>CM041779.1:80429504-80468191 GCA_023374045.1 Limonium bicolor | reverse complement strand
TTTGCTACAGATTTTACATTCTCATATCCTCATAACCCCAACCACCATTCCATGGTTATAAAACATCTCTACTAATCCCAATACAACCTTGGTTCTCCCATTCACCAAGTCATTCAATAATGCACAATTCCTACCAAATTTTTGCCATAGTTCACATACTTTTCTTACTTAGCCATACACATACTTTCTTCACCAAGTTCATTCCTATTCTAGCCACACCCATACAAGGGTCCTACCAGCACCCAAGTCAATACTAATACTCCAATACTTCCATCAAACAACAAGGTCAATACAAATACACAATACTTGGCTCTAAGGCCTACAATTTACTTACTAGTTCCCAAATACTCAAAACTCCAATACTACAATACCAATACAATAATTTGGGTTCTCTAAATTGGTTTACCCATTCCCATTACTCTAATGCATTAAATTTACCATTCAAGAAAGAGCTCTTACCTTAAGCTCTTATTTCCTCTTTTCTTTTCCACTTCTCCTCTTCTCTCTTTCTTGCCCAAATCG
Source organism: Limonium bicolor (assembly GCA_023374045.1). Taxonomy (NCBI): domain Eukaryota; kingdom Viridiplantae; phylum Streptophyta; class Magnoliopsida; order Caryophyllales; family Plumbaginaceae; genus Limonium; species Limonium bicolor. Next base: position 80,467,669 of record CM041779.1, on the reverse strand, counting down.
GCCATATGGGGGAATGGAGTTGCCAAACTCCATTCCCATCATCCAAGCACACAAAACAATTGTAATTAATATACTAACCCTTAAACTAGTGCTAGTTCATTGAAATTCTTAAAGCAAGATTTCTAGGGTTTACCTTTGGAGTGGTTTAGGAGGGGTTTTAGCCCTTGGTTCAAGAAGGTGAATCCACCACCATTGCAAGGTTGATATTGTGCTCAAAAGAGAGAGAGAAAATGGAGTGTTACAATGGGGCAAAAATCGGTTACCAAAGGAGATGAAGAAAACTTAAGGTTTTCATGGAGATTTTTACCTTAATGGAGAGATGGGACTCCAAGCTACACATTGATGCTATTTTCTTCCCCAATGGGATATACCCACGAAAATGAACTTCCTCATTTTTGGATTTTGAAAAGAGAGAAGTGTAGAGGAGAGTGAGGGGAGTTCAAATATGTAATTTGTTTTCGATTTGGAGCTTACATGAGGATGGAGCATGGGGATGAAGAAGGGAAGCCATTGTTGTTGTTGGAGAAGCTCAAGAAATCGCCCCCAGCAGAGAGAGGAGGGAGGAATCGTTGGTGAGGAAGAAAGGAGAAAGAGAAAAGAGAGAGTGAGGTGAGAGAGGGTGTGGGGTTACTTTTTACTTTTCTTATTTGTCTTTTAGCATATTAGGAAGTGAAGAGGGTGTGTGAGAGAGGGGGGGCTGCGACCAACACACACACACACTCACTTTTTTTGCTTTTTATTTACAAGAGTGGACACACTAGTTTTATTTAATTACACTCTCACCCCACTACTTCCCGGTTGTTACAGTTTTTACTAACCGGAACCCGTTTTCCGGAATTTTCTCATTTCTTTACTTTTATTAATTATTAAGCTTCCATTAATGCTTATTAATTATTATTTAATGATTTATAATTTTTATGGTTTCGTTTGACCACTTAAAATCACGTTTTCGAGTTTTCTCGAAAAACGTGCGCTAAAGCTCTATTAGTGTTTTAATACATTATTTGGTTCCATTTTCTTCGGGAGTTGTTCCCTTACATTATTTAGGTCTTATTAAACCTTTAGAATCCTTATAATATGCTAACCGAGGTTTCATACCTCCTATGGTTATTTAATGCTTATTTAGCGTTTTTCGCTTTTTAAAGCGTTTCTTTATTTCTTTTGGATTTATTTTCCCTTACCAATATTTCTTAATAATTATTAGGCTCTTAAATACTTATTTGGATGATTAAATCGCCATATTTAAGGTCGGGGTATTTCAAAAACTCGCACCAGGGGTAAAGAAATCAGCCACACCAAGGTGTGTGAAATCAGGATTAGAGATATCCTGTGCAAAATATGTATCCACATGTTCCCCTTATCTCTTTTTCTTTAAGGAGGCTTGGTACAAAGCAACAAGGTGTTTACTGGTGCGACATTTTTTAGCCCCATGACCTTTGTCTCCACATCAGTGACATACACATTCTTCTTTCTTCTTAAAGTGCCCACCTTCTGTATTCACTCTTTGATACGGAGACGCATTTCAGACATAACCGTCACGATAATGTACGTTACTTTTTCCTTGTTCATGAGCACGATCTCGCTCACGTCCATATCCACCTTTATGACCACGACCACGACCACAGTTTGGGCCATTTATTACATTCACTTCAGGCAGTGATGTGGATCCAGTTGGATGGGCTTGATGATTTTTCATCAATAGCTCATTGTTTTGTTTGGCTACTAGTAGACATGCAATTAGTTCCGAGTACTTTTTAAAACCTTTCTCACAGTATTGTTGTAGTAATAACACATTGGAGGCATGAAATGTGGAGAATGTTTTTCGAGCCTGTCCGTTTCTTTGACTTCTTCTCCACATAATTTTATCCGGGAGGTAATTCTGAACAATGCAGAATTATACTCTACAACTGTTTTAAAATCCTGCAGCCTTAGATGCATCCATTCATATCTAGCTATGGAAAGTATAACCATTTTTGGGTGGTTGTATCTTTCTTCTAAAGATTTCCACAGGACCAGTGGGTCCTTCTATGTTATATATTCACATTTTAGACCTTCATCTAAGTCTCGGTGAAAAAATATCAAAACCTTTTCCTTATTTCGTGGGGAACTTGTATTTCCATCCTCAATGGCATCTTGGAGACCATTTGCAGTGAGATAAATCTCGGCATCTAATACCCACAATATATAGTTCTTTCCAGTGATGTCCAAAGTTGTGCATTCGATGTTAGAGAGTTTGGCATTGTTTGCCATTCTTAAGCGATCTGTCATAAAATATCCAAATATTAGAATTGATCATACATGCATCGTTTATGGCATCACTTTTATATAGAATTATAAAATGTTCCGATGTAATGCCTTTTTGTTTACAATTTAAAATTTAACAGGCACAATGCCGTATGTAGTGACGTAAATATTTAAATAATAAATAAATAAGATTGAACCATATATCCAAATAAATAGATAAATAAATGATGAAGAATATATGAAACTATTAAATAACAACAAAATAGGGCATAGGGCCTCACATGATAAGTAAATCTGGCCCGATGCCTCATGTGATAAGTATTTCTGACATGATGCCTTATGTGATAAGCATTTCTGGCACGATGTCTCACGTGATATTAATTTCTAGCATGGTGCCTTAGGTGATGATTACTTCTGGCATGATGCCCACGTGATATTTATTATCTGGCATAATGTCTCACGTGAGATTTATTTCAATCACAATGTCTCACAAAGTATCTAATAAATAAACAAAGAAATAAAAAATGATTAAATAAATAAAAACAAAACTAGATAAAATAAACATCACATAATTCCTGAAATAATTAAGAATAAACACAAGGAAAAATTCACGATATACCCCTGTTTTCTTTCGTAATTCACAATATACCCCTGTTGGTTTTCGTAATTCAACTTAAATCATGCTTAAATGTTGTCCAAAATTGATGAAACTTTACATGAACGATGCTAAAGTGTTTATTTTGGTCCAATATCAAATTTGAAGTTTTTAAGCTCACATGTGACCTGTGGGACCCGATGAAAATTGTGACATGTTCATTGAGTCCCACATGTCACATATGAGCTTAAAAAACTTCAAATTTTGATATTGGACCAAAATATAACACTTTAGCATCATCCATATAAAGTTTCATCAATTTTGGACTACATTTAAACATGTTTAAAGTTGAATTACGAAAACCAACATGGATATATTGTAAATTACGAAAGAAAACAGGGGTATATCGTGAATTATCCTTAAACACAATATGGTGTCATAATTAAATAGCAAACATTGATCGGCGGAAGATTAAGTAATATCTGGAAATTGGTATTGATCGATAATAAAATGAAGTTGGAGACACGGATGGAAACACTATTCGATGTTTAATGACTTTCATATTGTATTTGAACGGCGGACAAATGCGATGGTAATGATAGCTTTTTTTCAATGAAACGATCTGGGTGAAAATGACACACGAATTGAATTGACACATGGATCTGTCGAGCAGCAATTATGGGTATCGGTTTACCGGATGCAATTAGTATTCACTGGAGCAGAAGAAAAAAACAAGATCTTGTGGAGTATGATACTCAAACAAAGAATTTGAATGAAAAAAAGAGTAGGTGTTGTACGTCGACCAGGAAAAATAAAATTGGATTGGAAAAACAATTACTGCTACCTATGTGGAAGATGATGACCCGGTGTGTTGCAAATTAGAGAGAACAGAGGAAAAGTAGAACGACAATCAGGTTTTTATTCCCTCAAAACTGAGTATAATGATTATTTATAGAGAAGTAAAGAGATAATCTAATAAGGGTAATACATACATTCACTATTTATAACATTATACTCTTCTACTCTAACGTATTTTATACTTGCCTTAGCTAATGTACAATGCTCGTACTAACTAACTCATATTCTAAAAGTTCAAACTTTACTTTCCTTTCAACTTGCTAGGACGTTTAATTGTTTAGTTTTGATTTATAGTTCACTATGTAAAATATTTAAACTATTTTACTAAAAAGTGATTTCAATTACACTTTGAAAAAATAATAATTAGATTTAGTTAATTTTAACTCTAATGCTCCAGATATTCTAAATGTTAGTAGAAGTTTTGAAGATAAATATGGACTAAATGTTATAATAATATACACATTAATTTTCATGTCAAAATAATTTTTTCCTAACATTTGCTCCAGCTGGGATAGTTAAGCGGTGGATGGTGGAGTAAGAGAATAAGTGGTTCTACTATAAAAGTAGCGGTCACAAGTTCCTAGAATATGAATCCTAACGTATGTTTTTTAAATCTATTTTTAATTTCAAATTTAGTATTTTTTTTCTCGAAAACAAGATTATGCATATATTAGTTAGGAGAGTAAGCATCTTAGTCACAAGAGGACTTCATGATGACGATCTAATCGATTGCATAAGCAGTTGGCTAGTCCTAAGCACTTCAACAGTTGGCGCTAAGCGAACAACCCCAATTTGACCCTAAACATCCATAAACCACACAAAGCTTTCACGAAACCCCAATAGCCCTAACCCTTAAAGCAGCAAAACCCAAAGAGCTATTTGAAAGCAAAACCCGGGACAACATAAAAGTCATAAAATCATAGGGAAACCAAACATTAACTATGTAACAAGCCAACATTAAAAGAAAACACAAAGGAACTAACATCAACAAAGGCTCCAAGAAAGCAAGATTGCAAGGGTCGAGCCTAGACATATGCAACCCCAAAATGACTTCATATTAACTGGCGACTTTGAGTGTCACCTAGAGATGCCTGAGGAGTGGAGATTGAAAGTCTATGGCGTTCTTCTACCATCTAGGAGGACTTGGGAACATCTAAAATCATAGGTCGCTTCCCTTTCTGATCATACTCTTGACTAGCAGAACCTAGCCCATCCTAGTCTAGGATAATGTCCAAGAGCTGAGCTAGAGCTCGCTTCTTTAATAAACGGCCAGGGTGTTGATGACTATGGAGGCTGAGGCATTCCTTACGGGAAAGGGTACTCGAGCCTGAGGGGTGATGAGCCTTGACTAGACAAGAGCCTGTGAAATCTGTCACTTGCAGACGGGAGAAGGCAACCACAAGAAGGGTCAATAGAACATCTTAAGAGACTCGTGCGGGCGAGATAGACATCTGTGCAAAGCCATTTCCCAAATGAGACCTCTCCAAAGTTGGGCATCCTTTTGTAAGGACATGAGCTCGAGCCATGAAGCAAATGACCACACCTAGAGCAGATGTTAGGTAAATCATCATACGTGACCATGAAAACTAGGTCCATACACTTATAGTGAATCACCAGCGATCGGAGGACAGGCAACTGAGTGTTGAGTAGGAATTTCAACTCGATGAAGCTCACACGTCCCATAGTTTTATCCTCCATGATGCCCAAAAAATGGCCTAAATTTACACCAGCTTTCTCACCAAAGCTCAGAGTTTGGTAGACAAGTGAGACGTCAAAGATGCGGACCCAGAGGGCACCCACTTGAAGTCATGATCCCCGAGAGAAAGATGGGAATCTGGCTACTGAAGAGCTAGGATTCGACCATTCACCAGCCACGGCCTTCGCACAAAAATTGCATTCATAGTAATGGTGGAATTGAATTAAAAAAATATAGACAAGGACCGAGCTTACCATATATGAAGTTACCAAAACATGACCAAAGGTGCTAAAAGAGTTGCGCAAAGACAACCATGAATCCAGGGGTTGAGGAAAAAAGTTTTCCCAGCAAGCATCAATTCTTTGCTTGAACTTCGAAGACTTGTGAAGTAGATAAGTAAGAAATTAGAGGTTGAGAATAAAAAGTCAAGATGACCGAGAGACAAATGAAAGTGATTAGGAAGTAATGAGAATTAGGGAGAGGGAGTGACGACTTAATATGGGGGGCCATGCTAATCCGACAAGAAAGCTTAACCTAGGAGGAGAAGCATGCAACTAGCAGTAGGTAGGATTTTGTTCAGCTGCACAAGGTAATGGTGGCCGAGAAGTGGCGAATGGGAAGAGAGGGAGGCATGCAGATTAGACGACTAATGATTAAAGAAGTATGTGACGTGTTGGGAGAGATCGGGAGTTTGGGAGGGTAGCGTGCGAGAAAAGGCAGCGAAGGGCGGAGGGGAACATTCCGGCTGCTGGAGGATAAACAAACCGTCGCCCAAAAGAGAGAAACATGCCTTCTCACATTTTTGCTCCTTCGAAGTTTTCCTTTACTAGTTATATGAATATTAAACAAACATAAAAGATTTGGATAATGTTAGGTTTAGTTATCATTTTGAGATTGATAAGTGTAGTCAATTCTATTTTATTTATTTTTATTTTACTTTTGAAGCTTTGATGTGGGCATGAAGTACTTATTTCGGGTTTGGGTTGGGTTGACTTCAACCGAACCTGATCTGCTCATGTTTCACTTCAACCTAAAACCGAGGCAAACCCAAAATGGGCTATGATTGTCAACCTAAAACCGACCTGACGACTCGAAATCAACCTGAAATCGACCGAAATCAACCCAAGCTTAAAAAATTGTACTATCAATAAAAGTTCTATACAAATTAACCCAAGATAACTTAACATATCATATAAAACAATCAAACACATATGATTATATGATTAATATATTTAGGGTTATGTTGTATAACTATAAGAATATACATTTTTTTCCTTTTTTAAAAATGTTTTTGGGTTGTGGGTTGAAATCGGGTTGGTAGGTCAAACCCAAAACTGATCCGAAAATGTTGTCGGGTTGAAAATTCTAACCTATACCCATATTTTAACGTGTCAATTTCGAGTAGGATTTCGGGTTGCAGTGCGTCCATTGTGCGGACAATCCGCACCAAATATGGTGCGCTCTAGTCCAGTTGTCTGTCCATTCAGCACATGTAGTCTAGTTGGCAGTCCACTCAGTTGCTGACTAGACTGCTTTTTTTATATGAATTTTAATTTTTTGTAACTTTTAAAATATAAATCCAAAATGTAAAAAAATTATATCATTATTCATCTAAATTATCAATGGGACTTATAATTCATAACATCATTTTAGTGTATCATCGTAAACACATAACATCATTTTAGTGTATCATAATATCAGTTTTAATGAATCATAATATCAAAATTGAATCAAATCTTCATTTTAGTGTATCATCGCAAACATATAAGAATAATATTTTGTACACAATAATACACCACAAAATAATATTTGGTATGTATGAAAAATACACGATTCACCATATAAGGTTTAAAATACACCATACAACAATAATAATACACTACTAAACAATAATGATTTTTATCGGTTCCGAAGTTTGTTATCTAATTCACCACTTATTAGTTAAGGAATCATAATATTAATTTTAATGAATCATAATATCAAAATTAATGAATCATATCGTCATTTTAGTGTATCATCGTAAACATAAGAATAAATTTTTTCCACAATAACATTCCACAAAATAATATTTGGTATGTATGAAAAATATACGATTCACCATATAAGGTTTAAAATACACCATACAACAATAATAATACACTACAAAATAATAATGATTTTTATCGGGTTCGAAATTTATTATCTAATTCACCACTTATTAGTTAATGAATCATAATAACAATTTAATGGATCATAATATCAAAAATAATGAATCAAAACACCTTTTTAATGTATCATCATAACATGTAAAAATAATTTTTTTTCAAAATTGTCAAAACATATTCATGACTGATCTTGTTTTAAAGAGCTTGAATTTAGATGACCGGTGATATAATTTTTTAAAATTTTGGACTTATATTTTAAAAGTTACAATCATTTAAAATTTTATTATCACTTATATGACACATAAGCAATCCAGTCAGTGCTGACTAGGATTGCCACATAATAATGCTGCACCGTACTAGGCACGGGTGTGCCGCAGCCTCTAATTTGCCAACGGGTTGCTGGTTGTATATGATGGTGAACACATCCTCTGTTATTTTGCTAGGAAAGTGAAACACGTAAAACGATGACCCGAGGTTAGTTCAAGATATTTTTCCGACAAATGGACGGTTATTCTCAAGCTAGAGGTCCATAATTTACTTGGCCGGAATTCTGTTTCTAAAATTGAAATTGAAGAATTGTTCACTTCACTGATGGCTATCGCCAATTAGCAATTTCTATTTCGTTAATAAAATACTTTAACCGGCTTCTTGCAAAAAAAAAAAAAAAAACTTTAACCGGCGGTCCAACCCAACTCAGACTTCAACGTGTTGCTGTTATCCTCTACATTTTCTTTGTGGCTACCTCCTCCCTCCATCTCTTCATCTCTCGCCCGCCCGCTCGCTCGGCGGTTGACTCATCGGTAAGTTGAGACCTGGTCCGGTGAAGCGTTATCTATCTCGAGAATCTGTTATTCTTATCTATACGCTATCATTTTCTAACTTTCTCTGCTCCTCCTTTTCATTATGAATGTGAAACCTTCCGAGTTCGTTTTCTTTTGAAACTTTCGTCATCGTGAGTAATCGGCTGATTGAAATTCCTTCTTTTTTTTCATTTATTTCTTGACGGCGGCTCAAAAACAGTGAGCTGGATTGGGTTTGCCTCCTCGAGAAGGCAAGGGTTATTGGAGATTGAAAACTGTAAAGCGCCATATCGTATCCCTTGGAGAGTGGATTAGTTTCTCTAACTGCTGGTTGCAATGGCCGGTACGGCCGCGACTATGATTGCTGGAATTTCTCAGATTAACGCGCCGAAGATTAAAAAGTATGATTGCTTGGGAGGAGGTCGAAGGAACACCACCATAGATGCTCGGATATCCCATGGCAGCGGTTCGCTCTCCTCTAAAGTTCATCTAAGACGACCGCCTCTGGGCTTTCTTGCTTGCAGGTTAGTTTTCCCCCAAGTTGCTGTCGCTGCTGCTTCATATGTTTTGCTGCTAGATGGGTGTAATTTTCAGTCCTTTTGCAATGATAGACTGTACGAGATTCTATTGTTGCAATTAAGTTTCTATCTTCTAGACCCCCATAAAATGAAAAAAAAGTTCTGCCTGTGCGGTGTTTGTAGCACTGGAGCTTTCTTGAATGTAGATTGTTAGGAATTTTCCACTGAAATTTTCCCTCTGTGCTTTGGTTTGAAGGTGCCAATATCATGGAAATGGTGTATCTAGATCTGTTAAATCGAACACCAGTGGGTGGAAACAGAAGACGACAACGACTTTCTCTGGTGCAAGGTGTCTGTCTGCACCCCGAAATTCAGTAGGGTGTAGTAGCAAGCTCATATGCTGCGATTTCACCAGGCGTAGAAGAGGCTCTTATGCAAGAAGATTTACTACAACATTTGCATCTCATAGATCCACTTTTGGTGGCTTATTTAACAGTCCTTTTGCTTCATTTGTAAGTAAGAGCTTATATGTTGTTTCAGTTCATTCTTAGTGGCATAAAGCTTTTTCCATCCGTTCACCTGTGACAGATAACTATATTTCATAATCTCGTGTGGTTGCATTCTCCCACATGCTTAACATAGACCATTCCTACACAGTTGTATGCATGTTTATTGGTTATGTAGCCTTCTTCTTGTAGTTAGAATCTTTTTTTCAGCTTAAGTTGAACGTAATAACTTATATTCATAATTCTTGTCTATCCCTGTTTGGTATACTATATCAAAGACCTGGATAAGATGCACACATCTCATCATCTCGTCTCTCCATCTCCCGTTGCTCTCTTATCTCTATTTGTACTGCGTGTTAGGACACTATAGGTTGGCTAGAGGTATACTGTATTTTCTATAACAAGGCTTTTCTTTCTTAGGCATGTCAACATCGCATTAAATGTGCTGCTGTTGGTCCTGATGAACCTCATGCAGTCAGCCTAACATGTCCTGATGGTACCTTAGAGAAGCAAGGAGATGAATTATTGGAACCTGAAGGTGGAATGGATTTTATGGAATTTCTGCGCACTGAACTGCCATCTCATCCTAAACTATACCGGGGACAGCTGAAAAATGGACTCCGTTACATCATTTTGCCAAACAAAGTTCCACCAAACAGGTAGCTCTTAACTACCAGTGTTGAACAGTCGTCATTAATATCGTTATTAATATTAGATGCATTTGTCTGTATTCCGTCCATTTGTATTTCCCTATAATTAGTTACTTGTTAGGTAGATTATTTAATTATGATATTTCCTAGGTAGTGGGATATTCCAACAGTCAGGAAACCCAATTGTTTCATCCTTTATCTTCCCTCTAGAGTATTCTACCCCCTTGTATAAATATGTATCTGTTACCTCCATAATATACACTCAATTCCTCTCATTTCTCTTCACTGCTTCTTCTCATCTCTTCTAAATCAGTATATCCTATCTTTAACAGCCTTCATTGTTGTTTCCTTCAACCTTTCAGTCTTCATTGCTGATTGACAACCTTCATCGCTGTTTCTTCACTGCTTCTTCTCATCTCTTCTAAATATGTATCTGTTACCTCAATAATATACACTCAATTCCTCTCATTTCTCTTCACTGCTTCTTCTCATCTCTTCTAAATCAGTATATCCTATCTTTAACAACCTTTATCGCTGTTTCTATGTCTTCAACTTCCTTACAACTATGTCGGTTGATTCAAGCGTTACTTCCGCTGCTCCCAAAAATCCTCATAAAGGAGAGTTTCAAAATGTCTAGGCTTATTACAAGCTAACTGGACAGAATTACCTCTTATGGACTCAAGTTATCAAGAAATACCTCAAAGGCAAAGGGAAATTGAGTCACTTAACTGATTCTCCTCCAGTAAAGAAGAACCCACTTTTTCAGCATGGGAGGAAACAAATTCTATGATTGTTTCTTGGCTTTGGGATGCTATGGATCCAAAGATAAGTATCAACTGTATGCTCCTTGAGACAGCCAAAAAGGTTTGGGATTTCCTTCAAAGATCTTACTCTAAAAAGGCGGATGAGGCGACCATCTATGAGCTAACTGTTAGAATGAAACAAGGAACTCAATCCATTCAAGAGTATGCCACAACCTTACAGAATTTATGGCAAGGGCTTGATCAATGCCAACCATTGGTGATGAAATGTCCAGATGATGCCACAAAATTCAAGGAGTTTGTGGGAAAAGGTAGAATCTATTCCTTCTTAGCTGGATTAAGTCCTGATTATGATCAAGTTAGAGTCCAAATTCTTGGCCAGAAAGGTAGCTCGCTTGAAGAGACCATCGCTATTGTCAAAGCTGAAGAAAAAAAGATCTATCATGCTGAAGACCTTCGAAGATTCTGCCTCTGCCCTTGCTACTGGTCAAGGAGAGTACAAGGGGTCCAAGGACAATCGTTGGTGCTCATATTGCAAGAAATCTGGTCATAATCGAGATAGATGCTGGACATCGTATAGGAAACAACCCTTCAAGGACATGAAACAGCAGTCCACTCGCGCTCAAGCTATCCTAGCAGCTGAATCTTCAAAGGAAACTACAGAAACAACAGCTGAGTTAAGTGCTGCAGATCTTGAGAAATTCAAGGTCTTTATGAAGACCCTTGAGAAACAGCCGAATGGTATTGAATTGCAAAACCGGAGATTGTAGAGAGTAATCATTTCTGGATGTATTGATCGTGACCTACATATAGTTTGGGACTGATCTCGCTTGTATCATCTGAGAAGTTGGAGAATAAACGCCAAATTTAATAGCTTATTACAATTACACAACTAAAGGTTGCAAAGAGAATCTTTTAGGCTGTTTCAAACAAGACTATATGTCGACCTTTCTAGAATTATTCCCCAAATATCTATGTCAACTTCCTGCTACATTTTTAACCGTTTCTAAGTAATTTACAGAAGTTTATCACGTCTTTGGCTGCCCTGAAATCATCATTAAGATGGTCCCCCTTTTCAAACTGTTGTCATGTTCTTGTATTTTATGTAATACTGTTCCACTTCTGCAATGCAGTGTAGGCAGAGCTGTATGATACATATATCTGTCCCATCCTAATTCTCTCTATTTAGCTAAAAGTTATTTAACCTTCTTATCAATATTAGGTTTGAAGCACATATGGAGGTTCATGCTGGGTCTATTGATGAGGAGGTGGATGAGCAAGGGATTGCACATATGATTGAACACGTAGCTTTTCTTGGAAGTAAAAAACGTGAAAAGCTACTTGGCACCGGAGCTCGATCTAATGCATACACAGATTTTCACCACACAGTGTTCCATATCCATTCTCCAACCCGGACCAAGGTCTGTTTGGTACTCTTATTTTTGTCGCTCTTTGTGTGTTTAGGGTTCTGCAGTTCTGCTTCTATTTTTTCAAAGTGTTAATAGATGAACATGTTTGGTAATTTAATTCAGTTTTTTTGATACTGAGTTACAAATGGGTATGTGGATCATCACTAAATATATAGAGTATCAAATGCTGGTGTCTTACTTGTCATGAGTTTTTTATCTATACGTGAACTGACTCAGACCCAAGATCTTTCAGGAATCTGATGGTGATCTACTCCCCTCCGTTCTTGATGCCTTGAATGAGGTATTCTCAAAACTCAAGAAAACATGAAATCGAGTTTGCCATATCTTATTTTTTTCTTGCACAACAATATGGATACGCATTTTAAGAATAATCACAAAGCTTAATCCTTCTTTCATATCTGCAGATAGCATTTTACCCTAAGTTCCTTGCTTCAAGGGTAGAGAAGGAAAGAAGGGCAATACTTTCAGAACTCCAAATGATGAATACAATAGAGTATCGTGTTGATTGTCAGGTAAACAAATGATGAGCCATATGTTCCTGTGAATCAACTTTGCTGAACTTTCAGCTATGTGCTTAAGCTTTTCTTGATTTCTTACATGACAGCTGTTGCAACATTTACACTCTGAGAACAAGCTGAGCGAAAGATTTCCAATTGGATTAGAAGAACAAATTAAAAAGTGGGATGTTGATAAAATCAGAAAATTTCACGAGAGGTGGTATTTCCCTGCTAATGCTACACTTTACATTGTGGGAGATATTGATAACATCTCGAAGACAATCTACCAAATCGAGGTTTGTTTTGATTGTATGAACTTATTGAAGATTCTCAGTCAACAACTTATGGAACTTCCTTTTAAGTTGTTACAGTATTGCTTTACTATATTCTTTTCTATTTGAATGGTAGGCTGTATTTGGACAAACTGGCTTGGAAAGCGAGGTTGTCGCCACACCACCTGCTGCAACCAGTGCATTTGGTGCAATGGCCAGCTTTCTTGTTCCGAAGCTCTCTGCTGGACGAGGTGGTCCCTCTAATGAAAAGCCAATAGAACAACCTAAAGTTGCTAAAAAGGAGAGGCATGCTGTTCGTCCTCCAGTGACGCATAACTGGTCTTTGCCAAAAAGTGGTAGAGACACAGAGCCTCCTCAAATATTTCAACATGAGTTGCTCCAGAGTTTCTCTTTCAACATGTTCTCAAAGGTCTGAAGATTTGTGTATATTTATCTTGTAGTGTGTTTTCATTCTGCTAGCTCTATGCTGATTCCTCTTCTACACACTTGACGTGCTCTGCGCTTTTGTCTTTCCAATTATATGGTTTTTTTTTGTTTTTCTTTATCCTTTTTTTGGTGCTGACACTCGTATAATCTTTGAAGCATTGACCTGAGATGTAAGCCTTTTTATTGTTTGACTTGTTTACTCAATGTCATCCATCTTCAGTGTTCACTTCTCTTCTTTTGCTCTTTCTGATGTATCTGTAGCCATGATGCAGATTCCTGTAAACAAGGTAAGGACTTATGGTGACTTGCGCAATGTACTCATGAAGAGGATAGTTTTGTCTGCTTTACATTTCCGGATTAACACGAGATACAAGGTAGCTCATTCCCCCTTTTTGAATGAATTGCTATTAATTGATGTTGTCATCTTTGATTGGCATACACCTATGCTACTTGATTCTGTATTTTTAAATATATTGTCATTTTTAAATATGTTCTGAGTATGATATTTGCCATTCTTACTGAATTATGCAGAGCTCTGATCCCCCCTTTACCTCCATTGAGTTGGATCATAGTGATTCCGGGAGAGAAGGTTGCACTGTTACCACTCTCACTGTGACTGCTGAACCAAAGAACTGGCAAAGTGCAATCAAAGTTGCTGTTCATGAGGTATGCTTGGTTTAATATTTCTTTTCTTAACTTGCTTTGCTACTGTTTCTCCTAATCACATAGATACTAATCATGATATTCATTTTGGAATTCCGTTGTACTATGTCCAGTAGGGATTGTATTTACCTATTTTAAGCTTTATGGTTGTAGGTGAGGAGGCTGAAAGAGTTTGGTGTAACAAATGGTGAATTAGCTCGCTATCGAGATGCACTATTGAAAGATAGTGAACATTTAGCCGCCATGATTGATAATGTCCCATCTGTGGATAATTTGGACTTTATCATGGAAAGTGACGCTCTTGGGCATAAAGTTATGGATCAGTTGCAGGGGCATGAAAGCCTGGTCGCCATTGCTGGGACAGTTACTCTTGAGGAAGTAAGGCTCTTTTCAATGTCTATGAAAAAATCCTTGATCTTTAGTGTCCAATGATCCTTGTCTCTTGGTAGACTTTCTTTATACCATTAGCATGCATGCTCAGTATGTGAAACTTCATGTTTTTTTATGTACATTCTTTTTCTGACTTAATATAGAACATCTAACACATTGAGCTTGTTCATTGATCAAGGAATAGTTGTGATGATGCTTTCTGAGCACATTAAATTATAGAATCTTTCCTTGAGTTCTAGTTACTAGCGAACATCAATTTTTTAGGTGTGTGAGCATTTCTCCTGATTTCAACAAAAAGTGTTTAATAAATTAGCTCAAAAAGGATAATTGAACTAGGAAGAAGTCTTTTGGTTGCTCTGAATGGCAATGTCATTTCTACGAGCTTCCTTAATCAAGTCTTGTTCTTGGGTGTAGGTCAATTCTATTGCTGCTGAAGTGTTGGAGTTTATCTCTGATTTTGGTGACTCTGCTGCCCCATCTCCTGCTGCCATTGTTGCTTGTGTCCCAAAGAAAGTTCATATTGATGATGTTGGTGAAATCGAGTTCAAGATAACTCCAAATGAGATATCCGAGGCAATAAAAGCAGGGTTAGAGGAACCGATTGAGGCTGAAGCCGAGGTATCTTCAAATGCCATATTGTTATGAGCTGTGACTGAATTGCTCAATTTTTAAAAGATCGGTAGACTGTGAGGTCTGAAAAGATGTTGATTTCTGAATTCTGCAGCTCGAAGTGCCTAAAGATCTGATAACCCTACCACAACTTGAAGATTTGGTAATGGAACGCAAGCCTCATTTTGTTTCTTTAGATCCAGATACGAATGCTACCAAGCTTCATGATCAAGTGACAGGGATCACTCAGCTCCGTCTTACAAATGGTATTCCTGTAAATTACAAGGTATACTCGATACCTACAATTTTATGGAATCTGAGTGAGCAACTGGCTTCATGTCATTCATATGCTAAGAATTACCACTTTTACGTTCTTGACAATATTCAATAGCTAGCTTACTTTTCTGAGATTCTTCTTAGCAAAATTAATCCATGTCAGTCTTAAGCAAGTTGTTGTCGTACATGTGACTATATCTAGAGGAAAACTAATAGATTAGTTTAATGTTAAGAAGATTTTGCCTTGAGATCATTCTTTCTCAATGCTCATTCCATAGTATGTGTATGGTCCTTTCTCTAATTTGGTTTTTCCTACTATTTGCTTGTGGAAATTATTTGAATCTCTCAACATGACTTTTATTGTCTTAGCCATGTCGAATGGAAATACTTTAATATGCTGATATTTTTAAGTGTTGTCTGTTAATCTTGACCTAGATTTCGAAGTATGAAAAGCAAAGTGGTGTCATGCGGCTTATTGTTGGCGGTGGACGTGCAGTGGAGAGTCCTGATGAAAGAGGATCTGTTGTTGTCGGCGTTAGAACTCTCAGTGAGGGAGGGCGTGTTGGAAAATTTTCTCGTGAGCAGGTAAAGCTCGCTCAACCATGAGATGGAAAACTTTGGCAATGTTGTCCTCTCTTAGCAGTTGACGGAAGGATAATGAATAGTTACTTTTCTTATAATTAAATCCGTTTGATGGACCATAATCTGCTAGTTGCTGGATCCGTAGTAATAATTACTTTTATTGTTATTGCTTTGCGGTTCATAGTCCTGAAAATATCATAATTGTTTTGCAGGTGGAACTTTTCTGTGTGAATCATTTAATAAATTGTTCTTTGGAATCCACGGAGGAGTTCATCTGTATGGAGTTCCGTTTTACTCTGAGAGATGATGGTATGCGTGCTGCTTTCCAGTTACTACATATGGTTCTAGAGGTTAACTTCCCTTCTCACTTTCAGCCTGCTCTCCTACATTCAGCTTAAGAATGGTTCACTAATGTGAATGCAAACATGACATTGCCGTAATTAGTTTATATGTGATACATTTAGTGCATAGATACATAAGTGTGTGTTGTTGTCTGTGTTCTTTCGTTTCTTTGGCATTGCCCCTTTCGTAGTTTTTCTGAGACATTGATATGTGATTCATTGACTAGATAAATTTGTAGCAACTTGAGATCTGTGACTTAGTTCTTCACTATATATTATTTGTGACCACAGCATAGTGTTTGGTTGGAAGATGCATTTGATAGAGCGAAACAGCTGTACATGTCATACTACCGGTCGATTCCCAAGAGTTTGGAACGTTCCACTGCCCATAGACTCATGGTGGCAATGCTGAATGAAGACGAGCGATTTGTAGAGCCTACACCAGAGTCTTTAGATAGCTTGACTCTCCAGTCTGTAAAAGAAGCTGTAATGAGCCAGTTCAGAGGTGCAAATATGGAGGTAGGCTCGCTATTGACTACAGCATGCTGTGTAGACTTGCCAAAGGCAGTACTTCCCTTTATCTGACCATCCATCCTTGTATATTAGGTTAGTGTTGTTGGCGATTTTTCTGAAGAGGAGATTGAATCATGTATTCTTAATTATCTGGGTACGGTTAATGCTGCTGGAACCAGTAATGGTGAGAATGGTCGTCTTATCAGTGACCCAATAGCTTTTCGGCCATCTCCATCAAATCTGTTGGCTCAGCACGTAAGTTGGTTTTTGCCATTGAACTTGCAGATTATCTTTCAATTCGGAGTTTATATTTTACTTTATGTTGATATTTTGAATATTTTAGGTTTACCTGAAGGACACAGATGAGAGGGCCTGTGCTTACATTGCTGGTCCTGCTCCCAATCGATGGGGTTTAACCTACGATGGGAAAGACCTCTTTGAATCCATCGATACTGTTTCTCTTCAGAATGGTGAAGTTTATTTCTTTACCCTGATGATTTATTTTTTTACGTAACAGTTTGTTACCCTGATGATTGAATCTTCTTCTGTTGCATGATAAATGCGTAGCACAGTTACTTATTCAACAGAGATATTTGATCATCAGTTTTACATTCTGTTCTTTTGGCATCACGATTGGTTTTGTAGCTGAAGATAATGAGTACTGTTTTACAGATGAGTCAACCAGTGAACCATCAACTACAGATGGCGACACTGAAGATATGGTGGTACAGCCGAGCAGAATTCGTGGTCATCCTCTGTTCTTTGGCATCGCGATGGGAATTCTGGCCGAGATTATTAATTCTAGGTAAATCCTTGACATCTAAGTGTCGTAACATTGAATAGTCTTTGGCTGTTTAGAATTTAGCTGCAGGTAATACTTACCCTGATGTGAATGAAGTATGCACTGAATCATCTCTGTTGTGATTGGGAACATTCTTCTGTGTGACCAACCCAAACATACAAGCTTCTGTTTGTCCCCTTGCAGGCTTTTCACAACTGTCAGGGACTCCTTGGGATTGACATATGACGTCTCATTTGAGTTGAATTTATTTGATCGGATAAATCTTGGGTGGTATGTGATCTCCGTGACTTCAACCCCAGGAAAGGTATTGGAGAAATCATTTACTGAAACTCACATCGGTGTCTCTGGACTAAAGTTACAATATATCAGTGTCCTGATATACACCTTCAATCTTCTAGGTACATAAAGCTGTTGATGCTTGCAAGAGCGTCCTTAGGGGTCTGCACAGCAACAGAGTTACTCCAAGGGAGTTGGAAAGAGTGAGTAACAATATAATTTTTGAGCTTTTGCAACACTAAAATTTGATAATCTCTGTACTCCTGTTAGTTATTTGTTCTATACCTTTATCAAACATAAATCGGTTGGGTAAACTTTTATGTTTCCCAGTGCACTAAAACATGCAATGCCACATTTGTTATGCCGCTGTGTTAATATATGGAATGAATGATAGGCGAAGAGGACTCTGTTGATGAGGCATGAAGCTGAGATCAAGAACAATGCCTATTGGCTAGGATTATTGGCACACCTTCAAGCCTCTTCAGTTCCGAGAAAAGTAAGCTAAGCTTTCATACAACACTCTGTTCTTTAAATCTCTGTCGACTTTTGCTTGAGGTGTTTGTATATATTGTCCAGTGTCCACTTCGTTTTCTCATATCGGACTCCTTATTCCCAATTCAGGATATATCATGCATCAAGGATCTAAACTCCTTGTATGAAGCAGCTGTTATAAAGGATGTGTACACTGCATATGCGCAATTGAAAATTGATGATGATTCATTGTATTCTTGCATCGGAGTTGCTGGTGCTCATACTGGAGAAGAAATTTCTGGTAAACAATTATGGGTCAAATACTTCAGTGTGCTTTCCTTGCAATGCTGTTTTCATTTTGTCCCGAGCTTTGAAATTTTGCTTTTAGGCATTTAGCATTACAAGTCTGATGTTTAAAACTCATCTATCATAATTGGTCTTTCCATACTGATAGATATTTATCATTTTCAGCACCTATGGAGGAGGAAACATACGATGGACCTCAAGGAGTTATTCCACTTGGTGGACGTGGCCTGTCAACTATGACCCGACCTACAACTTGAAACAACCGGCCCTCAAATCTTCATGATAAGACTATCTCTCAGTCTCCCTATTCAAGAGCTTCATTTGGTACTTTCTTAACTATGATATTGCTGACCGGTTTTAGTCATGCAGGCCTCATGTCAGCTTCTTCTAACACTTTTTTTTGCATGTCTTTTTCTCTCAGAGCAAGGAAGCAAGCAGATGCATGTGCGCATGCTGAGGTGTGTTGAGATTGAAGGACAACTTCCAAATGCTGCTCCTCTTGGAAGCAGAGCAATCTTTTCAAGGACCACTTCAAAGTAAGGTGTATAATGTGCCGTTATGCTGTAGCCTTGAGTCGACTTAGATGACAGCCGGAGTTCAGAATTTAGCTTCGACTTAATCCCAGTTGTCAATTTGATGTTGTTATATTATATAAAGAAGAAACTCGATCATTTTGTTTCCCACCAGTTATGTTGTAGCTATTCTGAATAAGAATGAATCAATGTAATTCTCCTTTTTACTGTGGCCGAGATTGTTGGCTATAATGTCTAAAGAAAAAGTTTCCTGGCTTCTTTTGGTCTTCTGGAGGTGGTAGTCACAGTTCCTAATTTCTCTAGTCTCCCATCCAACCAATTTCAGTCAGATTTCATTTTTGATGAATTTGGAGGACTTAACAGACTCGGTTCTCGTCTCTATACCCAAGTATGTTTTTAGTTGGGTTTGTTAATCCTTGATACTACCACATAATAGTATGCTTTTGTTGAAATTTTGTTTATTATTGGCGAACCTGACCGTACATGGCCTTTGAAACCGTGAAGACTGGTAATGAAAATGTAACATAAGTCGGGGATAATAGCATGGGTATATTACATACAGTTAGTAGAAGCTGGAGTTATGCCTTCAGGTGTGAGTAAGAGTGCGTTCGGTATAGAGCTTCAAACGCAACAATACTCGCGTTTGTATAAAGGTGACTGCAGTTAACTTATTAGAAAATGACACATATACCAGAGTTAATGTTGTAACCTGTAAAAATGTGACACATGGCAAGAGAATGAGATTAAAAATTGAAACGCCGCTACCGAACGACGCCTAAAAGTAAAAAAATAAAGCTGTACGCCCTCTGCTGAATGTGGCAAGAGAAACAATTTTTTTCAAAATATTATAACTTAGAGTAAATTACTCGGTACCGTTCGAGGATTTAGGATAATATAGTTTTACCCCTGTGTTTATTATAATTATTGGTAATCATCTTGAGGTTACGGTATCTCTGACTATGAGCCCTGAACTATAATTCTGTTATTAAGATGTTAACTATGTGCTTACCTGTTAACTTAATCACATTAATAATGCCAGATTGGATAAAAATACTGCTTAATCAGTGCAGACGTTATAAAGTGAGTGGTTAAACTGGTGTAAAATTAAAAGAAAAGAAATTAAAACTCAATTTAAACGTCGGGCTGCAAACAAATCCCGGTCGTAGTAGTATAGTGAAATTGTAAGCGACCGGATGTCGAACCGTGAGACTAATATACATATAATAATACCTAAGCGTGTCACAAGAGGGGGGATTAATTGACTTGTAATATAAATAAATGAAAAGATAAAATAAACTAAGTTGACAGATAAATTAAATGGAACTCTGGGTCAGGTTATTATAATTTGCATAATTAAGCTATCTCTACTGGTTTAATAATTTGGCAAGGTTCCTGTTATTTTCTTAAGGTCTAAGTCATAGACTCAAAAGAACTCGTTTACCTGTAATGCAAGGTCCGATGAAAACTCAAGCAAAATGCCTGTAAACGGCAGAGGAGTATTTGAGGAATTACATTTGCAACTGAATACTAACTTATTAAATCATAACAAGTTTTCTCCAGTTTTACGTCTTAATTAACCTATCTATTTATCACCGGTCTGATCAAAATAGACTTAGGAAAGCAATTTAATAAACTCATGACAATTATTAAAAAGGTGCGAGATAACCTTTAAAACGTAACAAACTGTATTTAAATAAACCAGTAAAAATATTGCATAATTAATACAAACACATAATAACCATTCCCCGAGTATAAATATTCTAGCCTAACATATTAAATAGATAAACAGAAACAAGAGTAATAGAAATCATCTGTAATCACTCCAGCTCGCTCTGCTATTTTGTATACGTAGGACTAGAGGTGAATACGGTGGAAAGTGAAATAAAAATGGAGAAGGCGGGAGGAGAGAAATGAGATGAACGTGTGATGTGTGGTGAAGTGGTACGGTGATGGATTGTATGGGTGGTGGATGGATTGATAGATGTCTATTTTGAGGAGAAGGCTCGTGGGTTTATATAGAGAAAGGAAGAGGCAGCAGAGGAAAATGAAGATAACAGACGCGTGATGGATTGAGGCGGTGGAAGAAACTGGATAAGATTTGCAGACTGATTGATCATTTATTGCAGGGAACAGAACGTGTGCAGAGTAGATGGATAATTGCAGACAGTGGACGAGTGGACGAGTTGCAGAAGTCGGCGAAGACAAGTCGACGGACGAAGTCGACGCGAAGAAGAAAACTGGCGCGACTGACTAACTGCTGCTGTCCGCCTCCATGTCCGCCTGATAACAGGCGGTTGCAAATGCTGGTGTCCGCCAATATAGAGGCGGTAGCCTCTCTACCTTGTCCGCCTCGAATGAGGCGGTAGCCTCTTGTCTCGCCTCTCTACCTTGTCCGCCTGTAGTCAGGCGGTTGCATATATCTCTCGTCCGCCTGCTTAGGGGCGGTTGCTCACACTCACGTCCGCCTGCTTTCAAGCGGTTGAAGCTGTCTCATGTCCGCCTGCTTAGGGGCGGTTACACCTTGTCTCTTGTCCGCCTATTTATAAGGCGGTTGCAGTGTTTTTGTCCGCCTATAATTTAGGCGGTTGCTCATGCGGACACACCTCTGTGTGTGCTTCACGCGTGACTTCCTCGTGCCTCTCTTTTAATCCTTTACAATATGTAATTATTTGGCATTTTTCCTACATTTTAACACATATAATACATCAGTTAATATAACAAAATAATTATAGGAAAAACCCAAGATAAGTGAGAAACATTACTAAAAATGCTGCAATTTATAAGGTGATTAAACCTTAATAAGTCTATATGTTTTGCACTTATCAAACTTCCTCACACTTGACTTTTGCTTGTCCTCAAGCAAATAAGGAATATAATTATCTCTAAGCCATAATAATAAAACAAGATTAAATAAGTGTAGAAGGGAATTTAGACAAAGTGACAATTGGAAGAATAATTCTGCTTTTAGAAGTAGGTTCTTATAAACAGTGAAGAAGAACAATTTAATAAAAGCATAGAAAAACTAAACTGCAGAAAACAAATTAGATTAACCTGGGATTTTCAACCAATTTCAATTCTCTAACCCGGGATGACAAGGGGTGTGAAGTAATGCCTTATTCCGCAATACCTTTCAACACCACGTACTCATGTTTATAAATATAAATTGCAATTTTTCATCTTCTTTTTTTTGAATGCAAAAATTGTATATACAGAACATACAAATTTTTTTTAAAAAAAATTGCATTATTTTTCTCTACCCCAGACTTTTCTCTCTATCCTTGTAGCGGTGTTGGGTCTTCTATCCCAGATCACGAGACCTTAGGTAGATAGGTGTTAAAGCACCCCGAAGAACTTAATAACCGGATAGACGAGGCCTGTTTTGGTTTAGAAAAATTCATAAACAGCGGAGTACCTTGTCTTTATCCTTTTCTTTCCTTGACTTTCCACATATTTCCATAATCCCAAACTAAACTAAATTGGTTTTCACAATTAGCAGATCTATCATTTTTGAGTGGAAACAGAGTATTTTGATGGAAAATAATTTTATACAAACTCCTTTAAATAAAACCATCTTTCAGCTGTCACTTGACATAATTTCAGACACTTCTACAATTATTTTATCTCATTTTTTTCATTCTTTTTTTTATACAGGCAATTAGAGTAGCTAAAAGCGAGTGTGGCGTTATCGAACAACTGTCATATTTTCAGGGAAAGGTCTCTCTCCTTCCTCACACTTAAGAGGAGCAATATCCTCATTGATCAGAATTAAATCAAGAAAAGGACCTTTCAAAATATGACAGACTCATAAAGGATTAATTATTAATATAATAAAGGAAGAACTGAAAACTCCCCTTGTATTGTAGGTTGAGGAAGGTGTCCTTCCTCACACTTAAGCTTTGGTAGGGGTGAGACGTTCCCCACACTTAAGTTCAGCCGTCGATATGTGTAAGATGTTCCTGTAATAATATTCTAAACAGCCAGAAGAACTCAAGTTAATTCTCCTCGTTCTCTCTCCTTTCTTTTCTTTATTTATAAAAAACAAAACATATATAGGAATAATTATAAAACAAAAATAGTAGGAAAATAAAATGTAACCACTGGGTTGCCTCCCAGTAAGCTGCCCGTATTTATAGTCTTTGGCTAGACTCCCGCTTCGTTATCCTGGATCAAAAATATAAGTAGACAACAATTCTGCCAGGATAACAAAGTTGGCAGTAATTAAAAGCAAACCACCTGGATCAAAACAAAACGTTACTTCGGCAAATAAAATAGGAAAATGAATACTCCACAAAACCTGGTGTTTGAGGAGGTACTGCCGGTAACGTAGTTCTAACAGAAGATCCGGCGGTGGTGCTTTGTCTTCCTCTATTTGGAGGATGTAAAAATCCTCCTCTTGTAGGTGAGGCTCACAGAAAGAACGCTGATCAATATCATCTTCAGAGAGAGTTAATTCTTCGAAGGTGATAATGGCGTTTTGTTTGGATAAATTGGCGGGAGGTGATGGCAATTCTTCTCTTCATTTTCGAGGATATAAATATCCTCATCTTCTGGGTATATTACAGAGAAGGAGGGAAAATAGCGGTATTTGATTTCAGAGGGAGGGATCTCCACGAATGGCTCGTCTGTAGTGGGGTGTTCTACCTCTTGAACAGTTTCGCTCTTTGGTTGCTGCTGTTGCTGAGCGATTCTTTCCAGGTAGTCTGGTTTATCTTCTAACCAGAGTTGCTCTTGAAATATGAGACAATCCTCATAATCATGAGCTCCCCCACATACGGAGCAGTATAAATCCTGCCAATATTCAAACGCTTCTTCCATTTGCCGTGTACAGATTTTTTTTTGAATTTTCGTAAATAAAACGAAACTACTGAAACAGGTTAGAAAATATACACAATAATAATTAAACAAAATAAAATAAAAAAGATGATTAATATAAACAACAAAATAATATAAACAAAATATTCTAATATAACAAGTGAATAATCCGGGGCTTAGGGACTAGAATAAATCTAGTCCCCGGCAACGGCGCCATTTTGCAGACGTTATAAAGTGAGTGGTTAAACTGGTGTAAAATTAAAAGAAAAGAAATTAAAACTCAAATTAAACGTCGGGCTGCAAACAAATCCCGGTCGTAGTAGTATAGTGAAATTGTAAGCGACCGGATGTCGAACCGTGGGACTAATATACATATAATAGTACCTAAGCGTGTCACAAGAGGGGGGATTAATTGACTTGTAATATAAATAAAAAGAAAAGATAAAATAAACTAAGTTGACAGATAAATTAAATGGAACTCTGGGTCAGGTTATTATAATCTGCATAATTAAGCTATCTCTACTGGTTTAATAATTTGGCAAGGTTCCTGTTATTTTCTTAAGGTCTAAGTCATAGACTCAAAAGAACTCGTTTACCTGTAATGCAAGGTCCGATGAAAACTCAAGCAAAATGCCTGTAAACGGCAGAGGAGTATTTGAGGAATTACATTTGCAACTGAATACTAACTTATTAAATCATAACAAGTTTCCTCCAGTTTTACGTCTTAATTAACCTATCTATTTATCACCGGTCTGATCAAAATAGACTTAGGAAAGCAATTTAATAAACTCATGACAATTATTAAAAAGGTGCGAGATAACCTTTAAAACGTAACAAACTGTATTTAAATAAACCAGTAAAAATATTGCATAATTAATACAAACACATAATAACCATTCCCCGAGTATAAATATTCTAGCCTAACATATTAAATAGATAAACAGAAACAAGAGTAATAGAAATCATCTGTATTCACTCCAGCTCGCTCTGCTATTTTGTATACGTAGGACTAGAGGTGAATACGGTGGAAAGTGAAATAAAAATGGAGAAGGCGGAGGAGAGAAATGAGATGAACGTGTGATGTGTGGTGGGGGGTAAGTGGTACGGTGATGGATTGTATGGGTGGTGGATGGATTGATAGATGTCTATTTTGAGGAGAAGGCTCGTGGGTTTATATAGAGAAAGGAAGAGGCAGCAGAGGAAAATGAAGATAACAGACGCGTGATGGATTGAGGCGGTGGAAGAAACTGGATAAGATTTGCAGACTGATTGATCATTTATTGCAGGGAACAGAACGTGTGCAGAGTAGATGGATAATTGCAGACAGTGGACGAGTGGACGAGTTGCAGAAGTCGGCGAAGACAAGTCGACGGACGAAGTCGACGCGAAGAAGAAAACTGGCGCGACTGACTAACTGCTGCTGTCCGCCTCCATGTCCGCCTGATAACAGGCGGTTGCAAATGCTGGTGTCCGCCAATATAGAGGCGGTAGCCTCTCTACCTTGTCCGCCTCGAATGAGGCGGTAGCCTCTTGTCTCGCCTCTCTACCTTGTCCGCCTGTAGTCAGGCGGTTGCATATATCTCTCGTCCGCCTGCTTAGGGGCGGTTGCTCACACTCACGTCCGCCTGCTTTCAAGCGGTTGAAGCTGTCTCATGTCCGCCTGCTTAGGGGCGGTTACACCTTGTCTCTTGTCCGCCTATTTATAAGGCGGTTGCAGTGTTTTTGTCCGCCTATAATTTAGGCGGTTGCTCATGCGGACACACCTCTGTGTGTGCTTCACGCTTGACTTCCTCGTGCCTCTCTTTTAATCCTTTACAATATGTAATTATTTGGCATTTTCCCTACATTTTAACACATATAATACATCAGTTAATATAACAAAATAATTATAGGAAAACCCCAAGATAAGTGAGAAACATTACTAAAAATGCTGCAATTTATAAGGTGATTAAACCTTAATAAGTCTATATGTTTTGCACTTATCAATCAGTATTGTTATTTTCCTAAAAATGTTAACCCTCGAAAATGCATCAGAAGTGGGATGATGTTCAGTTTGACATTATTAATGTGATTAAGCTGACAGGTCAACACGGAGTTAATTTCCTGGTAACAGAGTTATAGATCGAGGGCTCGTAGTCAAAGATATCTTAACCTCAATGTGGTTACTAATAATTATGATAAATACAAGAGGGTTAACTGTATTATCCCAAATCCTCAACGGGGTTCCGAGTAATTTTTACAAGTGTAAAAAAATTATATCATTGTTCATCATAATTCGTCCACTCTAAAATAAGATGTATTATGAATATGTTTCGGTAAATTTAAAATTTTATGTTTTTAGAATAGGTATATATTACGCATTTTTAAAGTGAAATTTGTTCATTAACAAAATAAATCTTGTTTAAGATTTACTTTTCTCAAAATTTAAATTCACTTTTAGAAAACAAAGAATTCATATTATTTATAGTGAATGGTTCACTTTTGTTAATTATAAGATTCATTTTTCTTGAACAGTTGATTAACTTTTCTTCAACAAAATATTCACTTTTAAATAAATGAAAGATTCATATTTTTCTAGCATAAATTTGTGGTAAAATTCAATTTTCTTAAATATTTGATTACTGTTTTTAAACAAAATATTCACTTTTTTTAACGAAGGATTCATATTGTTCTATCATTAGTTTGTGGCAAGATTCATTTTTCTTAAACATAAAATTCACTTTTCTTAAATAAAAGATTCACTTTACTTAATCATGTGATTTACTTTTTTAAAACGAATATTCACTTTTCAATAAACTCTTAACCACAAATTTACAATATAAACTACAGAATAATTTAAAAAAAGATTACCCTACACCACCTAATCTAAAAACTACCATAGGAAAGCTAAAATCACCGAATACATTTTTAGGGTTTGTAGTGCAGGGTTTAGGTTCAATTTTTAACAACCTTTGATTCAATTCTCTTAAACTTCTTATTCACTTTAGTTAAACAATCTCTGTTTACGAAATTCCCTTTTCTTAAACATTTGATTTACTTATTAAAAAACATCTGATTCACTTTTTAACAACCTTTGATTCACTTTTCTTAAACAAAAGACTCATATGAAACTAACACCGTCAATGAAGACCAGCGTGGTTCGACTAAACCATCACACAATAAAAAAAGATGACCTACCCCTCCTAACTATTTGATGACGAACACTACATAAAAAGCTAGCATTATCAAAACATCTAAAAATTATGTATGTTATTTATTTTCATAATGAATCTTAAAACATATGTACGTACAAAAAATATAAAGTTTTAAATTTATCGAAACATATTCATTTTGGGTCTTATTTTGAAGAGCTCGAATTATGATAAACAACGGTATACAATTTATGTTATTTGAACTTATATCTAATGAACTACCACATTTTAAAAATACACATAAAGACATATAAAAAAGGCAAACATGGTACAAAAAAAACCACCGGTGCAAGGGTCTAATTCACGATTAAATAAGCACTTTCTAGTTGTAAATTAAAAGCATTTACAACGTAAGTTGGGAAAACAACCCACCCAAAAACAAAAGAATTCAAGTCTTTCACGTTTAAGAGATTACATAAAGAGGATCTTAACTATAGTTAGGTTCATAATAAAAAAAATGGCTATTATGCGCAATTCCAGCATTTTTTTTAAAGCTTAACTTTAGCTAACTAATAGCATGCGGACAAAGTAGAAGTTTTCCTCTACTACTCAACCTTTATAATAAGGTTCTATTCGGTACCAGTATTTATACTGACTTTATTTAAAAAGAATAGATTTATAATAAAATTACTATATGTGTCTCAATATTATTGGTTCAGAATATTAGACTGGCCTACTGAAATTTAACTTGAGTACACTTGTCAGTTTATTATTAGTTAACCACGCTTGAATAAAGTAACTAGAGGCAGCTTTATTCCAAATGCAGTTTTTGCTGCCTTTGCCGAACCAGACGCGAGATGGTGCGGCAGTCCCGCACGCTACATTACACGGTCAGTAGAGGTGGCACCCAGGTAGCAGTCCAGTCCATTGTTCATCTAAGGTTCCGTTCTATTACTGCGATTGACAGATTAATCTGTTTTTTATTAAATCTGTTTGACACTTGTCAATCTATGATTGCTACCTAACTCATAAAAGTACACATGTTAAACTCACATTTGCTAACCATAGTGAGCTTTAAGGAAACGCAGAATTACCTGCGTTTGTAAGCAGGCAGCGAACGGCCCCTAAATTCAAGCTCTTTAAAACAAGACCAGTCATGGATATGTTTTGAGAAATTTAAAAATTTATATTAATTACATGTATATATTCATATATATCAATGAGACTTGTGATTCATAACATTATTTAATGTATCATAATATCTATTTTAATGAATCATAATATCAAAATTAATGAACCATATTTTCATTTTAGTGTATCATCATAAACATATAAAAATAAAAATAATTTAAACAATAATACAACACAAAATAATATTTGGTATGTATGAAAAATACATGGTTCATCGTAGAAGATTTAAAATACACCATACAATAATAATACACTACAAAACAATAATGATTTTTTATCGATGCCGAAGTTTGTTATCTAATTCACCACTTATTAATTAATGAATCATAATATCAATTTCAATGAATCATAATATCAAATTTAATGAATCATATAATCATTCTAGTGTATCAACGTAAACGTATAAAAATAAACAATAATGTAACACAAAACAATTATTGGTATGTATGAAAAATACATGATTTGTCATATAAGGTTTAAAATACACCATACAACAATAATAGTACAATACAAAACAATAATGATTTTTTATCCGTTCTAAAATTTGTAATCTAATTCACCACTTATTAGTTAATGAATAATAATATCAATTTTAATGAATCATAATATCAAAATTAATGAATCATATTATTACTTTAGTGTATCATCATACACATGTAAAAATAGATTTTTTTTAAAGTTGTCAAAACATATCCACGACTGGTCTTGTTTTGAAGAGTTTGAATTTAGATGAACAGTGATATAATTTTTTTATTTTGGACTTATATATAAAAAATTACAATCATTTAAAATTAATATAATAAAAATACAACACAGTCAGCAAAACAGTCCAGTCAACAGCTGACTGGGACTGCCACATCATTGTCCCGCTCCTACCTCATGTACGGGAGCGCTGCACCATCGAATTTGCGTTGCCGAACGGTGCATAAAGCTAGGTATAGTTAGCTAATTGCAAACTGACACATATACTATGATTAGCTTTTTGTGGAGTCTTTTACAATTCTACACCAATTATAAAGTGACACTTATACTATCATTTTTACAAAACTGCATTAATCCACTAAAAGTGGTGAAGGAACGCACCCTAAGGGGGCATTCATAGGGGTGACAATTTTTACCCAACCCGATAACCCGACCCATACCCAACCCAAAAATAGTGGGTTTGGGTCACGATTATTGACCCATTTAATTATTGGGTATGGGTTACTTATTAAATTTGTGGGTTGGGTATGGGTTTAAAGTCCTAACCCGTAGTCAACCCGACCCATTTATTTTATTTATTAAAAATAATAATAAATAATTAATTAGATAAAAAATATAAATATTTTACTAAGTAAGTGCTAACCTACTATTAGTATAATACAAATTATGTAGTATCTTTTTGATGAGAGGTTGTTTATTTGATAATACTACTTTGTTGTATTTCTTTATAAAGCAAAAACAAGAGTATTCGTTATGTGGATTGTCAAAAGACAGTGTGCTACTCTCTCCTCCACAGCTCCCACTGTGGTCCTATCTGTACTTTGAAGATTTTTGTCTATGTTTTGATTCTATATTCTGAAGGAGAGAATACACTTATATTTGGTTCAGGAGCGTACACATCACCTTCTTCTATTAAGTGCCACTGAGCACGACATGTATGTGGAAAAAGAAAAAAGACAGAGGATAATGAAAACTCTAGAATATCTACCATATTGAATGTATGATTTCATTCATTTGTAACTCTGTTTGAGCAATCATATAAAAAATTTAATTCCAGATCTTTTAAATTTTGCATAGCCTAATTATGTTGGGTTAAACGGGTCAGGTATGGGTTTAATCATTTTATATGGGTTGGGTATGGGTTGATAATTTGTAACCCGAATATTATTGGGTCGGGTATGGGTCAATACAATTTTAATCGGGTCGGGTATGGGTGAGCTTCAACCCGACCCATTAACCCGAATTGCCACCCCTAGGCATTCAATCCCCGAGAGAGCTTTTGCTCAGACGTAGCAAATACCGTTTTACAAATAATGTGCCTGTTATTAGTAAATAAAGAGCTGCCATTTGTTAAAAAGTTTATTTTTTCTAACATTTGGTTAAACAAAAACTAATTAAAAGATGACATGTGTTGCTACTTTTTTGTAAAAGAGATTCATCTCTACAATGTGACTATTGAATCCAATAATAAATTGATATATGCCTTGTAAGGCTACACTAAAGGAGAAACACCCCATCTGTTAAAAAGGAAAAAAAAATATAAAAATGGAGAAACACCCCTATCAAATAGGACTCTAAAGGTACCGTTCGGTAGCAGTCTTTATGTTGTATTTATTTTAAAGAGTAGATTTATAATCAAGGTACTCCATGTGTCTCAATACTATTGGTTCAGAATATTAGACATGCCCACTAAAATTTAACTTGAGTATATTTGTCAATTTACTACTTCCTCTGTCCTGAATTGACCGTCCTGTTTACAATTTGGACATGTCATTTGACTACAATATTTAACATATAAGATAAAATAATTTTAAAGTTTTAAGTTTTGCATATGATTTCTTAAATGATAAATTATATATTATAAAATTTAGTTTTATATAATTATTTTATCTTATATGCTTAATATTGAAGTAAAAAATATACTATAAAATAAAGAAGACGAAGAATTTGGAAATGATATTAGTTAACCAATAAAATAACTAGAAACACTTTATTGCAACTTAATAAAGCTTTAGCTTCTTTTGCCCACCAAATTAATTGGACGGCAATCAGTCTTGGTGTGCAACTGAGGGACGCACATCTGAGTAGCCACATCTATAGAAAATCACTGTGTTGCCCTGCAGCTAGCAATAGGGACAATCCAGGCTCGGGCGTGTTCTTCTGTGTCGTTATTTATGTAATTTAAAAATATCCTCTTAATAATCCCTTATCGAGGACTTGCAGTCTTGCACACTACAAACGAAATCGGGCAGCTTATGCAAAACAGGGACTGACCAACCCAGGAGGAGAACGGAGAGAGAGACTCACCTGAGTCTTTTCTTTTGTATGAGTCATGCTCGTCTGAATTGACGAATGACATAATGTCTCGAGTTCTTCATTTCGCCACGAGCAACGTTGCAGGTTCGCCTTTTGTCCCAATTAATTATTTCATTCATGTCGAACCCCAGAACCCTCTACTAGAGGGCCACTAGGCTAGCAAGTATTTCAAGTATATAGCTTCTGTGCTGCTCTCGGGGCTTCTCCCGTGGAAGGTGTGTTGATAACGGCCTTAAATATATCTATATGTACTTTCTGGAAGGGTTTACTTGCGGTGTTCCACCAATTAATATGTAATGAACCAAGTGTTTGATAAAAGGCCTCATTGACGGTTTCGGTTCTGGTTTGTTGCCGGGTGAATAAACTCTACGGGTTTAGTTCCTTCTGGATTTTCTTTTTGATCTTCTTCCCGTCGATAAGTGGAATACAGTAATTTGAATGGCTTGGGGTAAAATTAGTTTCCTCGCAGTTCGAATTAGGGCAGCTCCAATTGATTATCGAGCACCGAACTATCCTGCTAACATTATTTTTCTCAAATAGCCTCCATGATCATTTAAACAGGGGAATTCCGCCAATGAACATCTCAGTTTCCCCTCAATTTTGTGCGAATGGATTCATCAATGTTTTTGTAAACGGCAAAAAGATGAATGATAGCACAAATATAAAATTATCTAGCAATTGAGCTTGCACTTCATGTTGTAGTTGGCCTTTGTCTTTATATTAAGGACTTGTTAGAAAGTGCTAACTGAAAAATAGTTCCACGGACTCCTCATGGTTATTATATATATTATGGAGCTGTAGTTCTTGACTTTCACATTGTTATTGATTTGTAGTGAATTACAAAGCAGATTTTAGATTGTTCCTTTGCACTTACTGTTGAACTAAATATTGCTCTCTTGGACGTGTTGATCTTCAAGACATTGATTTGCTGTTTGATTGCCAATAGTTCAGTGGATGCAAGTATAAGGAATATTGACTGTATCTGGACTAGACAGCTCCTCGTCTTAGCAAAGAATTATTGATGTTAGCCTTCCAGTGCTCAAGCTATGCAAATTCAAATGTCCTTTCTAATTTATCCAACTCCCTTGCAGGTCATGGACCACCTGATACAGGAAGTCTCCCCTGTATGGGATTCTATGGAAGGGCAACCAGTATCCTATGTTCCTCAAGTGGTGGTGATCGTAAATCACTTCTACCACTAAAGGGCATTTTGCTGCAATGCACTTCAAGAAAGACATCTCTCTGCAAGGCAACAAGCTCAAGTAATGAGAGCTTGAATCCTGACTTTTCAAAGCAAAACAGGCAAATCTCTTCTGGTAGCAGGCGCTGGCAGAAAAACGAAGAAAGAGAGAGCTTGGTAAACCTTGAAGAAAGAGACCCCTTGCGTTTGAAAAATGGGCCACTGTTTTCGCCCCCCAGCGTCAATAAGAATAAAGGCACAGCTGCTCCAAGTCCAGGACCTAGAGAAAGGGAGATTATTGAACTGTTCAGAAAAGTCCAAGCTCAGCTCCGTGAGAGAACAGCTATGAAACAGGAGAAAAAGGTTGAAATTGCAAGAGAAGCAGGGCCAAGCAAAGAGAGTGAGGCTGTTGATTCTCTCCTTGAGCTGTTAAGGAAACACTCTGCCAAGAAAGTGTCTAAGAAAGTAAATGGTGGTGGGGATAGTGGAACTAGTTTCAATCTTGACCAATCAGGTCAGAGCTGGGCATCAGGTGAAGGCAAAAGTAGAAACTTCTTCAAATCCAGTAACACTCGCAAGAATGATGAGGCATACGACATAGGTAGGCCACTGCGAGCCAGACCATCATCTAATATCGTGGATGAGCAGCACAATATTGATAGGCCGTTGCGAGTTAGGCCATTGTCCAACTTTGGGGATGAGGTGCATGATATTGATAGGCCATTGCGAGTTAGGCCACTGTCGAATTTTAAAGATGAGTCCCGTGACATTGATAAGCCATTGCATGGTAGACCAGCTTCTAATTTTAGGCGAAAATCCCCAGTTCCTCGGGTCAGATATGAACCCATCACTTCTCCTAAAGAAGCTGCTAGTACTGCCCCCAGGCAGAATCTAGATGGGAGAAGCAGCAGTACAGGTGGTTCCTCTTCTTCGTATCTCACTGATGACTCTGAGTTGGGGGAAACTGACATTGAGCAGGAACCAGAGTTTGAGGATGATCTGGAGATGGAATCTGGCTACATGGCAGAGGAGATGGATGGTGACTTGTCTGAGATTGATGGATCTTTGGAGTCTGAAGTCATTAGTGAACAAGAACATGCAAGGATGCCTGATGAATCCAAGCAGGAAGATCTGAGTTCAATGAACTTGCAGAAGTTGAGGGCTCTGGCTAAAACTCGCGGGTTCAGAGGGTATTCCAAAATGAAGAAAATGGAACTTGTTGGGTTGCTCAGCAGAGATCCCTCTGTAAATCAGTAACCGTTCAGAAACATGCCAATCTAATCACTGGTTTTGTTCTGGAAATCTACCTATTGGTTAGAATATGATCTTTGTTTAAATGTAGCTATTTTAGGAGCTGCTTTTATTGTTGTTGAAAGTTTGGTGTTTCTTGTAAAGGTGGCATAGGCGAAATAGAAGAACACTTTTTAACTGCTCAGGAAGACGGGAGAGAGCTTCTAATTGGATGTGATCTTGGTGTTTATGCTACTCAACCTTTTCAACTGATGTTACTTTTTGCCTGGCCTCGTTCTTGGGTGGTTAACAAATTTTTTGGCTTCTAGGAGTGTCATCAGAGGGGATGGTTGTTTTTTTGGTACAAAATAGAGTTCTTGCTGTCCGTATCTTGTTATCCTATTAGCTTATTTTGTTTCTTTCTATGTCGCACATATCACCACTCATTGGGGAGTGGGGCCTAAATTGCATGATTACTGTAGGATTGTGTTGACGCTACGAAGTGCTTCAAGGCTCCATTCTTCTTAGAACGGAAAGGTCCCAACTCCCAAGTCAAGCTCTTCAGGTGGCTAATGATCATCTTCAAATGCAGAAAACAAACCACAACAACCATTCGTACCACCACCAACTGCAGCAATAAAGGAATCTCAATTTTCAACCTTTTTCCCTATCTCACACGCAGTCACTGACACACTTCATTGATTCCGAAGGAAGTAGCTTGATCTCCGTTTACATATCAGCTGCACAAGTGTACGTACTGAAATAAGGACAGCACATGGCGTGCCTCATGGTAGTTACCAGCTAGTACTGCATTCAGTAACAAAGTGTACGGAGAGACCTTAAGGCTGCTGGTATATATATATGGTATAAATGTGTTATTTTTGAGTTTGACCATCACCGAACAACAATTTTCAAAACAGTCACAAATATACCAGCATAAAACAACCACAAAACAACCAACAATTTATGTTGCAAATATAATGAATACCGTAAACAGAGGCGGAGTCAGAAAACTGTAATTAAGGGGGCGAAAATATTTTAATAATATTAATTAATATTTAAAAAAATTTTAATAAATTAATTTAAATTTTAATATTTATAATTATATTTTAAAAATGATATTATATATTAAATTTGACACGAAATTAAATTAAAATTGAAATATATAGATTAATATATATAAACTAGTTTAGTTTCCCTTTTTTATTTTTAGTTTTTTGTTGATTGGTATTACTAATTATAAAATATGAAAAAATAAAAGTTTTAAACTAGTAGTGTTTTTTAAATTGTTTATTTAGATACGGATAAATAATCTTTTAAAACAATTACTATCTATCAATTATAATAAAATATTCTACAAGGAAAAGAACAAACTAATAAAAATTACGATGTAAACTTTCAATTATATCAAAACTATTAGAGTACAAAATATTTGTAGTATATTTTAGAAATATCAATTATAAGTATTCAACTTGCTAAGTAATGATTAATTACAAAACTGTTTGTACAAACTATTATGGTGTAAGTATATCAAAGTTATTATATGTTTTATTCTGTGCTTAATAATTAAAGAATAATTTTATATGCTAATATATGTTATTTTTCATTTATTGGCATATCCAGTATTAAATTTAAATTTATGTTTTTGAATTTCATTAAATAATATTTAATTGAATAGAATATATTATTTTAACTATAAATATATGTTTAAAATAAATATTTTATCAACAATTAAACAGTATATAATAATAAAATAATAAGTGATAGCTATATATATTCACTTACAGTCAATTATTTTATTATTTACGATGTAAAATTTTAATTATATCAAAATGATTAGAGTACAAAATATTTGTAGTATATTTCAGAAATATCAATTATAACTATTCAATTTGCTAAGTAATGATTAATTACAAAATTGTTTGTACAAACTATTATGGTGTCAGTATATCAAAGTTATTATATGTTTTATACCGTGCTTAATAATTAATGAATAATTTTATATGCTAATATATATTATTTTTCATTTATTGGTATATCCAGTTAAATTTATGTTTTTGAATTTCATTAAATAATATTTAATTGAATAGAATATATTGTTTTAACTACAAATATATGTTTAAAATAAATGTTTTATCAACAATTAAAAATTAAAATAATCTTGAGTATTAATAAATTTGAAATGTTATATTAAATACTAATATATAATCCATAAAATTTTATTTTTATATATAACATCTAATATATTTGCTCTAAATACAATGGTTTATTTCTTTATTTTTTTAAATATATGTAAAAAAATTATTTATAAATTAATATGTATACATATTATAAATTAATTGTCACTAAAATATTAATAAAGAATAATAATTATTAATGACTATGATTGAATATCTACATATATTTTTACTTTATTAACAAAAAGTTGTTTTAGAATGTAATTTAAAATTTTTAATTGTAATAATGAAAACGGTAAAGGTACTGCACAAAACTAATTTATTCAAAACAGCCAGACGAAACTGCCGCCTGCCGAACACTAGTTTCAAAACAACCAACATAAAACAACCAACAAAACCTACCACAAAACAACCAACCAAAACAACCAGACCAAAACTGCAACAAAACTACAAAAATAACCATGCCGAACGCAGCCAAAGTTTATCTCATGTCACAGGAGGACGGAAAATTAAAACACAAACAATCGTTTACTTTGTCCATAGAGTCGAGAGAATACATTTGGTTCACGTTGTACGCCTTGTTCAGCATAGTAGCCGTGAACAATGCAATATTATTACCTATTCCTCTTACAAACTGTAAACATCAATAACATTATTTTAATCAATCATTAATAACACGAAAAATTAGTGAACATCATATATTTCTCACAAAAATCATGGATATAGTTGACGAATAATACACCTATAGTTTTACTCCTAATGTTGTGCTTGGCCCAACCGTTCACAATAGCTTTTCATTTCCCACAATAAAAAGATCTGATGCGATTTAGTATTCATCCCCACAGGGAAGAACTGGTAGCTGCTTGCAAGGGAGAAGCTAATTATACACTGTTTAGGGAAGATTTTAACTACTATGAGGAATAAACTAATGGTATTTCACTGGGTCAAATTTCTCAAACACCTGTTTTATCTTGAATGCAACCAACCATTATTTTGTCAGTTGAAACATATAGCTGATATTAGTTGTCAGCTGAAATTAGAAAAAATAAAGAGAAAAAATAGTTGATATTACAATTGATGTATGTGATATACAGAGAGAAAAAAAAATAATTGATCAAATAAACTCGTTAGATAATGTTACAAAAGAATGAGGTCATACATCATAATCAGGCTAAAAGAATTTGATAAGAATATAAGTTATATGACCTTGGAGATATTCATTTATCTTTTATGTTGTCCCCACACCACGTGAGAGCAATAATCTTACTGTTTTTTTTTTATATATATAGTACGTTTCTTATTAGATGATATTTGACAACCTTCCATCTTGCAGACAAGATTTAGTGTCTTCATAGCTAGATCTTGAGCAAAAGAATTAAGCATCAGCCATTAGCTATTTGTTGTGAAAGAGGATAAATTATTTTCTCTTTGGCTCAACAGATTGTACAAATCTCCTACGGAGGTTAGACTTCAATTTACGTAACTATCAACCTTAACATGAAATAATCAGTACAGAAATCTCAAGTGTTGGAGCAGCAGGTGAGGAGTAGAAGATTCAAGTAAACGATTTAAGGGCCATCTTAATTAACTTTTCTCATGAAAAATAAAATAAAATGAGCATGGTGAGCAGCACCCACAAGATTGCTAATTAATAATACTATTCTTACATTTTAAAAGTCAAGAAATTAATAGTATTACATTGATCACAGATCTCGGTTTTCACGCTGATAAATTAATCTATTAATAAGAGGCTATGAGGCAAATCCTTACCAACTCCTGACATGGAAAAGAAAGTGACCTCACTTTTTACCTAAAGCATTAGTAGTATATTGACAAACTCATTTTTTAATTGTTTCTACTTAAACAGATTGAGATTGGATCTGCAATTAATTTTTTATTGGTAGAGATGGGTAATTATGTAATTAAACAGTTTTCAATTTCCCAACATTTCTTATAACTTTTTCTTTCATCGGTGTACTAGTATGACTAATGTAATTATAACGGTTGTATACAATATATGTAGAACGAATTTTGGTCCCATATAAACTATTGTTCTCCAAGAAAAGGAATGGTGTGAGTATGAAACGGAATCAAAACGCATGTCATTACTTCAAAGATTGGTCGAATATTGATATCAAAATACCAAAACCATCCTCTATCTTCTCTCTTGCAGATTTGGGTTTTTATCATTGTTTCTACTCATTACACTATTAGGATAAAGGGTGAACAGAAAGAAGAAGGCATTC
>CM041779.1:80380737-80429004 GCA_023374045.1 Limonium bicolor | reverse complement strand
ATGACGTGTTATTTTTAATTATATGATAGTTTTTGTTTTTATATTTTATCTTTAAAATTATATAAAATAAATCATTTTAATTTCTCTATTGATTTAAAAATTATTTCAATAATTGATAGTCGTTAAAAATTTATCTCTCTTAAATATCTTCTTATTGTAATTATATAATTTCTATTTTCACCATTTTTAAATATTAGTTACATATTAATATTAGCAATACACGTTGTTCAACATTTGAAACAATTTGTACAACATTTGAAACCATTTGTTCAACATTTTAAGCCATTTGTTCAAATAAGAAATTTATTATAAAATAGTATCAATATAATTTCCTAATTTTTCGCCATTTTTCAACACCAGTTACATATTCATATTAGTAATACACGTTGTTCAACATTTTAAACAATTTGTTCAACATTTTAATCCTTTTGTTCAAATCTAAAATTTTCTTATAAATCAGTATCAATATAATTTATAATTTCCTAATTTTTTGCCTTTTTAAACACCAGTTGCATGTTCATATTAGTAATACACGTTGTTCAACATTTTAAACCATTTGTTCAACATTTTAAACAATTTGTTCAACATTTTTAAACCATTTGTTCAACATTTTTAACATTTTAAATAATTTGTTCAACATTTTAAACTATTTGTTCAACATTTTAAACCATGTGTTCAAAAGTTTAATCCATTTGTTCAAAATTTATCTTATAATGTTTATGAAATTTGATTAGATTAAAATTCCAGACTAGTTTTTTATTGAAATTATATAATAAAAGGATTATTAGTACAATTTTCCTCTAAAACTAAGATTTTTTACTTAACAATTAATAATTTTATAATTATTTGTTTTAAATTTACAGATTTTTCTCTAAACCCAAGATTTTTTTACGGTTACTAAATTTTTTAGATTTATTTATTTTTAACTTTTAAATTTTCTTCAAGACCAATATTCAAGATTATTAGATTTAATTAATTATAAATTAAATTATAAATTATAAAAATAAAAAGAGAAACATCACCCATCCACGTTCATTTTTTGTTTCCACGTGCTTCCGGTTGTATAGTAGAATTTGCCGATTTTAATTCTTTAGTATACAAAATATATAGTTTTAGGTTTGTGGGCGGACCATCGAAGTGCACACTAATGGAAATCTTGTCCTGTATCCACGATCCTTGAAGGCTATATAACATGGACTATCATAACTAAGCTGCTAAGAAATTGGGCAAACACTAGCAAGTACCAAATGAATCGGAGACAAAAGCAAATTAAAGCATGCCACAAGATATTCCCAAGTAAATGATATATACAGAAGATCGATACAACCAGTGAGATTTATACAAAAAGCTAATACCCAAGTAGTTTTGGTAAAAAAAATAAGTAATCAAACAATCTATTGACAAGCTAGCTACAATCTAGTTTAACACAAAGAAAGAAAACAAACAAAATGGAACCAAAAAACCAGGCTGTACAGATCTAGATCCCCCATTTCCACTTTAGGGGGGAAAAAATAGACAACTTCATAACGAAACGGAAATGGTCATACAATGAATTAACAAAAGAAAGAACGTAGGAAGACCAGGAAGGACACTAACAAAAATTTCTGAAACATAGTTGAAATCAAAACTAAAGGCATCATCATCATACTTCATACACGACCTAAGTTTTTTAAAAATTCACTTTTACTTTCTTCTTGCCTGTACCCCCTTCTCGCTGGCTTCGAAAATGAGAGAGCAATTGTTGTGCCTGAAGGAAGAATAATAATAATCACATAATCAGTGGTTTGAGTTTGATATACTTTCAGTTATTGGATTTGTAATGAACCTTTGCTTGGTAATCTTTTATAATTCACTACAGCCAACAATCTTATACCGCAAAGATGAAGTCATGATGTGCCACAAAAATTCACAAGCGTCGAAGAAGAACGATCAGAGAAGTGTGAAAATGGCAGGCATACCTTCTCTCTTGCCCTAGCGCTGCCAGATTGAGACAACGCAACAAGAGGCGGTACAGCTCCTTCCTGAAGAACCATGTTGCAATATTTATTATTATTCAGGCAAAGCTGGAGCAGTACAGAAGCTGCATTCTCCTTT
Organism: Limonium bicolor; assembly: GCA_023374045.1. NCBI lineage: Eukaryota > Viridiplantae > Streptophyta > Magnoliopsida > Caryophyllales > Plumbaginaceae > Limonium > Limonium bicolor. The sequence goes on along the minus strand of CM041779.1, from coordinate 80,426,910 downwards.
CCCCTAGGGGATCCACTTTCAACAAGCTCCACAATCAGCGGGATGCCACCAGCTTTTGCTATGGCCGTGCGACCCTCAGAAACTGCAGACAAGTTAGCAAGAAGAGCAGCCGCTTTATCTGCAAAACCGGAGTCACGGTCATCCAGAAGCTCAACCAGAGGCTTCACAGCCCCGGCCTGAACTATCCTTGCTTTGTTCTCGTGGCAAATTGACAGGTTAAACAACGCTGTAGCAGCATCTTTCTTGCCTCTCAAAGTCCCTGTGGCTAAGAGGTGAATCAAGGCTTTGATTGCTTCGGAACGGCCAATCTTCACTTTCTGCTCCTCCAGAGCAGAGATGCTGAAAAGTGTGGCGGCCGAGTTCTCCTTAGAAGCATCATTCCCCGTTCTCAGAACATGTATGAGGGGTTCAATTACCCCCGCTTCCGCGATCCTTGTCTTATTCTCCTCGTGAATGGACAAGTTCAGGAGGGCGGTGACGGCATGCTCCTGCGTCTTCTTAGAATCCGAGTACAGAAGTGAAATCAACGGGCCCACAACCCTACATCTTCCTATGATCACCCGATTTTCCACGCTATGCTTTGTAAGCAATCGAAGCTCAGCCGCTGCTGAGCTCTGCACTTCAGTTGAATGGCTTTTCAATTCTGCTGTGAGCTTCTCAACATGAGAAGAGGTTGTGGGTTCATCTGACACCACATCACGTACTGGGAAGGAGTGTGTCCTGCTGCGATAGCTACAGGCTCGGCTCTCCGAAACCTCACTGGTGCTTGATTTTGAGCTATTATAGCTATAAGGTCCTCTCCCTGACAAAGATGCATTAGCCATAGAACTATTATCACACTCTGATCTAATTTCATTGGAAAAGCGACCAACCACCACCTTTTCAAGCTTGTTGGAAATGCTTGCGATATCCGTCAACGTGGGAATAAAATCAGTGCTTGAGATGGCACTTGAAATTGATTGAGTCCTGCTGTGAGTATAAGAGTGCTCAGGTGATGATTGGTCCTCACCCGCCTTCCCTACCTCCTTGCTCTGGTACACGCTTGTTGATTCTTCTTCATTCGATACAGATGGCTCATTCCCAGCCACCTTTTGCCTCAAATGTGCATCAGCAATCTCATGAGAGGATCCTGAGGGGGAATTACTTCCAGCAAGGGAGCAGCGGAAGCTATCTGTTCGGTCAACATTTTGACTTGAGTGGTGGCTACGGGGAGATTCTGCAGAGGTGAGAGAATTGTTTGGAAGTTTGAGATTGTTTTGCTCAAACCAATTAGCTATCAAAGCTTTGATGGTATAGTTTGGAATGATGTTCACGTGCGAAAGAGGTTGGTGGGTATGTGGGCATGTGGTCAACCCATGATTAAGCCACTGCTGAATTGAAGCCCTTTCAAACGTTTGGCCAGAGGCCAAAATCACAGGATCCACCATGATCACCAATGATAAAGGGCAGCGAAAGTACCATGGCACTTGAACACCATAGGCAGCATCGAAGTACCCATTCTTCATCATATGATCACGAAGCATAGCAAGAAAATCCACAACTCGATTAATCTGGTCTATGTCTGCCTTTAAATTGTTGGCCAGTACTCTCATTCTCTGCTTTTCAACAGCAATGCTCTCCCGGAGCAATTCTCGATTAGATACAAGTCCCAGTGAATCGATAACATCAGTCAATTGATCAGGAGAGAGCGTCACTTTATTATCATTTTCTGCACTTACAGCCTGTTCAATATATCTTGATATCTGATCTGACTTGCAACAATGAAGCTCCTGCATAAAACTCTGATACAAAGTTCGGCACAGTCAATAACATGGGCAGACTAAAACAGATAAATGCAGATAATAGGACTAAGCTAAAGAAGAAAAGAATCATGAAATGGCTTCATAAAGAGTAAATAACAAGAGACCATTGTTCTTTACATACCTCAACAAAGGCTAAACTGGAAGGCAATGGCAACGTTTGAAGCAACCTGCATACTACACAGCAGATCTCAAGTGAAGAAGACCTTATCTTTGAAAGCAGTAGCTGCATCTGCCAAACCTGAGATATGAACTAGGTTTCAGAAAACTTGACAGTATACACCTTGGACACACCGCTCTTTTGTTTCCTTCACTCTCACTTGTTCATTATTAGTTTTACCATAGCGTTGACAATATTTTTCAAAAGAGGGGTTTAATCTGATATGTCCATCCTTGTGGCACTATAAAACTCCGAGTGATTCATACCATGAGCTATTTTTTGCTCAATCACTTAATCTGGGTCTATGGTTTCAGCTTAAGCATACACATGGCAAGAGCACTTCAAAAAAACTTACCAAGAAGAGTTTGCCAACTTTGAAGCACCATGTTTCCAAGAATTCTCTAGCTTCATTAATAGCAGTATCTAGATTCTCACACTCTCTAAGCAGAGCATTGTCATTGGCTATCTTTTCATCAACAACTTGATCAAGTAACAGCATCAAATGCTTCATCAACCTAGTCACACACTCGGTGTCCTTTTGCACTGGCAGGCATTTCAGTGTCTGGCATGACACCAGATGAACAAATCGAGATATGCTGTTGATAAGACACCTTACAGATTTGGTCTCCATGTGTCCTGTTTGAGCTATATAAGTTCACGAGGAAAAGAAAAGAATAGGACCAAGATATTAAAAACATCGCGGCCACACTTCTCATAACAAATTATCTGAAGTAATAGAATGCATTAACATTTCTTTTCCTTTTCTTTTTTGTTGCTATTGAATACAAATGCGCATGTTATCAAGAATAAAGTGCTTTTATACAAGCTCCAGTAAATTTAAGTCAGAAGTCTCCCCAACGCAACTGCTTGTAAGGTAAAACAACAAAATAATCGTTGAGACAAATCTTAAGCAGGCATAAGTTGACTCTACACTAGAATCTCAAGGGAGGTTTAACGTGCATGTCATAGGTTTGCATTACTAACATGAAAAGAATAAAGTCTGAGCCCAGTGATTCATGGCCTGAGCTCAAAGTTATCAAATTAGTGGGCCAGTAATATCAATAGACCAGATCTATGACATTCCTTAACCATCTTATTTTATTTCCTTTTGCGACGATTGTTACGGGATAAATAGGAAAGTTAGTAAAAAGTTGCATTGAAAATCTAAAACATCAAATATTAGAATACAGGACAATCATGGATATACATCATTTATGTTGAAATGGAGGGAGCAGTGTGCTATCCAAGCTCTGAAACATTAAGGCGGATTAACAGATTCCATCATCAGAGAGAATCTTAAAATCAACAAGGCTTTAAGCATCAGCATAAAAGAATCTTAGTCTTAAAGAGAAAAACCGAAGCAGGTAAAAAATGAAAAATAAATTAGCAACTGTAAGCAGTAAGAAAACAAGTCCAACTACCTAAGGGGGTACCTATCAAAACAAGCTAAGCAGAATGACACATACAGATAAGCATAAACATCACTTTCCAGTTGTTTTTGCAGTTCTACCATCTCATGATAAAGCCTAATCCCATTAATGTTTATCCCTGATCAGCCAAGGCCGCCAGAGGTTTGGATTTCTAAGCACGTAAAGGCATACATTTTCATCACATCACTAGAGTAGTGATCACTTGGTGTTTGTATTATTTCACACAATAGAATCAGGGTTGGTTAAAACTAAAGTTTATATACAGATCAGGCAGTCAGCCAGACCGGCATAAGACTTCTTGGCAAACAATACTAAGCTGATATTTCCACCTAAGCGCTAAACAAGTCTTTCCTCCCAAATTATCCGCCGATTGAGATATCAACACAGACATTCAGCTTCAGAGCCTGCTCATAAAACTGCTCGAAGGATTCAATCTGAATGACCCAAATGTCACTCTAACCATTTCCTCATTAGCCACTAACTGAATTTAAAACGAGAGTTTATATCGATTCCACTTAAATACAAACATCAACTACACACACAAGCGATCTCAAAGAAAACACCCACATACAAGCCGAAAAAAACAAGACAAGAAACCTTTTTTTCTCAAGATGAAGAAAATACAAACAGACCCACCACATGCTGCCCCAAAGCTCCACAAAGTATTGTACAGAAACGAGAATCATCTTTAATCACGTTAAAAAGAAGAAGTAACATTAAAACGGTGAAAAAGGAATCAACATACCTAAAACAGAGAGGTTCGAAATAGCCTGAAAATCAACGGATTAACAAACGAAAGCCAAACAACCCCAAACCGAGAGAATTGGCTGCGGATGCGGAAAGCATACTACTATCGTCGACCATTATTAAGGTTCTATATTTCAATCATTATTGGAAACCCTTCTTCATACCTTACCTTGTTTGCAACGCTCCATACAAATTTTCTAAAAGATTTGGACAAAGCCAGGGAGAAAGGCAGAACGAAAGACAAGGAGAGAGAAATCCCAAGATGGGGGAAAAATCATTTTTGAAGTGAGAGAGAAAGAAGGGAGTTGGGACCCAAAAGTTTAATTGTATTAAATATTATAAATGATTATCATTGCATGGCATATTGGGTGCGATTGTGTAAGGGGGGTTGTAGCGAGTGTTTTGGTGTGGGATCACCTGAACACACCTAATATTCTTTATCTTATGGAGTCTTTTTTTTCTACTTAATTTTGTTTCAACAGTGCTGATGACAAATTAGGTTTTTAATGAAAAGAAGGAATAAAGAATTTTTTTCTAAAACTAATATACAATAAGCATTAAACACAAATTGCTAGTACATCATTTGGTATGTTAGACACCCATAATTCATTCTTTCCCACTTCCCTAACTTTGTGAAACAGTTGAAAGGGGTTCTTTCGTTTAAGGAACATGTTTGTGTTTATCAAGACCTTTCTTTGAAGAGGCCAAGGGAGATTGGTGAAGAGGTTATTGGAATATATGTTTTGCACAAGAAAACCTTTGACAATCTGTGTACTTAAAACGAGAGCGTTGGTACTTTGTTGAATGTTTTCTCTAAACATAATGCTGATTATGTTCCTGTTTCAGTTGTTGTTGGTAATGCTAATTGCATCTCTGGTGTTTCTAGTGTTAGCAAAGCTAGGTTTATTCTGTGTATAGTCTTATCAAATTGGAACTTTGGCTCATGCATCTTGGCACTTGTCTTTGACCAAGACTAGATAGAATGGCGATAGTGCTTGTTCTATTAGTAGTAAATTTGTTTGTGAAGTTTGATAAGGGCCAAATAGGCCAAGTTGCCATTTAATAAATCTGTTTCCAAGTCTGCTACTGTTTTTTGATCTAGTGCATGGAGATGTTTGGGGACCTTATAATACCGTGACACATGATGGGTACTGTTACGTTCTAACTTTGGTAGATGATTACTCAAGGGTTGTTTAGGTATATATATTTGCTCACCACTAAGGCTGGAACTTTTATGTGCATTAAGATGTTTATCAAATCTGTTAAAAGATAGTTTAGTGCTAAGGTTAGAATCCTAAGAACTGATAATGCTCTTGTGTTAGGGTCCTCTGTAGAAGGTATTCGGTTTTTTGGCGAAACAAGTAATGTACATCAAGTTTCTTGTCCTTACACCCCACAATAAAACGGTACAGTAGAGAGGAAACACAGACACTTGTTAGAAACAACAAGGTCCCTTCTGTTTCAATCCAAATTACCTAAAGCCTATTGGGGAGAATGTCTGCTCACTGCTGTTCATCTAATTAGTCGTTGTCCTAGCAAGGTTCTTAAGGGTAAATCTCCTTATTTTATGTTAAATAACAAGGAACCAAATCTGTCTAGTGTTTGGTTGCTTGTGTTTCGGTCATAACAATGTTATTCGTGATAAATTTCAAGATAGGAGTTCATCATGTTGTTTCATTGATATCCTTTTGGCTCTAAATGATACAAAGTCCTTGATTTACAGTCAGGACAGATCAAGATAAGTAGACATGTTGATAAGTGGTGAAATGATGTATTTATAAGGTCTTTATTTACCTTTATTTCGTGCAACTATTGACTTATTTCACCGCTTGATAGAGCATTTCGTTAATATAGTTGAACTCATGCAGTTTTGATTTAAATTTAGGTAAAAGCTCACTTGAGCAATGATTTTCGGGAGACTCTCAAGACTTTGTAGCTGAGCTTTAATGCCCCGAGGAGTGTGTCAAAGACGAGGGGTCAAACGGGACAATTTCGGTGCAGAATAGGCCCTTCTGGTGTGGACAGCCCCTGTGGGGCGGTCCGGTTGATTTCGGAACGCTGGAATCGCCTCTGGTGTGGACCGCCCCTGTGGACCGCCCCTGTGGGGCGGTCCTGACGGAAAATTGCCCAGGACGATTGTTTTAAAGACGGGAAAACAGAGGGGTTTTGGGCATTCTTTGCATTCTACACTTCCACACACATAAGAGAAGAGAAAGAACGAGAAGAAGGAGAAAGAAGAGGAAGAAGAGCTCACCTTCTCCAAAGCTTCCAAGCTCCAACAATGGCTTCTTCTTACTCTTTTCTAGTTTTTCTTTCCTCTATGCTTGAGTAGTACTCTATTGTGCTTTGGGATGGGTCTTTGAACCCAAACCCTAGAATGTGCTTGTGAATCTTGATTATGCCTTAATATAGTTTTTTTCTCTCTTAATTATCATTCAATGTTCTTAAATTGATCTCTTGAGTGCATTTGTGGTGAACCCTATCTACAAATTGGTTTTGAGTTAGGGTTTATGACCAAATTGAGAGAGAACTCTTGATTTATGCTCCTAGGATTAGTGAGTATAATTTGAGGCTTTGTTCTAGAACTTGCTTAATGCTACTTAGTGAGTTTAGTCCTAATTGATTTTGAAGGCTAAAATTAACTAAGTAAGAATTAACTCATCTTTGGTTTAGAGAGTTATTATTATTGTTCTAAAAGACAACTATGGCATAAGAAGAGTTGCTAGCATACCTAGGTAGTTTGGGTGATTGTCAAATTCCCAAAGTACTTTTCCATACAATCCATTAAACCATCACCTTTAGTTTATTTGTTGTTCTTGCAATTACTCAACCAACACAATCAAGCTTGCCGCCGGCTAAACCCCAATTTACTGTTTTCATTAGTACCGAGACTAGGAAGTTAGGACCAATTTCCTTGTGGACACGACACTTGTTGTACTACACCGATTAGGTGCACTTGCCTATTCCTTGCATTTATTTATATACCTTGTTATATAGTTTTTGCCCAACAAGTTTTTGGCGCCGCTGCCGGGGAGATTGATTCCATCAATTTCCCTAGTTTCGGTATTTTTAGTTTTTGCTTTTGTTTAAAGTTTAGTGTTTTGTTTTCTTTGATTGTGTTTTCGTTTTTGTTGTTCTATCCTATCCTTGTTTATATTTTCTATTACTAAGTTGTAGTGCTGGTTTTTCTTGTGATTGATTAGGTACCTTGTGTTTCTTCTGTGTGTGTCAAACACTCGGTCTAGTAGCTCCCCTCTTGCTAGTCCGAGATCCGAACTTGAGCGCACTCTAAGAAGACGCATAAGAGATTTAAACATGGCAGATCAAGATCAACCAGAAATTGAGAATAATGGGTAGCAGCAACACGAGCCCTCTCTGATTACCACCAGCCGGATACCGAAGGGAGGCCTTCAGCTATAGTCCTCCCAGTGTTGACACCGGAGGAAGCGAGACAATGGGTTTTCAAGACTCATTTCATTACCGCAGTCTGGGACTTAGGAAAGTTCAGTGGAGCAAATCCAGATGACGCTCCGAACCACCTAAGTCTCTTCCTCGACTTTTGCAATTCCTTCGGGAAAGCCGGTACGGTAAAGGAGAGAATCCGGTTGCAGCTCTTCCCCCATTCCTTATCCGAATCTGCATCGAGATGGTTTAGAAGCTTACCGCCCCAATCAATTATAACATGGGCACAAATGGCTCAAAAGTTCCTTGCCAAATACTACCCGACTAGTAGGACGAGGCAACTGATTGGAGAGATTAATACATTCTACCAAGAGCCCGGAGAAACCTTGTACGATGCATGGGACCGGTTCAAGGAGATGTTAATGAATTGCTCCCACCATGGGTTGGATGACCAATCGTTATGCTTATCTTTCTTTAATGGGCTTGACGATGCGAACCGTTTGCTTGTAAATTCATCCGCGGGAGGTAGCTTCATGACCAAGTCCCCTCAAGAAGGAATGGAACTTCTTGAGACAATGACTAGCAACACGAGGCAATGGACTAGAAATAAGGGAAGAACTCCAAGAGCAGCCGGTCTACTTCATGTCGAACCATCCGATCATCTTTCGGCCCAAATATCCTCACTCACAAAGATGGTGAAGAAGCTTGCTACATCTCAAAAAGAGAATGCAAAATCTGTAGCTTCATCATCTTCCACTTCAGCCACAGAGGGGTGTGCTATATGTGCGGGTCCCCATGAGACCCATTTTTGTGAAGGAAGAAGTTACATCGAGGGACAAGAAGATATCAACTTTGTTAGCAACCGCCCCAACTACAACTATAACAACAACAATGCCCCATGGAGAAATCATCCTAATTTCTCATGGAGGAACAACGATTCCACCCAAGGAGGACCGAGTAATATTTCCAACAACTCGATGGGTTATAAACCTCAAGGGCCACACCAAGCAAACAATTCTCAAATGGGGTATAGACCTCAAGGTGGCCCGCCGGGATTCAGACCACAACAACAACAACAACAACAACAACAACAACAACAACAACAACAACAACAACAACAAACAACAACAACAACAACAACAACAACATCCTCCTCCTCCTCTTCTGATGGTAACTTGGCTAGAATTGAAGCCATGATGCAAAACATGCAAAATATGACGATGAACTTCATGACTACCGCCCAAACTAAGTTCACCGAGCAGGAGGCCTACAATGCCAACCAGATGACATTTAATCAGAGCCTTAAAACTCAAGTTGATCAAATCTTAGAACAACTTGCTCAGAGACAGCCCGGCACCCTCCCAAGTCAACCGAAGCCTAACCCAAGAGAACAAGCTAAGGCGGTTACTTTGAGAAGCGGTAGGCTCCTAGAAGAACCCTCTCCCCAAGATGAAGTTGATGACCAAGAGAAGCAAAATCAAGAAAATCAAGAGGAAGACCGAGAGATACTTGAGGAAGTTCAATCTCCACAGAAAAATATTTCCGAGGAGAAGAAGTCTCCTGAATTACCTATCTCTCCCACTCTTGCTAAACATCTCCCTCCACTTCCTTTCCCGAATAGGCTCAAAGAAAATAATTTCGATGAGCAATTTGGGAAGTTTTTAAGTATTTTCAAGAAATTGACAATTAACATTTCTTTTGCTGATGCTTTGAAACAGATGCCTATCTATGCAAAGTTCATGAAAGACATTCTCACAAACAAGAGATCTTTGCTAGAATCTGAAACGGTGCATCTTACTGAAGAAATTTCAACGGTCCTACTAAGGCACCCTCCTCCAAAGCTTGGAGACCCTGGTTTGCCTATCATCCCTTTTTCTATTGGTGATTTTAATTGCGGTAGTGGTCTATGTGATTTAGGAGCTAGTATAAATCTCATGCCACTTTCAACTTTTAATAAACTTAGGATTGGTGAGTGCACACCTACTACTGTGCAATTACAACTTGCTGACAGGTCTCTAGTGTTTTCGAAAGGAAAAGTTGAGGATTTGGTAGTGACTGTGGGAACCTTTGTTTTCCCCGCTGATTTTATAGTGATTGATATGGAAGACGATGACAAGGTTCCTTTGATTTTGGGTCGTCCATTTTTAAGAACTGCCAGGACCTTGATAGATGTGGAAAAAGGAAAGATTATTTTGCGTCTTCATGATGAAAAGCTTGAGTTTGACATGTCTAAGATAGTGAAAAGACCCGCACATGCGGAAGCTATTTTTGCAATAGATGTTGTCGACTCCATTTTGCAAAATAATCCACCCCCTCACTCTAATTATGATGCTTTGAGTTTTGTTTTGCTTGAGTTTGATGATGAACAGGAGATGGATCCGGAGGTGAATGAAATGGTAGCTGCTTTGGATAGAGCTTCCAGATACTTCAGAACACACTACCCACCACCGGAACCACTGGAGAGAAGCGAGCAAAGAATACCTCCTTCGGTCGAGAAGCCTCCCACCGTGGAGATGAAACTTCTACCTTCTCATTTAAAATATGTTTATCTGACTGAACCTTGTGATCTACCTGTCATTATCTCCTCCTCCCTCACAGGTGAACAAGAGGACAGTTTATTGAAGGTGCTTTGAAACCACAAGGGGGCAATTGGTTGGTCAATCTCCAATATAAAGGGTATCAATCCCCACTTCTGTACTCATCGAATCTTCATGGAGGACAACTACAAACCACTCGTTCAACCTCAAAGGCGGCTCAACCCGAATATGAAGGAGGTAGTTAAAAAGGAGGTCCTAAAGCTACTCGACTCCGGGATCATCTTCCCCATATCCGATAGTCAATGGGTGAGCCCGACCCAGGTGGCACCAAAGAAAGGAGGAATCACGGTGGTGTCGAATGAGAAGGGTGAGTTGATTCCCCAAAGAACAACAACCGGTTGGAGAGTGTGCATCGACTACCGGAAGTTGAACACGGCTGCAAGAAAAGATCACTTCCCCTTGCCCTTCATCGACCAAATGCTAGATAGATTAGCCGGGCAAGACTTTTATTGCTTTCTTGATGGCTACTCGGGGTACTTCCAAATCTCCATAGCCCCAGAAGATCAAGAGAAGACCACATTCACATGCCCTTATGGAACATTCGCATATTGAAGAATGCCTTTCGGATTATGCAATGCTCCCGCAACGTTCCAAAGGTGTATGATGGCCATCTTCTCCAACTTTATTGAAAAAAGCATGGAAGTTTTCATGGACGATTTCTCGGTCTTTGGGCTCAACTTCGACTCTTGCCTAGAGAACTTGGACGCCATTCTCTCCCGATGTGAGGAAACCAATCTAGTACTCAATTGGGAGAAATGCCATTTCATGGTAAGAGAAGGGATCGTCCTCGGGCACAAGATCTCCACCAATGGATTGAAGTTGACCGGGCCAAGGTCGAAGTCATCGAGAAGCTACCACCACCCACCTCGGTTAGAGACATTAGAAGCTTTCTTGGCCATGCCGGGTTCTACAGAAGGTTCATCAAGGACTTTTCCAAAATCTCTAAACTCTGTGTGATCTCTTAGCCAAAGAGGCAAAATTTGAATTCACTGAAGAATGTCTGAAGTCCTTCAGCACTCTCAAGGAGTGACTTATCTTAGCCCCGATAGTTGTGTCACCAGATTGGAGCCTCCCTTTTGAAATAATGTGTGATGCAAGCGACTATGCAGTGGGGGCAGCCCTATGTCAAAAAAGGGAGAAGATTCTGATAACTATCTACTATGTGAGCAAGACACTCAACGATGCACAGAAAAACTATGCCACAACCGAGAAGGAGCTTCTAGCGGTTGTCTTTGCATTAGATAAGTTCCGCTCTTACCTCTTGGGAAGTAAGGTGATTGTGCATACGGACCACACAGCCTTGAAATATTTGTTTACCAAGAGGATGCCAAGCCAAGGTTGTTGAGATGGATTTTGTTGCTACAAGAGTTTGAGATCGAAATCAGAGACAAACCGGGTGTGCAAAATGTGGTGGCCGACCACCTCTCCCGCATGGAAGTGCCCGATGAAGGTGTGCCTATAAATGAGTTCTTTCCGGATGAGACTGTTTTCGCAATCAAGGAAGCTGATGATCCATGGTATGCTGATCTTGCAAACTACTTGGCACGAGGAGTAGTGCCCCATAACTTGACTTACCAGCAGAGGAAGAAATTCTTCGCTGACTCGAAGCACTACTTCTGGGATGACCCTTACCTCTTCAAGACTTGTGCTGATGGGGTGATAAGGAGATGTGTGCCCCTGAGTGAGGTGAAAGACATTCTCACCCATTGCTACTCTCTTGAAGTGGGAGGGCATCATGGGCCGGCAAGGACCGCAACAAAAGTTCTACAAGCAGGTTTCTTCTGGAAAACCTTACATAAAGATTGCCATGACTTTGTTACTTCCTGTGACCGCTGTCAAATGATGGGCAACATCTCCCGTAAACACGAAATGCCTCTTAATGTGATGCTAGATGAAATACCCCTAACCTTTAAAATATAATTAAATGATTTATTAATGATCAAAGATGATTATTAGACATCTAAATATTATTGGGGAACAATATAAAGGATCTCAACAAGGCAAAACACGCCTTAAGATCGGTAAAGCCAAAAATGTGCTTTAAGACACCATAAAGATTGTATGACCTCAAATAGGATCCAAAGTGGATTCCTAAGTATTATAATGAAGCAAGGAACACAATAAAACCATTCTCAAGGAGAACTAAGCTCAGGAACACCCTGTGACACAAAAATGTGCGCTAAAACACCTTAAAGCACGTTTTTGTGAGATTGCCTTTTAAATTGATTTTTAATGGGCTTAAAGATTATAATTACCCTTAAATATGATATTTTATCATATTATATCATATTAGGAATTTAATTCCAGAAATTTACGAATTTTTACAAATTAATATTAAAATATTAATAAAACCCTAAAGTGGGGCCCGCATGAGTCAATATTGACCAAGTATGGTCAATGGTCAATTAAATGACCCATTTAACCCCTTGGAAATCGGCTGGCAAGAGGGAGGAGACATCCTACAATCATTATGGGACAAACTACCTAATACCAATTATTTGAAAATTAAGTTACTTTTTCAATTATTTCAAAACTTACCCATTCCTTCCTTCCTCCTTGTCCGATTCCAGCCCTGTCAACCGAGCTCCTCCTTCCTTGAAGCTCTCAAGGCTTGTTCTTGAACATGGAAGGCAAACCTAGCTCCTAAGCTCTTAAGGTAAGTGTTTTAAGGTCATTTTTAGCCCTTTTTCTCCATCTCTTCACTACCAACACCTAGATTTCGTGGCTCATCAATTCCTATGGCTTATTCTCAGTGTTCTAAGGTTAGAACAAGAGCTAAACTCGGTTGAGACCAGTAGAGGGACCAAGGTTGTTCAAATCTACATTTTAAGGTAAAAACATACCTTAAGGATCTCCACTCTTCATGCGGTTTTCTTCCTCTGATTTTTATGAGTTTATACACTCATAATCTTCATATTTACATGTTCATTCAGTTGGTTAGCCATTTGGAGCAAGGGTGACCAAGATCCAAGAGAAATACTCCCTTTTAAGGCATTTTTCCAAGGTAAAACCTAATAACAAGGTAGCATTTCGTGATCTAACTATTTCCTATGTCAATATGGTGGATCTAACACCTTGTGGTGTGTTTGGTTCAGATCGAAACCACCTTGAACACTCCTTGCATTTTTAAGGTGATTTTTGCCTTAAATCTTACATTAATTATTCCTTATGGTTAAGCTCAAGCTTGGAGTGTAACCATATCTTGTTTTTGTGTATTAAACATGTCTAAATCAAGTGGTGAATTTTCCTACAAGTGACCGAGCCCATACAAGGAATAATCAAGGTATAAACACCTTAAACTTATGATTTTTATAATTTTTAAGCATATATATATATATGGCCGAGAGTGAAATTACAAATATAGGTCATATTGACCTAAAAATGGAAAAAAATGGCTAAGATAAATTAAGCTAGTCATTTAAGAGATTTAATTAACATAATGGTCAAATTATGACATTATGTGGAAAAATAATTAAATCAAAGTGAGGCCGAAATATATGCTATATTTTGAGACATTTATTGTGTAATTTATTTTGCAAGTTCAAGGTTGTAATAAGGCCATGTCATTAGGCCATTTTAATTTAAGTTTATAAGCTTATTTAGTTTTATTTATGCTTATATAATTAAGTTGGGGCCAAATCGTAATTACTGGAAAATATAAAGCCGTGGGCTTAATTTAGAGGAGTTTAGGGTTTTTAAATGAATTTAATAAAAATTATAACATTTTATAAAGTTTTGGGTCAAAATTGTAAAAATAGAAAAGTATGGGGTATTGTTGGTAATTACCGAAAGTTTGAGTCCCAATTGGTATTAGAAGTCAAAGTTGACTATAAGGAGGCTTTGACCAACTTTGGAGAATTTTAGAAATTAAAATACTACCTTATAATAAGATACTTATTAATTGTAAAAGATTTATAAGACTTGGGGTGGTATTGTGATTTCCGAAAACTTGGGGGTACTAAGAGGAGTTTAGTACAAACCTTAGGTTATTAGGAATTTTTAGGAATTGATTTGGTTAAATTTGGAGTTAATATGAATTAAATAAGTATAATATAAGGTATTTCATAATATTGTTACAAATGGGTAACATATGTGGTAAAATCGAGATTTAGAGAAAGTATAAGGTTAGGAATAATGTTTATAACCTTTTGGTATAGTTTGGTGATTTTTGGAATTATATACAAGGTTTTATAAGGACATATGTATAATATATGATTTTAATGGAATTAGAAAACTATATGTTATAAAGAGGGGAAATTGGTGAATATAGAAAGTTAAGTGGTGGAAAAATAATTTAAATAGACCATGGGGTCTGTTCGGTTATTTTGAGAAAATATAACCATGGGTTATAATTATATTAAGGAATAAGGATTATAATATAAGGTATATACTATAAGTGTAACAAGGAAATATAATTTGGGGTTGAGTTGTAAATTATGGAAGTTTGGTGGGAATTAATTAATACCGAGAGTTTTAAGGGGTTTGGTATTTATTAGCAATATATAACTATAAGTTATAATTGTCTTAATGACATAGTTGTCAAATATATGTTATATAACTATAATATAACATGGTATAAATTATGTGGTGGATTTTGTAAATAATTAAGGAACATAGGTGCTGTTCGGAAATATTAATATTTTTGAATGAAATTTATAATATGGGTTTAAGTGTTATAAGAGGTATAACATTTATAATATAAGAGGTATTCATTAAAAGGAATGAATATATATATTATAAAGACTTCCATATAACGAATAAGTCCCATAATTCATATATACAAATAAATATATGTTATGGAGTAGAAAAATATAATATGGTTTAATAACCATGTAATATCATAATTAAAATGATATACGGTAAAGGGAAAAGGAATTACAAACATTAGATATGGAAGTTCTAATGTTAGGAGTGTACATGGAAATGAGGATTTATATAATCCAAAAGTACTGTTACATATGAATTATACTCCATTAAATGTGGGAAAACAAACCTTAGGAAAATAAATACTAAGGCGAGATGTACAGTACACGATAAAGGATTATACATGCAATATAGAAACAAACTATATCATACACAAGGTGTATTACACTACATGCGATAATAAACGTTAAAGTTAAGAGTATCAATATACTCGACGAAACCACGCATGTGATATAGCGTTTTTCCTAATCCCGAGTTAAACCGAAAACCCGACAAACGTTATTAGTTAACAGCGGGGAATAAACGGGGGGGTAGATTAATAACGGTACGGGGTGCCGTAGTGTATTGTTTATATGAGATGCTGATGCATAGTGTGATGCATGTTGATAGATTGTTAGAGGCGTCTCGAGGATCTCCAGAGACTTTAGCTGATTCATACTCCACCGTAATACTCAGCAGTGTGAACGGTATGTTATTTATGTGGCTTGATTGTCTCTGAGGATTTCCTCAGTTCAGACATTGTGTGAAAATCTGTGATAAGATTGAATGTCTGCTTGTGTGAATTAATATGCTTGAGTTGTGTATTAATGCTGCTTTTTATTACTGTTGTGCGATAACAGTACCGTTCGTATATATGAACATATTATAAAACGAACTAGCGGCAATGATGCTATCTTATATGTGTAATATAAGGAACGTAAGTAAAACGTTGTAGCATTAGGATAATAAGATATATAAAATATCTGAGACTTATATACGGAGCATTGGCCTCTTTAACGCCGCTCTCGTATCTAGCACTGGATCCCGAGTCGACATACTCAGGATTGGACTACGACCTTGGTCTGCTGTGTTAAAAAAAAAGAATAGTAAAGCGATGCGATGGTATAGATAAGTTTATCAAGGATGTGGCTCTTGCTGTGAACTGTGATCCATTAACGATACTAGGACACCGTGTGGTAGCCGTAAGTATCTGGATAAATTTCCAACGAACTACAGATTGTTCGTAGGACGGAGACTCTACCGCTGGAGTGGCTATTGCCGTGGGTGACCCGCCATAAGAGATGGGTAACTTAGAGACACGTCGTTCTAACGAGACGTTGTCATTAGACATGACTGAACAATTACGAACGACTATATTAACTCGTACATTAGGCGAACATTATTTGGGCTTGCATGCCAAAGACGAGAGTTCATACTCGTTTATAATTCTCGTTACTTCGCCTTGTTGTTCATTGGTTGTGCTTTGTGGTTATGTGTGGTATGTTGGTGGATTTGTTTGAACGAGCCATTGTGCTCATATTGTGTGTTGTGAACTGGTTGTGTCGAGTCACCGTACTCATGTGTGGATTGTGGTTGGGTGTCTGGTCGAGTGAGTCGCTGAACTCAATTATGAATTATTAAGTGTTTGTTGGAATGGAGTCTCTGTACTCATATAAGCGCTGTAAACGCTTTCAGTGGTTTATTACGATGCGATGTGTGAAGCCGGGGGCTTGTTTGTTATTTGAGATTACTGCAATATATATTGTTGCTTTACAGTTTCAACATTGAACTATTTGTATGGAAACGAATTGCATACTCTCGACCAAATAACTGAATGGTCCGAGGGTGCATGACAGTCAGGTAATAACATACTCAGCAGGGGCTGATTCCATACCACAAACTACCATTTTTGCAGGTATGCAACTTCCGGTGTCGGCAAAGAGAGTGACGCGCTGGGTAGTTTGATTACAATTATTTAAACATGCACTGTTGCATTTTAATACGAACCTAGAAACATGTATAGGTTTTGGATACGTAGAAAGCTCACTGTGAATGTATTTTATATTGGTTTTGGGAGTTTAGATCTATCTCTTGTCACTGCGAGAAAATGTTTCGTATTTAAGAGCTTATCAGGAAGCACGTTATTACTCGTATGGGCGAGCAAGAACGGTGACCAGTAGTCAATTGTTGAAATTACCGCTGCGATTATATTGTTAAGTAAGATGATTAGGAGCCGAATAGAGTAGGGGTGTTACAAAAGTGGTATCAGAGCGGAGTACCGCTCTGATGACAAGAGATAGTAGGATTTATACAGTGAGCATAGGTTATGGGAATACGGGAAAACGTTGTGAGGATACGTGGCCTTGCGGGGTTGATGCAGTGCTTAAAGCTTGCACACCATAGCCGTGGAGGCACTTCAATAATAAATGACCGAGACTACGGTATTAGACCGAGTAAAGGTCTAACCCGTCCTCTTGACTTATGTCAGAGAGAGGTCAAGGTAACAGTACTAAGGAAGAACACGGGGCAGCGGAAGGTGGTGAAGGTCCAGCAACCCCAAGAAACCCGAAGACTGTATGAAACGCTCGCACTTGATGGGAGAACATCCCGGGAAATTTGCAATGGTACCCCACCCGCCGCAGCCCGTACCTCGAGTACTACCTAGTGACACAATGAAATGGGAAGCACCACGGAGATAACTCTCCTGATCGGGAAGACCCGATGTGGACGCTATAGAAATTATGTTAAAAATAGAGAATAAAACTTTAAGTTATGATGAGTTGTTTAGGACCGAGGGTCCTGGTAATGGCATGATGCCTACCATAGGAGTATTAGATGGATATTAAAACAAGGTTGAGGAGAAAAAAAAATTCCTATAGGACTAATGGGGTTCGCTTGCTATAAGCGAGGCAACCCTGTCTTACATCCAGGAAGCACCGATGGTGTGCTTGGGGAGAAAAGAGGTGGAAACGACGAGTAATGATTAGTTTAAAGATATGTAATAGATGGAAGGAATTACCTTTTTGAAGTCTCACCCGAAGTGAGTAACTCTAAACCATGCAACACTGAAGCAACACCCGACGTGCGAAATCTTGAGAACTGTAGCAACAAAAACTCGCTAAGCTGCTATCATGCAACGTCTCGTGAGGAAAGTACGACCTAACCACCACGGTAAACTTGTGAGAACGAGTGCGGGAGCGAGACTATATAAATTCGAATAAGAATCTTTGACTGGAACGTGAACCCGATTAAGGAATAACACTGTACTGACACACCATACCGGTGGCGCAGTCTACATGGCGCACTTGCCACTGCAAGTGCCACATTAACCAAAATATTAAATTTCAACCTGCCTTGCGCACTTGCTACTGCAAGTGCAGCGACGATAATATCCCTAAAGGACGTAATAGTCCAGGCGGTTACCAATAAACACTAAACTTTGTGTGAATCCGTATGCAATAAAGCAGGACATAGCCTTCTTAATGACAGGGGTACGAAACCCTTGGGTTTGAGGTCGTAAAACCTCGGGAAGACCTAGCCGGTCTAACCATTAAACCTGAAAAGAATATACCATTTAGTTGAGTATAGAAAGGGGAGTAAAGAGAATAACGGTGATTAGTGCCTATAAGCCTAAACCCAGAGCCGGTATGTACATTAAAACGTCAATCAATACCAGTGGAGAGTGTCAAGTCCTCAGGACCAGCATAACCACATTTAGGGAATGCACGACACTTGTGGTGAGGACCACTACCGTTGAACATTGCCAGAGGGCAGAATGTGAACTAAACAAGCCAAGATTTAAATAAAAACTTATCCAACAAAATAGATGAAAATAATAGACAAGTGCCGTTATGGCAAACTATTTTGAAGTTGTAAGAAAAGATTAGGCAGGTGAAAACGTGCAATAAAGGGGCCGATGTTATGCCGCACCACACACACGGGGGTGTTGAAAATCCATTATACTACTAGACTCCCGTACGGAGGGCAGTGGATATTGACTAAACAGCGAGATTACCTGAGAACGAAAATACCGTTACCTCAAAAAGGATAGAGGGAATACAAGCTGAATAAGAGTAAGGACTACACAATGAAGAGGAATGATTAGCGGAAACCACTAAGTTGTGGGTATCCATTTGTAACCTCAGGAGAAAGTATTAGAACCAACTAGGAATAAATTAAATAACAAGATTAACAGTCATTTAACCATCAGAATAAGTATTGAGTCTGAATATCGTATGGCATAGGCCTACGGAGGGATACCTTAATACCACCAAGGTGACCCAAAACTAGGGGAACAAGAATGATGAATCACAGGTACTGATCAATACCAGATTAACGGGACTACCATAAGATAGGGGAACACGAGGTGTCAACCTTTATCATGGAGTCCGGAAACACCATATGGTGTAACCCAATAGATTGGGTGGAATCCGAATACTGAAAACTCATGTCTGAAGGCGTTAACAGCCTAGGAGTGAACGGGAGAGATAACGGTAGTTACTGATCCCCACTCACAAATACTAGATGACGAACATGTGGAAACCAGAATCAGGGCGATAAGTCGCAAACACCTATCTTAGAGAAAGTAAAGGAAATATACTTAATAAAAGAAACCATAGAACCTAATATTAGGGCCATTCTGACATTAAAGGTTAAGAATTGGCAGCATAGCTACTCAAACATAAGTTACCAAGACTAAGAGTACGATAATCACCGGGTACGAACG
This sequence comes from Limonium bicolor, assembly GCA_023374045.1. Classification (NCBI taxonomy): domain Eukaryota; kingdom Viridiplantae; phylum Streptophyta; class Magnoliopsida; order Caryophyllales; family Plumbaginaceae; genus Limonium; species Limonium bicolor. The sequence continues at coordinate 80,407,366 of CM041779.1, read as the reverse complement.
CTACGAGTGCACTAAACGAGACATGGGACGACCGCACTCCTAGGAGCTTGTGGGCCTGACAAACTATATGAAGTTAGTTGGGTAAGTAGTAATGTATCAGTATGGTACCCCATGCATGTAAACGAGTGGTGTAGGACCCAGGAGGTAATCAACTCTGTGTCTAAGTCAGCGAATGGAACCCTGACTAGGTAAACCATGTAATGACGAGAGAGATCTCAGTCAAACTAGCCAGGTTAGGAAAATCAAGGATAGCTTTGATAATAAAGTGACATAAGGTCGCAACTCCACAGTGGAGGAGTTAAACATAAGTTTTTGGGATTTTAGTAAACGAGGAAACTAAGGCCAATTTAATGGTAATGGCAAGTTGAACTCATGAATGAAAAGAGGAATTGAGGTATCTAAGGAAGTTATATTAGAGAAACCTTTGTGATAATAGATGCTACCCAAAAAGGAGGCACAGAAGAATTATACCACGCGCTGAGGGCGCCGCGATGAGTCCGCATTAAATAATAACACATGCTCAAGTCATAATGTTGTATGTTAGTACCAATTAGGTGAACAGGAAATGAATACCAAGCTAAAACCCACAGTCGTATTATATGTTTACAACGACGAAGGGCAAAAGCGAGCATTACAAGAGATACTCTAAGCTCGAGATTAGATACTCCATGGAAACCGCAACGGCGGATAACCGTCCAATCGACTGGTACATGGTGCGCACAAGCGACCATTATAATAACTGTTAGATACTAAAGTACCAACAACGAGGGATACGAGTTTACACTAGCAAAAGCGGACCTACAAGGTACCCAAAAACGACTCATTCCAGAGGGAAATAACTTAGAGTCATGAGCGCTAGTTGGTTGCGCATATCAGACTCGTCTTGACATTTTAGAGATAACTACTGCAAGCACTAGGTGCTAGAGCATAGCCGACAACCCTTTTACTGAAGGTTAGTTCGGTAGGGTGACATGAACTCATAGGAATATACCATGAGCATGTATAGAATCAGGAGAGCTGAATAAAATGGCTAGTTGAAAAATAAGTGTGTGTGACTAACGATACCACACAACCGAATAAATTACACCATTCCATAATTATGGAAGACTGTGTGAAGAAAACACCGTCACATGGACTTGGAACGGACATGAAACTACCTACAAGGGGTAAACTAACCATATAGTAGTTGGGAAGACTGCTGCGGAGCGAGTGGGCCCATATTGCTAGGTTTACATACCTAGCAGGCTTGAGGAACACAAATGATGTGTTTACATCTTCCATCAAACCGTATATGAATATACAACACCTAAGCGAGGTAGTCGTATAACCTGAGGGGCTAAAGCCCGACCCTATGGAAAAAGGGGTAAGGAAATATTAACACATTAGTGCACGAATAATCCCACTGGAATGGAACATCTTGAACTTATTACTTCACGATGATATATTCGTAGATTACATGGGCCGTAATCATTTTTAAGGGGGGTAGAGTGATTAAAATATACCGTACGTAGGAGTACGTAGCGCATGGTACACATGCAGCAAACACTATTATTGTACGTAGAGTACAAGTGTTACAATTGTGTATGTTACTTGAGGTAATATTGTGATGTATTATGTGTATGAACATAAATATATTTAGTTCGCATTAGTTATGGCGAATAGGAAAGGGAGAACAGATAGAGTGTTCTTATCCTAATTCCGATTATTTATGCAAACGTTGCGAACACTAAACACATAAACGCCTAACTTGTTATCTCCAGTTGAGAGTTCAAGTAGGTCTATCTGGTAGCTTCGATGGAGATGGCAAATAAAAGGAGTAGAAAGCTCCATATCATATGATTTGTGACTCGGTATGAAACCGAGTATTGGAATGCGATGAGTGAGTCGGCATGAGACCGCGTATAGCCTAGTGGAGGTAAAACCTCTAGGAATTGTATGAATTATAAGTCGAGTGAACTTGGTACGTGGCTAGGATACATGACCCTATATGCGGTGATTAGGTTAATTACACTAGTTGACTTGTGTATCTATGGGATACGAGGTGGTAAATATCAAGAGGGAAACGAGATTAGAAGTGAATAAACAATTGATTGATTGAATTTGACGTGGGAAGTTGAACTTGATCCTGGTCCGATCAAGGGAAACCGAACACAAATTGAGGTGAGAGATAGTTCAACACTGACGCTGACCACGTCGGGGTTGAATGATTCTTGAAACTTCCTACAAGTGGACACAGATATGAATGTAAATTGGAATTTAGGTGTCACTCAAAGAGCCGTGGACCGTGGATTCCTTCGCCATTAGACCGGTGTGTCTGCGAGTGACATCACCCAGAGAGCCGTGGAGCAGAGTCCTTTGTCACTAGACCGGCGTGTCTATGGGTGACTAAGGAAATAAGGGACTGCCCGAGGAAGCCGTGGACCGCAGTGTCCTTCGTTATGATCAAACCGGTGTGTCCGCGGGTAGTAGACGTTGGTTGGGTTGGGGATCGTCAAGTCCAGGTCTTTAGATGCTTCCCTGTGAGTTGTCAACGTTAACTATATGTGCACACATACATGTGGAATGATGTGTGAGTATCCTCGCGAGATACTAACATGTAGATAGGGATGGTGGAGTATCCCTGCAAACACCTTGAGTACTTTATGAGTTTTGCACCTTGTCTAGTGTGCTGTACCATGAGTTTTGCACCTTGTCTAGTGCTGTGTACCATGAGTTTTGCACCTTGTCTAGTGCTGTGTACTATGAGTTTTGCACCTGGTTGGATATATAAATAGTACCGCTGAGTACTTTTGGTTGATGAGTTGGATGTGCACCTTGTTTAGTGCATGATATGAATGATATCATGAGTTTGATTATTTAATATATGTTGTATGTATAGACTAGGTCTGAACCTAGTGGGAGTTACTCCCTAGCAATGGACTGTTTGGTTACTTAGTGGAACTTGATTCCTTAGGTGAACTATATAGGATAAGGACTTCGGGACGAAGCCTTTTTAAGGGGGGTAGACTGAAATACCCCTAACCTTTAAAATATAATTAAATGATTATTAATGATCAAATGATTATTAGACATCTAAATATTATTGGGGAACAATCTAAAGGATCTCAACAAGGCAAAACACGCCTTAAGATCAGTAAAGCCAAAAATGTGCTTTAAGACACCATAAAGATTGTATGACCTCAAATAGGATCCAAAGTGGATTCCTAAGTATTATAATGAAGCAAGGAACACAATAAACCCATTCTCAAGGAGAACTAAGCTCAGGAACACCCGTGACACAAAAATGTGCGCTAAAACACCTAAAGCACGTTTTTGTGAGATTGCCTTTAAATTGATTTTTAAAGGGCTTAAAGATTATAATTACCCTTAAATATGATATTTTATCATATTATATCATATTAGGAATTTAATTCCAGATATTTACGAATTTTTACAAATTAATATTAAAATATTAATAAAACCCTAAAGTGGGGCCCGCATGAGTCAATATTGACCAAGTATGGTCAATGGTCAATTAAATGACCCATTTAACCCCTTGGAAATCGGCTGGCAAGAGAGGAGGAGACATCCTACAATCATTATGGGACAAACTATACCTAATACCAATTACTTTTGAAAATTAAGTTACTTTTTCAATTATTTCAAAACTTACCCATTCCTTCCTTCCTCCTTGTCTGATTCCAGCCTGTCAACCAAGCTCTCCTCCTTCCTTGAAGCTCTCAAGGCTTGTTCTGAACATGGAAGGAAAACCTAGCTCCTATGCTCTTAAGGTAAGTGTTTTAAGGTCATTTTTAGCCCTTTTCTCCATCTCTTCACTACCAACACCTAGATTTGTGGCTCATCAATTCCTATGGCTTATTCTCAGTGTTATAAGGTTATAACAAGAGCTAAACGCGGTTGAGACCAGTAGAGGGACCAAGGTTGTTCAAATCTACATTTTAAGGTAAAAACATACCTTAAGGATCTCCACTCTTCATGCGGTTTTCTTCCTCTTATTTTTATGGTTTATACACTCATAATCTTCATATTTACATGTTCATTCAGTTGGTTAGCCATTTGGAGCAAGGGTGACCAAGATCCAAGAGAAATACTCCCTTTTAAGGCATTTTTTCCAAGGTAAAACCTAATAACAAGGTAGCATTTCGTGATCTAACTATTTCCTATGTCAATATGGTGGATCTAACACCTTGTCGTCGTGTGTTTGGTTCAGATCGAAACCACCTTGAAACTCCTTGCATTTTTAAGGTGATTTTTGCCTTAAATCTTACATTAATTATTCCTTATGGTTAAGCTCAAGCTTGGAGTGTAACCATATCTTGTTTTTGTGTATTAAACATGTCTAAATCAAGTGGTGAATTTTCTACAAGTGACCGAGCCCATACAAGGAATAATCAAGGTATAAACACCTTAACCTTATGATTTTTATAATTTTTAAGCATATATATATATACGGCCGAGAGTGAAATTACAAATATAGGTTATATTGACCTAAAAATGGAAAAAAATGGCTAAGATAAATTAAGCTAGTCATTTAAGAGATTTAATTAACATAATGGTCAAATTATGACATTATGTGGAAAAATAATTAAATCAAAGTGAGGCCGAAAATATATGCTATATTTGAGACATTTATTGTGTAATTTATTTTGCAAGTTCAAGGTTGTAATAAGGCCATGTCATTAGGCCATTTTAATTTAAGTTTATAAGCTTATTTAGTTTTATTTATGCTTATATAATTAAGTTGGGGCCAAATCATAATTACTAGAAAATATAAAGCCGTGGGCTTAATTTAGAGGAGTTTAGGGTTTTTAAATGAATTTAATAAAAATTATAACATTTTATAAAGTTTTGGGTCAAAATCGTAAAAATAGAAAAGTATGGGGTATTGTTGGTAATTACCGAAAGTTTGAGTCCCAATTGGTATTAGAAGTCAAAGTTGGCTATATAGGAGGCTTTGACCAACTTTGGAGAATTTTAGAAATTAAAATACTACCTTATAATAAGATACTTATTAAGTTGTAAAAGATTTATAAGACTTGGGGTGGTATTGTGATTTCCGAAAACTTGGGGGTACTAAGAGGAGTTTAGTACAAACCTTAGGTCACTACAAGAAAATAGCACCATCAGTGACGGAATTTTTGGAACAGAATTTGTACGTTGGAAATAACTACTTTTACTAACCGAATTTCCGTCTTTCTCCAATGGAAATTTCACCCGCTAGTTTCCGATGTCTATCGCCTTTTTCTAACGGAGTTTTCCGTTGGGGAAAATATTCCGTCACTAATGACAAGTTGTTCCGTCGGTATTATATCAAAAATCCATGTCGCGGGAGAGTGGTATCAAACCATAAAATTTCCCTCCAAAATAGTATGTTTACTGACCATTATTTTGGTGAGAAAAAAACTAAAAAAATAATTCATCGGTTCAATCACTATTATTTGTAAATAAAATAAGTGACATGTTTTACTTCCAATTTCTGTAGGCTATCTTCGACTTCTCCATTCAGCCGGTATGTCGTGACTTCTCCTTCCACGGGGAATTTCTTCTCCTGACTTGCAGTTCTCCACAGATTTCTTCCTTGATTATTCCCAAATCTGAGTCGCAGATTTGCTTCTATTTGTTCTCCTGACTCGCAGCTCTCCTTAAAGTTTTTGCTCCAGCAAACCTAGAATTGAAGTGGAGTTTGCTGAAGTTGATTGCTGCAACAATTCTCAAGCTCCCTGCTATTCTTCAACGCAGGTATGTTCTCTAGTATCTGTTTGCTATTCTACAATTATTAAACCTCAAAGTCTCTCTCTGTGTCTGTGTGTGTTTCCCTGTCTTCAAAGTGTGTGGCTCGTCAATCGAGTTAAAATAAGATGGGTATGACAAACAGCTATACTGAAATTCCATGAAATTGCATAATATAGTGACAGAAATTTATTGAATAATATTGTCGATTGAAAGTGTCGGTACTTAATTGTTTTTCTTTTAAATTAAGCGAGTGGGAATTGTGAGTCTCCATTGGAATTCATTGAGCTCCACGTAAAATGCCGTCCCTGTCCTATTACCCTTTCTGACCTTATCTCCTACTTTCTTTCCGGTGTTCCTTTGTGTGATCTAGTGATCAATTTTTGCCGCTTGATATGTTGATGTCAATTTAACAAAACCGTGCAAACTTGTGAGAGATTTTGCATCTGTTTTATTAAGCGCATGGAGCATTTAAGGGGCATTTTTTATTTCACAATCACCTCCATCTAAATATATAAAAAGCATTAATGTATTGCAAAACAATCGTCCTATGCATTTGACATTCATATATCTTTTAAACATTTGAATAGCTTTTAGGATGTTCACGCTTGAAGTTGAAACTATGGAATAAAGTTGTTGTAGGCCAACTTCCTGATCATCTTTTGTGAGTAAATAATGTTCTCATTATATTATAGCCAAATCCAAGTATTGACCTCGGTGGTGTATGATTTTTTTTTTGCAGAAGCCACATCTAAGGCTATCATGTCTAGATCCCAAAACATAATTACCATTTCTCCTCACTAGTAATATTCGAAAAGGAACTTGCCTTTTTAACTAGTCAGAATAGTTGAGTTTTTTAATTAAAAAAGCTCGATCCTTTTTCCTCTTAAAGGTTGAAAGAAATTGCTATGTTCTTTGTTTATGATCAACAGGATGATAAGCATTTGACTCTGTAAGAGTTGATTTTTGTTTCTATACGTGGCCACTAGGCATCGTGTTGTATATTTACTTGTACATTATGGAAGTTGGCATATGTGTGATATACATGAAGTACTGGAATGAATTGATATGTTATTTTAAATTTGTGGAAACTTGTATGGGTTATGCTCCACTAAACTGTTAATTAGTTCATGGAATTTACTTGAAATGAATAAAGAAAATTGTATGCAGCACCTGCTGTGTGGATGAGTCTAAAAATTTGGATTTTAATCAAGTGTACTTTTATCCCGTATTTTCTAAAAATTTAGAAAAGTTATTATTGATCTTGACTACCCTTGGCTTATACAGTAATGGTAATCTAAGGTTGTTTTATTTATTTATTCTTGTACTTTTGACCAATACTTTGGTAAAGGATATACTATGCCTTACTAGTAAAATAACCTTGTAACTTGAGAAGAATTGTAAAGTAAAACAAGTTTACTAACGAAATTTGTTGCCTATGTATTTCAGCTTTAACTTCAAGCTGAGTCATGTGATATACCAGCGTTTTAATTTGTAAAAGACCCATCAAGAAATCTGGTCCAAGTCTTGTGAAGCTGCAGGTAGTCTTATCTCATATCTCCTCCTTTTTTTCTTAGCTTAATGAAGCATATTCCATGCTAATATCTTGCTGATGATGTTGTGGCTAGTTACTTTAAAAAATTAGTACTCTTATTGTTTATGTGTTCACTAAATAGGGGTTAACATGGACTCAAATAGATTTTGGGCTCATGAGCGGTTGGATAATGACGGATATGTCACATCAGAATATATGAGGGGGGTTGAAGATTACATAACTTTTGCAGTTTCACAATGGTTTGTTAGCGGGGATAGAGTTAGATGTCCTTGTTTGAAATGCGAGAGACAGTTGTTTCTTGACCATGATGTGGTGCGACAACACTTATATTATAATGGCTTTTGTAGCAACCCAACACGTGAGGCTAATGAGAGAATCTATGGAGAATCATCACAAAACATACATGATGTTGTTGATCATGAAAGTCATCTTTACGAAACTACAAATCCATATGCCCAAATGGTCAGAGATGCTTTTTATCCAAGCATAGACATGGATAATGAGACAATGCCTATGGAGCCGGAACCAAGTTCAGTTCCACCCAAATTTTCTTCATTATTAAATGATGCTAACAAACCATTATGGAATGGTTGCAAGAAACACACTATATTATCTTCCGTGAGCCAATTGTTAAATTGCAAAGCTGAGTTCAATATGAGTGAGTCTTGCTTCGATCGCCTTGTAAGCATCGTAAAGAGTATGCTTCCTGAGAATAATGAGCTACCAGAGAATTACTATCAGATGAAGAAGAAAATGCAAGCGTTTGGATTAGGCTATGTCAAAATTCATGCATGTGTCAAAAATTGTATGTTATTTCATGAAGAGGACAAAGATCTTGAGCATTGCAAATATTGTGGTCATGCGCGATACAAACCGAGAAGATCAAGTGCTGGGAAGAAAAGTAAAGTCCCTTTTAAAGTTCTACGCTACTTTCCTCTAATACCTAGGCTCCAAAGGCTTTTCATGTCAAAGAAAATTGCAGAAGATATGCTTTGGCATTCACGACATCAGTCTCCTCCTGATATACTATTGCATCCATCTGATGGAGAAGCATGGAAGCAGTTCAATTCTAATCATGAATCTTTCGCTGCTGAAATGAGGAATGTTAGATTAGGACTATGCACAGATGGTTTTAGTCCTTTTAAGCAAGGTGCAAGACCATACTCTTGTTGGCCAGTAATGATTGTTGTATACAATCTGCCTCCATGGATGTGCATGAGGCAACCATATTTACTTCTCAACATGGTCATTCCTGGTCCAGATAGTCCATCTCAGAATATTGACATCTTTTTGAGACCTTTGATTGATGAACTGAAAATTCTTTGGGGAGTTGGTGTCAGGACTTATGATGCTTACAAAAATGAGCACTTTCACTAAGGGCGGCACTAATGTGGACAATTAGTGACTTCCCTGCATATGGGATGCTATCTGGATGGAGCACTCATGGGAGGTTATCGTGTCCCTATTGCATGGGCAAATCAAATTCATTTATCTTGCAACATGGGAGGAAGCCATGTTTTTTTATTGTCATCGCCAATTCTTACCTCTTGATCACCCGTTTAGAAAGCAAAGAGATAAATTTAAAAGAAGGGTTGTCCATGACCCTCCTATCCATAGATTGTCAAGTGAGGAGATTTTGCAAGAAATAAATTCTATTCCCAACCTCCCATTCGGCACAAAATGTCCTCCTCAAAAGCAATGTGGTTATGGATCTACTCATCATTGGGTGAAGAAGAGTATTTTTTGGGAGTTACCTTATTGGATGACAAATTTGATTCGTCATAATCTAGATGCCATGCATGTTGAAAAGAATGTATTTGACAATGTTTTAACACAATGATGGATGTTAAAGGAAAGACGAAGGACAACACAAAGGCTAGAAGGGACCTAGAAGTTTATTGTCGGCGTCCTCATTTACATTTGGTTAATGACAATGGGAGAATCTTAAAACCTGCAGCTCCATATGTTTTAAAGAAAGATGACCAACTTAGAGTGTGTGAATGGGCAAAGAATCTTAAATTGCCTAATGATTTTGCCTCAAATATTGGAAGGTGTGTTAATTTGGTAGAGGGAAAGTTTTATGGAATGAAGAGCCATGATTGTCATGTATTTATGCAAAGATTGCTCCCAATTGCAATGCGAGATTTAGTCCCCAGCCCAGTGTGGGATGCTATTACTGAGCTATCTAATTTTTTTCGTGATATTTGCTCAGTTGAGATAACAACATCTCACATGGAGTTGCTAGAAAAAAGTATCATCGAAACAATTTGCAAGCTGGAGAAGATATTTCCACCAGCCTTTTTTGATTCAATGGAGCATTTATGTATTCACCTACCATATGAGGCTAAAGTGGGTGGACCTGTCCAATATCGATGGATGTATCCTTTTGAGAGGTAAGAAGAAATGGTTCATCAAATCACTTTAAATATTTGAAGTGTTTTGTGAAGTATTCAGCTTTTTTTTGTATTATTAGGTTTTTGCACCACTTGAAAAAAAAGGTTAAGAACCCAGCATGTGTTGAAGGGTCAATATGTGAGGCATATATCATTGAAGAAATAGCCTCTTATTGTGCCTTGTATTTTGAGGAAGATGTTGTGACAAAGTCTACTCATGTTCCAAGAAATGATGATGGAGGTGAGATAGAAGATGGGGCGCCTATCAGTATTCAACCATTCTGGACGTCCAATCGGACCTAAGATGACTAATTCTCGATATTTGAGCAATGACGAGTACTTGGCTGCTGAAATATACATCCTCAAGAATTGCGAAGAAATGACTCCATACATTGAGTAAGCACTTTTTCAAGAGAAACTATGTATATGATAGTGTTATTACAAAAGATGTGTTACCTATCGCAATTGAAATGATACAGGATGTTTGATGCCATGGTGAAAAGTACAACTCCACATATTAATGAATCAGAGCTAGAGAAAATAAGAGATGCTACCTTTTCTCGATGGCTTAAGGAATATGTAAGTCACCGGTATATATACGTATGAGTTGCAAATTTACCATATTAAAAATGAAGTTCCTAACTCAATTCTTGTACCATCCTAGGTTTCTGAACAGTCAGACAAAGTTGATCATCGAATTGCTCAACTTGCTCATGGACCATCTCGCTTGGCAATTTGTCACAAAGGATATTTTGTAAATGGCTACAAATTTCATACATTGGAGTATGGTAGCTCTCGATCAACAATGAATTGTGGTGTTGTTTTAAAAGGAAATTGTTACAATGACTATGATCATGACTTTTATGGTGTCTTAGAAGAAGTTATTGAGCTTGAATATTTTGGTATTGGGAATAAAGTTGTACTTTTTAAGTGTCATTGGTTTGACACAACCAGAGGGATTCGTGTTGATCCTCGACATGGTTTGGTAGATGTTAAATACAAGTCTGTGCTTGCAAGTAACGAACCTTTTGTGTTAGCAGAACAATGCCAACAAGTCTATTACAGTCCATACCCCACAACAAGAAGAGAGCGCCAAAACTGGTGGGCAGTGTTTAAAACAAAGCCAAAGCAGAAGTAGGTATAACCTTGCAAACATGAGGGCAGAGGACAATACGGATTTCAATGATGGTGTTTACCAAGAAGTTGAATTCACAACTCAAGCAAGTAATGTTAATGGAGAAGAACATGAGGATGAAATATTACTTTCTCAAGGTGACTTAGAAGTTGTAAATGATGAAGAACAAACACGAGAAGTTGTTGAAATCGAAGATGAAAGTGACTTTGATTTGACAATTAATGAAGAAGAAACACGAGATGATTTTGAAGTGGAAGATGAGAAAATGAAATTGAAGATGAGAGCTCAAATGAAAGTGAAGAGGAGAAAGATGGAGATGGGGATGCATATGAGGATGCGGATGAGGAGACTGATGAGGAGGATTAGGATGATCAGTTAGATAATAGTGAAGAGGGAGACTCACTTTTTATGTATGATATAAGTGTTATATAATTGTCGTAACTTAACTATTATGTATTTTGTGTTGCCTATGTTTTAAATTGATTCTTTTTCTTATATGTGTAGGTTCCATGGGGAAGCGTAAATGTACAAATCAATCAAAACCAACAAGCAATGAACATGGAGAATCACTTCAAAATTTATCATCAGCTGCATGGAATTCCTTTTTAGAGCAAGGTCACATTCTTCCCATTCTACATCTACCATGCCTCAAACAACAAATGAAAATCATCTCCCCGAAAATCCATCAATCCAAAATGACTTGAATCAAAACCATGATCATGAGATGAATATTGCAACTACTGAGATTCCGTGTGAGAATCAAATTTCTTCTCCTGAGGGTGCTGAAACATCTTCTCAACAAGAAATTGATGTAGAAAGGAAAAGACGGGGAAGAGGACCAAACAAAGTGATACCCACCCCCTCAAATCCAGATAAGAGAATGTTTATTTCTACATTGCATGGAGAGTAAGTTGAATCCAGTTTATGTAATGCATGATGATAAACATGATTTTTTTTTGCTACTTTGCTAACAAATAAGTTTTTTTATCAGCTGCTTGCTAATTATAAGGTTGTGAGACAAATCACCAAAGGAATCCAGTTACATTTATCTGATGCATGGCCAACTTGGAAGAAAGTACCAGAAATTGTCAAAGAGGAGATTTGGTCAAAGTTTCAGGTTTGTGAAAGGGTTGATTTTCCTTTATTAAGACTGAAATTCCGCATTTGATTAGGTCATTCTTTCCTATTCCTCAGGGTAAACATGTCCGGTGAATGTCATTGATTGCTTTCGTATTAACCTATTAATTTCTAGAAGCATGAGAAAGTATCTTGTGAATTGTTAGGAAAATTTACATGGCCCCAGATGATCATGTAAATGTTTAGAAAAAAGTGGGAAAAGGCATGTTTAAGTAACTTTAAAGGGATGATGGAAAGGAAAGAAGTAAGGCGATGGAACATTTTGGTGTCAATGACATTGGGAAATGCAAAGGATATAACAAAGGATGGATTATTGATATTTGGGATCATCTTTTTGATACTTGTTGGAATACTCCTGCTTGGAAAACGATATCTAAACAGAATAGACAAAATCGAAAAACTGAAAAGGAGGGAGGAATAACAAAGCACACCGCTGGATCAATTCCATTTTCTGTTCACAAAGTTAGAATGGTAAGCTTTTTAATTTCTAATAATATGTATCGGACAAGCTTGTAATAATTATATCTTTATTTATAACACAACCAATTTTGCATGGAGTTAATGTGTAGGAGAAGGAGAAAAAACACCCTGTTACATTCTTAGAGCTTTTTGATCGTACACACAAGCGTAAGAAGGGACATGGTGATTTCGTTGATCCAAAATCTAAAAGTGTAATTTATAATCTTTTTTATTGCACAATATTTATATTAATGTGTATGCTCATATTGTTCTGATTTATATAGGAAGCTTATGTAGCTTCTATGGAGCAAAAGTATGGTCCTGACCCTGATTTACATCCTGAATTTGACCCTGAAGCTTGGTGCGGAGCAATTGGAGGAATGAAGACAACACGTACTCATGTGTATGGATTTGGCACCACACCACGTGCAAAACAGATTTTTACTCCATGTTCTACACCTGAAACAGCTTCTTCCTCAGTTTCTGGGGCACCTTCAAGATCTGGGGCACCTTCAAGACCTGTTGGAGCTACCACTGAAGCTGACGAGTTAAGACAAGAAGTGTCAACTGTGAAGGAAACACTAGTTGGGTTACAAGATTTGATGAAGGAAGCAATACAACTATTAATGCGTCACTGTTCCAATCCTCCTATACATGGTCGTACTACAAACATTGTTGCTAGAACTTCTGGTGGATCTTCAACAGCTCCAAATAATGACATGCACCATGAAGATGACGAGTTAGACTCCGATTGAATAGTTTAAGGTAATTATTAAGATATTTATCACTTACTTTTCTAAATCAAGGATTAAATATGATGTCTAGATGATATGACATTTATATCGACTAAAAGGATGTAGCTTATACTAATTCGGTAAGATTGTGGAATTGATTGCATCATATAGCTATGCTATGAACTTCTTGTGTGCATGCTGGAACAATATTATGAAGCTGTTGCAGAGCTGGTACACTGCTCTAATTTCTTGATTATCTCACTTTTGGGTTTAACTATATGCTAAAGTAAAGTTGTTCATTATATGTACCTTCATCTCTTTTATTCTTTCTCATACTTGGAAGACTACATGTTTATGAAGAAAATTAAGAGTTTTCTTATGTGCTTACTAGATTTCCGCTTCCAAGTGAAAGTTCTGGATGATAATATGTTGGAAACATCATGATGATAAACCTTCTATTTCTCTTCCTGAACCTCGGGCAATGTGCGTGCATATAGTATAATTGCTTCCATGATCTGTAGTGGCATTACTGTCGATTTAATCTTTACCACTGCACATCATATTTCTGTTCGTCTGAAGGCACTATGCATTAAGCTACCTTCCCTCGCGAATTCTCTGATCTGAAGCACCCTTATATACACATTTATACAGTAGTACATTTGTGTACATTGTGGTTATGACTTCATTTTTGTGTATGTATTATATGGACAGTGGTTCCACTTGGATAGCTTGTTGTTTTGTCATTTCAGAGTTCAGTAATGTTTCCATTCATCTGTTAAGGTGATGAGTTTGTTTATGCAATCTGTGTAGCCATTGTCGGTGAGAAAGATCCACAATGTTTTGATGCCGGTCTTTCGTATTGTGGAGGTCTTGTCTATATCAGGAAGGTAGGTCCTTCAGATGTTATGTAGTTTTTTAACATTATTGATGATCAGGCATGGGTTCAAGTAGGTAAAGGAAGTAAGAGTTCATGTCAAGAGTGACAAAATAGAGATATGGGGGCAAAGTAGACTACACTGCATACTACTGAACTGACAATGTATCTATTCCTGGCGACCCTTTTTTCCCAAAACACACACAGTAATGATGATGATGTTTGGTTGATTCACTTTACAAGTGGGTAGGTATGACTTTGGATTGTTTGTCATTTGTAGAACTCGGGAAGTTGCTAACAAACAACTTGATCGTAATGGCCTACAAGGTATTAGGGAGTTTGTTATGGAAGTTTTGACATTTAGTTTGGCTGACCATCCAAATCTTATCAAAAAAATATAATCAGTGATGTTTTAGTACTGATTTGGCTACAATAATAATGTGTTGCTTGTGTTGTTTGGGCTATAATAATAATGTGTTGATTGCGTTATTTGGGCTACATAATGATTTGTTGAATATGCTGATTGTGCTGCTATCATGATATGCTAATTGTGCTACTATCATAGGTGCTGAGTGTGCTGGTTGCACCATAGCAGTTGGTTGCTTGTATACTATTTTAGTAGGCTACTACTTGGCTGCTTGTGTATTGTTTTAAGGGCTACCCTTTGGCTCCTTGTGATATGGTTAAAGTGGGTTACCCTTAGGCTGCTTGTGTATTGTTTTAAGGGCTACCCTTTGGCTGCTTGTGTATATGGTTTTAGTGGGATACCATTTGGCTACTTGTGCAGTGGGTTACCATTTGTGACAGGAACCATTCAATTCATATATGTTCTCTTATTTGTTTGATTGTATGTTATTTGTTTGTCCTGACAACAACAATTGAAGGGGTCATGGTACTACTGTTTTTGACGTAAACGTTGCTGCTTTGCTGTGAAAGAGGGCTCTTTTGGTTGGTGCTGGATGAGGGAAGAAAGTAAGGAGACTGGTGATTTTGGAGACATTAAATAGAACTTTTGTAGAGGGACTAGGTCTTGTTAAACAGTTGTTAGTTTTTTTTTGTTTATTGGACAATTTTAGGTAGATACAACAAACCAGTATAACATCTATTTTGAACTCTATCATCCCACTCTTTCACCATTTGACAGCTATTTTGAGCATAGTTTTTTATGCTGGAAAATTTGATGGATAATGATATTGAAACGGATGTTTGTATGGATTTATATTATTAATGCATTAAGAATATTGCATTTGAATCTTTTTTTTTGTTATTTTTATTGGGAATATCTATTATTGGTTAAATGAGCTTGTTAAGCTCACTTCTTATTTGTTTGGAATTTAAATTTTGCAGAATAATTAGATAAAGTTCGTTATCAGCAACGAAATTACCGTAGTAGATATTATCATTAGTGACGGATTCGAGTACCATGGGTTATTTTATTAGCTACGGAAAATTCCGTCAGGGATGTTTTTATTAGTGACCGAAAAGTCCGTCAGAGATAAATATATTATCAGCGACGGAATTATCTTTTCTGACGGGAATTTATTAGCGACCGGTTTAGTTCTGACGGAAATTTCTGACCGAATATTCCGTTGCTAATACTTATCACCAACAGAATATAGTGTTTCTCTGACGGAAATTTCCGTCGCTGAAACTGCTATTTTCTTATAGTGGGTTATTAGGAATTTTTAGGAATTGATTTGGTTAAATTTGGAGTTAATATGAATTAAATAAGTATAATATAAGGTATTTCATAATATTGTTACAAATGGGTAACATATGTGGTAAAATCGAAATTTAGAGAAACTATAAGGTTAGGAATAAGGTTTATAACCTTTTGGTATAGTTTGGTGATTTTTGGAATTATATACAACGTTTTATAAGGACATATGTATAATATATGATTTTAATGGAATTAGAAAACTATATGTTATAAAGAGGGGAAATTGGTGAATATAGAAAGTTAAGTGGTGGAAAAATAATTTAAATAGACCATGGGGTCTGTTCGGTTATTTTGAGAAAATATAACCATGGGTTATAATTATATTAAGGAATAAGGATTATAATATAAGGTATATACTATAAGTGTAACAAGGAAATATAATTTGGGGTTGAGTTGTAAATTATGGAAGTTTGGTGGGGATTAATTAATACCGAGAGTTTTAAGGGCTGTTTGGTATTTATTAGCAATATATAACTATAAGTTATAATTGTCTTAATGACATAGTTGTCAAATAAATGTTATATAACTATAATATAACATGGTATAAATTAATGGTGGATTTTATAAATAATTAAGGAACATAGGTGCTGTTCGGAAATATTTATTTTTGAATGAAATTTATAATATGGGTTTAAGTGTTATAAGAGGTATAACATTTATAATATAAGAGGTATTCAATAAAAGTGAAATACCCCGAACTTAAATATAGGGATTAAGATTAATCTAATACGTAATTAAAGGCCTAATGACACCTAAGTAATATTGGTAAGGAAAAATAAATCCAAAAGAAATGAAGAAATGCTTAAAAAGCGAAAAACGCTAAATAAGCGTTAAATAACCATAGGAGGTATGAGACCTCGGTTAGCGTATTATAAGGATTCTAAAGGCTTAATTAAGTCTAAATAAATATGAGGGAACAAATCCCGAAGAAAATGGATCCTTAAAATGGATTAAAAGCACTAACGAACCTTAAAGCACGTTTTTCGAGGTAACCGGGAAAACGTGTCTTTAAGCGGGTCAAATAGACTCGTAACAATTTTGGTCAACTAAATAATCATTAATAAAATTAGTGAAGCTTTAGAACCGATAAAATCAATAAAACGAGAGGTTAGTAAAAACTGTCAAAAACGGGAAGTTGTGGGGTAGAAACATAAATAACACAAACTTATGTGTCCAATACTGTAAATAAAATTCTAAAACCCCCATGCTCTGTGTGTGTGTCCGATTTTACCTCTCCCTCACACACAATCTCTATTCTCTTTTTATTCACAAGAGACAAAAACATTAAAAAGCAAAAAGTAACATATTTACTCTCACACTCTCACATTTCTCTCTCTCCTATCCCCATTCTCTATTCTCTCTCACGTGAACCAGCACCCCCTCACTCTCTCTTTTCTCCTTTCTTCTTCCCCATGCGATTCCCATGGTGATTTGAGAGAAACCACACAAAACTCAACTTCTCTCTTTTGTAACTCCCTCAAACCTCTTCCAAAAATTATAAAAAGTATACCATTGGAATCCTCTCATCAAGAGCTACATTCCTATCTTTCCAAAATCCAAAAACAACAACTTTCGTTTTTATGGGTATACCCCATTTGGAGCTTCAAGACCACCATTAGAGCCACATTGTTCTCCTTGTTCTTTTGAGGTAAAAATCTCTTTAAAACTCCAATGTTTTTCTAGCCTTAGAGGCAAAACGAATTTGAACTAAACCCTTGTTTGGTTCCCTTGTATTCTAGCCAATTTTGGCTTTGTTGGAAGAGAGGAAACCTTGTTCTTGAGCTATCCCAAACAGCTCTTGTACTCCTGGAAGGTAAAATAATTTCTAAACCCTAAAACCTATATTAGAACTTACATAATGGTTAGGGTTAAATTGTGTATTAGAATGGTGTATTGAAATGTGTATATCAATGGGTTGTAGTGTTAGAATTGGTCTACAAACCGGTGAGAAAGAAGAAGGAAAGGAGAAGCTTGTGAAATAACAAGGTAAATGTACTTGCCTTTGTGTAGCTTTGTAAATGAATGTGTAACAGAGTTTGAGGAATTAAAATATGTATTGTAAGGTAGTAATGCATTGATAGTGTAATGTGTAGGAAGAAACAAGATTTTAAACCCTTAAAAGACATTTTAAAAACTGTTACAAACTAGTTTGGGAATGAGATGTTGTGCAGGAATTTTAAGAGCATTTTTGTGGCTAGTATTGGTGTATGGGAATTGTATATTGATGACTATTGAAAACTGGTGAGATGATGGTAATGTGTGAGGAAACAATGTGGTGAGAGGGTAAAAATATAGGGGAGACTATGGCAAAATTTACATAGGAATAGAACACTTAGTGAATTAGAAACTAGGTAGAAAATGAATGTTGTAACAGATTTTGTTTGGGGAGGATGGATTGGTAAGTGGAGAATGAGGAGGAAACATGTAAAGATCTGTAGCAAGAGGTAGTGGATTGCATTGGAGGAGTTAGGAGGAATTAAAGTACAAGGGTTAGTAAAATGAGTATTGGACTTGGGTATAGATATGGTGGTGTTTGGAGATGAATTGGGATGGTAATTTAGCATTAGAGAAGGGAACTAGACATGGAGGAAATAAGAGCCCAAATCTGTAGCAAAACCACTTGGTGAAGTAATGTAAGTGCTGGAATGAAAATGTGGAGAATTGGTGTGTGAATTAGTATGAAAAGGAGTAATGAGTTGGTAAGGGATTTGAGCATGTTTAGGAGCTTAATTAGGTGCTTAAACATGTGAGATTATATGTAGGAATAATGGGGAAGAGATTGGCAAAAGATTGAAGTTGAAACAAAGCTTAAAAACTGTAAATTTGCAACAGGCTGGATTTGTCCTGGTTTCAAACCAGTACGCAAACCAGGACAATCTCTTAAACTTGGCAGAATGCCTTCTCGCTGGAATGGTCCTGGTTTCAAACCAGTACGCAAACCAGGACCACCCCAAAAATACACCCGTAAGTTACTAAAACAAATTTGTCCGGGTTGCAAAGTAGCACACAAACCCGGACGATGTCAAAAACTTACCCGTAGCATTTCAGAACATATGGTCCGGGTTGTAAACCAGAGTGTAAACCCGGACCAAGCCTTATTTTCACCCGAGAGTTTTTCCAGTGAGTTGGTCCGGGTTTAAAACCAGGACACAAACCAGGACCACCCCAAAATCTGTCCAGAATGTATTTTAAAGCAAAACTAAGGATGGGTAAGGATGGGTAATGATAATATAAGATGATTAAGACATAATTAATGATGTTTAAAGGTCATTAAGACTATAAACAAGCTTAGGGAATAATTTTAAGTAAGTAACATAAGTAAGGGTATTTGAACAATGAAGAATTAGTAAGTATAAACTAGGAAACTTTAGGAAAGTAATCAGTAAGGTTAATTATGGATAATTAACCCTCCAACTGTATGTATGTGGTAGGATTCAATAGTTGAACACCGAAGGGAGTCGGTGAGTCCAAAGTCAACGGTGAAAGGTATGATTTCTTCATGCCCTGTATCCTAATCTGGTTACCCCGATTTGTGTGCTTATTTGACCACCTAAATAAGATAAATGCATGAATCGGACTATATTGCACTTACCTGTGCTTGACTTATGTTGTGCTTGATATTTATTGTCTTGAGCACTAGTTTGTATAATTCATGAAATATATGAATGATGATGAATGGTATTCGAACCTTGTATTGTACTTGTGTAATGTATTGTACCTCGTATGTATGTGTATATGTGTATTGTATTGTTGTGGCTTGGATGTTGACTTGTGCTAATTCCTAACTATCTAACTCCTAACTTAAGTGAGTAAATTGGAATGAGTACAAGTCCGATATAGCTTCGGCCACGCGTGAGGATGCGGAGTCACAAGAGGTTGGCTGCAATTCCTGACTCTTAAACTGGTCCGCGGCCCAAATCCCTTAAATGGGTAGCATCCCGGATTGGTGAGTCAAGTAAATCCCGGTGGTGGGACGGAGTAGTCCCCGGGCCGGAAGTCCCGACGACTTAACATGAGTAAGAGTAAGAGTAAGAAAGTATGGATCCGTAAGTAAGTATGAGTATGAGTATGTATGTGTATGAAGTAACGAGTAAAAGAGTAATCTCCACCCTTAACCCGGGTGGACCAATGAAGCTAACAAGAATTGTATATTGTGTATGTAATGAGTATGTGTATTTCGGAAGAAGGTAAGTATGTATTGGATGGTTTATAGTATTCCTTGTATGTTATGTATGCCTTGCGTAAGTATTGTTGCATTGTGTATAAGAGCATGTATGCATGTATGTTGAATGAAATCAACCGCATGTATTCGACCAAGTGGTCGGCGTACCCTCACTAGTACGCGGGGTATGCGGTTATCATGCTCGGCGAAAGCTGACCCCTTCGGGGGACATTTTTTAGTGTGCAGGTACCCGAAGCGAATGTGGTCAAGGCACGAGACCGACGACCACATTGGATAGTAGTAGTAGAATGTAAAGGTGTACTAACTAGCACACCCTGGTATTTAGAAGTAAGTAGCGTGTGAGGAATGGGTAGTAAGTAGCCTCTTAGTGAGTATGTATGAACTTGGAAGAGCATTGTAATTGTATTGGGAACCTAGTAAACTCGGTTATGTATTTTGTATTGTATGATTAATGAAGGAGTAAAGTATCGAATGGAACCTTGTAGTATTCGTTTGATGAACGGAGTATGTCGTGGAAGTGTAGTACTCGGGATTCCGGTCCATCAGACCGATGCTGTATGTAGAAGTAGTAGCCTTGTTAGTCACGTGGGTGACTAACGGCATTGTATCACCCTCTGTATGTACTTAAGTATCCGCTGCGTGATCTGATTGTATAAGGAGATTGGACGTAAGCAGTATTAGCATAGGGGTGTTACAAAAAGTGGTATCAGAGCGAAGTATCGCTCTGATGACTGGAAGTACCGAGTTTAGGAATACCGAGTTAGGAATTAGAAGCTTAGGGTAAGGGCTGAGTGATAGCATTAGAGATATGCTAGTTAGGAACTACCGGTGAGTACCGGACCTACAATACCAGTCCCGCCCCACAACCCCATGTATAACTTGGGAAAGACGCCAGAGAGAAGGAACCTCTCATACTCGGGAAACCCGATCTGGCAGTTGTGAGCAAATCCTACAGTAAGAACCGACACATGGTAGATCCCAAGAACTGGAAGATCCGGAAATGGAACCCGGTTGAACAACAATACCCACTTAATGGCGGTAGAATGAGAATCCAACCATAAGGAGACTACAACATGCAACAACATGGGGCGACATGCTTAGCAGTCGCAGAACCTGGCTAACCAACCAGCAGCAGGAAAAGAAGCACTAAGCACAACAGAGCGGAAAAAAGGAACTGTAACAAAACCCAAGACATAAGTCTACGGGCTGTAGCATTCAAATAATACCACCAACGGTATGCTAGCTGACTAAGGACATAGTCGGAAGCGGTTAACTCCAAAACTACGACGCCATTAAGGTTGCAATACCTGGCCAATATAGCTCAGACAACTACAAGAACAACCATGAGATACAATCCAATAGGACTACGAGAGTAGTGCCTAAACAAGGAAGGCTCAGTAACCACCACCAATGTGTGGGAACGAGCCACAAGGAACGACACTAAACCAAATAGAACGGGAACCTCCAAGGAGTGGAGGAGTACCCAGATCTACGACAGCCATGTCTAGACCACCAAGAAGCTACCTAAAGGAGCGAGTATACCAATTATAGATCGATAAGATCGAGGGAAAAGTCCGCAAGACTATCAAGTACCAGTGAAAACCATACCGTGACCGGTGTAGGTTTATCCAAAAACCACCAATACCACGCACTTGCCACGGCAAGTGCAGTAAAGACAGAGATATGTAAAGGAACACTAACACGTCACAAGTACATAATAATGTACGGTGACCGTAACGAAACAACCACAGGATCACACATCCTGACGACCAGACGTATGGGACCTTGGAAAGGCCTAACGGCCCGACCACAGTATTTAGAACATACCAGTCAGCGAGAAGCTAGACTTGGTCAAGACCCCAACATGGCTATGCCATGCAGAACATCTTTTAACACCGAACCATTATTTTCAAACCAAGTTTTCTTTCAAAACCACAAACCTTCTTTTAAAACCTTGGATTTTAAAAACCGAACCAACATAACTACGGTGAGTATCATAGAATGATACAAGAGGAGTTGACAATAGAATACTTCACCTAGGCGTGTGACGAGCACTACCAGTGTACCCAATTACGGGATGTGGGACAACCGCACTCCGAAGGAGCTTGCGGGCCTGACATATAGTTAGGTAAGTGGTAACGTATCAACATGGTACCCCAGTATGTATACATGTAGTGCACGAAACACGGGAAGTAGTCAACTCCGTTCTACGGACCATCAGTAAGATCAAATCAGAAGAGCTGGACACCTCAGACGATTAAGTATAAAGGAACTCAGAGAATCCATCTGAAGATGAGGAATGAGAATTAGAAAGCGCAAGGAGCGCAGACTAATAAGTATAGACATTGGATATGTCTCAAGATGTCAAACAAACACATGACAGCTGGAAGGAATACCTAGCCGAACAAAGTAAGGCAAAAGCCTAACGTGAACACCACAATGCTCAACAAATGGGACAGAGTTGCCAAGAGCAGGCCACAAGATTACCATAAAGTATAATCCATCGTTGGAGAGGATCTTAAACCCAGTCTAAAACACTAGGAGCAATATAAACAGTCTACCCAAGAACGGGAGACGCTATAACCCACAAGGGGATAACTCAAAATACAATACCACAAGGCGGTATAGTAGACACGACATGTTATAAACATTAGCCGGATGTAACGGCGTAACCTAACAACACCCAAGGAACAAACCTTGAAGGGTGTCTGAATTAACAACAATCAAACGAAGCGTCATAATAAGACCACGAAAGCTACAACGAACGCTCGGTTAAGACACCGAAGGGATTTCACTTAACAGGAAATACCCTAGACTACAAAGGCACTGATTAACACCAGAATGCCTAAAGGACCTCCTATGAATGGAAGCGTGATGTCACGACTTACCATGGAGCCCAGCAACACCTCCAACCAGTGATGGTATACAAGGAGTGGAAACAGATATAAGCAGCCTGCAAAGAGCATAGCTCGCAGCAATACGGCTTAAAAGCCATCAACCAACTACGTTAGATAAACCTCAACGGTTGCAATACCACACCATTTAATAACACGACTTGCAAGAAATGTTGCTTCATACGACAATAGATCGACAACTGAACAACCAATTTGCACTCAACTTAGTGAGTGGTTTGGAGTAATGGTCAACGCAGTGCCACTGTCACCAGAGCATCAGTCGATAATGCCAACATTGGCCTAGTCCACACTTGGACACTACGAGAAACCCAAGGGAAGGTACCCCTCGTTTGCCAAAGACCACCAATGTGGTGAAGATGTGAACCCTTAGAAAGGCTTCCATCTATTATAACAGTAAAGCCTACGCGTATAGATATTGCCAAGGGGCGATGGAATAAGGAAATGAGATTCCAAATCGTCACGACTTAAGGAGCAAGCATACTCCATATGCACCCAAGCACGTGGTGAACCATTGTATAAACACCAACATGGTAAACCTTGTCATGAGACCTATGAGTGGTAACTAACCTCTCAACAAGAACATTCACTTACCAAGGATAGAATACTCACCAATTGGAGAACGGGACCGGAAAACCCTTGAAGTTCTTGGGATGTTCCGGTGATGTACATACAAGTGAAACTACACAGCTAGAGCCTATAACCAATGCTCAGCACTGAAGGACAATAATTGTCAAACAACCAATGAGAATACACATGGAACATCACGAATGACTAACGCTCAAGAGAGCTTATAACCCGATGAGTTATCTCATCCTTGGTCAACCAAAATACTTGGTAAATGGTATCATAAATGATGACGGAATGTGAAGTAAGCTAACCTACACATGAAACCTAAAAGGGAAGAACATCTTCACATTAGAATTACAATGCTGCGGTATGCAGCGACAACCGTCATACAAATGAGCTAGGAACCTCCTAGTGTACTCACACCATAAAGAAATGGTGCCAACGACAATGGCAACGAGTAAGATAACTACCACAGTACCAGAAACAGTAAAAACAATGTTGTACAATGAGTAAGAATACGGTGCGCAACAAGCGACCGCTATGAGGAAGTAGCAGATAACGACACGGAGTATAAGTATGAGAAGACAGGCAGAAATATTCTTTCCTATCACATAAGTGACTTACTGTCAAGCGTTTACGCCTCTGCACTCTGTATGACTGAGTGTTTTGGTATTGCACTTGTCCAGCTAATGATCTAATGGGATGGCTAGGGATATGGAGAATGTAAACCGTAGTAAACCTTTCTTTCACCGACAACATGGCATAAGCCAGTTAAGCAAGTTTAGCAGCAAACCGTGCGGCCTAAGGCCAAAGAAGCACGAAGAGTGTAACACACACTAACAATCACAAGATGTGAATTCCAATGGAATAAAGGTGAAAGGAGACTTAAAAAGTCACTAGGACCAAGGCATAGAAAATGCAAGGTCATACAAGTGAAGGACACTTGTACTGAACCAGAAAAACTGGTATGATTCGAAACTATTGACACTAGAGGAAGCACTACAACTAAGTAGTGACTTAACCTCGCCCGACAATAAGTCGGAAGAGCTTGGTGAATAATCACGGGAGCACGAGTAGTATACATAATAGATCGCAGAGAGCTGGTTATAAATCTTAAACTCATTGAGTTCAAACAGCGGTAAGGAATACCACACTGTTAGTACACCCTATTCCCATAACGAAGGGATAAAGGGGCGATGAGTAACATATTTGAATAACCAAAGAGCAGTAAAGTACTAAGATTATCAGGGTGCGCAGCAGAAGCTAGTGGGCCCTAGCTAGGAGATGATATACCTAGTAAGCATAACAGAAGGGCTATTAATGCCTTGAAGCCTAATAGGCTAGAACCAAATTGATTGTGAGTTAAATAAACTCATATAGGAATTATTGGTACAAAGACTAAACCATGGGTATGGTTAAAACCCTTTGACCAGAGCATATTAATAGTATACCGTAGTGAAGCTAAATGCTTCAGACTGCCCAAATTGATTAAACCAATGTTTAATAATAATAACATATGGTAGATTACGTGGGCGTAATCCCTTTTAAGGGGGGTAGAGCGAAAACCGCTTAATGTAAGTTTTGTGAATAAAACACATAAACCATAATGTGCATAGCACAAATGAGAATCAAATTGACGATTGATACTATGTTAAATAAACATAAGTATTCATTCATATTGTAATTATGGTAACTAGGCATTAGACATGCAAATACCATAGGATGAATATACCCATCTTGTAACACCAGTGTAAGAGTATTGGTAAAGAAGAGTAATGAGTAGTGGACGGAGCTCCACAAGTATTGTAACCCTTAAAGAAGTAGTACGAATGGATTAAGAGTAGTAGAGAAATGTAGCCATAATGTATTCGTAAGCACGTCATTGAAGTGAAACGAGCAACTGAATTTCATAAATACTGTATCTTAGTTAGAATAGTTGGAGAGTGATGTGAAAGTAGTGAAGGCTGATGAAATGAGCACTTAGGTACTGAACCACGGAGTAAAACATTTGGGAAGTAGAGTGAGGATGATGGACTGATTCCATCCTTTGGAGATGTATGAATTCATATCACGACTAGAAGGGTAAAAAGATAGAAAATGAAAACAACTAAATTATCTGTTTGTTTGAAACTGATGTGGGAAGTCGAACTTGATCCTGATCAGATCAAGGGAAACCGAACACAAATTGGGGTGGAAAGATAATTCAACACTGATGCTGATCACATCAGGGTCGAATGATTCTTGAAGCTCCCCTTAAGTGGTCACAAAATCACACATAGGATAGAAGTAATGTATTAATTGGACTTTGGAGTTATGTTTTAGAAAATTTGTAATTAGTAGTGAAGTATTCTCTTAGACTGGAGGTAGTAATTATTGAAGCTTTACCGGAGAATAGTAGGTAACATGTTATTATTCCAAGGGCACGGACATAGAGGAGTCCTGTGTCGAGATGACCTGAGTGCCTGCGGGATTGTGATGTGTATTGCATTGCTTTGGGGATAGCTTTGCACTGTATGTACGTATAAATGTTGTAATGAGGAACCGGATGGTAAGTAGTATATGGGTTGGAGTAGTATTTACATGGTTGGTATGGAAAGAGAAACCTTGAGTAACGAATTGGGAATTGTAAGGAGGAGAATGTATGGCTTGGTATTAGGCAAGTATTAAGATAAGTATAGAAATCCCATAACCGCGAACAACTTTGAGGACAAAGTTCTTAAGGGGGGTAGATTGAAATACCCCGACTTAAATATAGGGATTAAATTATCTAATGTATTAAAGGCCTAATGATAAGTAATATTGGTAAGGAAAAATAATCCAAAGAAATGAAGAAAGCTTAAAAAGCGAAAAACGCTAAATAAGCGTTAAATAACCATAGGAGGTATGAGACCTCGGTTAGCGTATTATAAGGATTCTAAAGGCTTAATTAAGTCTAAATAAATATGAGGGAACAAATCCCGAAGAAAACGGATCCTTAAAATGGATTAAAATCACTAACGAACCTTAAAGCACGTTTTTCGAGGTAACCGGGAAAACGTGTCTTTAAGCGGGTCAAATAGACTCGTAACAATTTTGGTCAACTAAATAATCATTAATAAATTAGTGAAGCTTTAGAACCATAAAATCAATAAAACGAGAAATTAGTAAAAACTGTCAAAAACGGGAAGTTGTGGGGTAGAAACATAAATAACACAAACTTATGTGTCCAATACTGTAAAAAAATTCAA
>CM041779.1:80361335-80380237 GCA_023374045.1 Limonium bicolor | reverse complement strand
GTTTTAATTTAAATTTAGGTAAAAGCTCACTTGAGCAATGGTTTTTAGGAGACTCTCAAGACTTTGTAGCTGAGCTTTAATGCCCCGAGGAGTGTGTCAAAGACGAGGGGTCAAACAAGTCAATTTCGGTGCAGAAAAAGCCCCTTTGGTGTGGACCGCCCCTGTGGGGCGGTCCAGTCGATTTCGGAACACGAGAATCGCCTCTGGTGTGGACCGCCCCTGTGGGGCGGTTCCAACGGAAATTTGCCCAGAACAATCGTTTTAAAACGGGAAAAAGAGGGGATTTGAGATATTCTTTGCATTTTACACTTCCACACACACAGGAGAAGAGAAAGAACGTGAAGAAGGAGAAGAAGAGGAGAAGAAGAGGAAGAAGAGAAGAAGGAAGAGCTCACCTCTCTCCAAAGCTTCCAAGCTCCAACAATGGCTTCTTCTTGCTTTTTTCTAGTTTTTCTTTCCTCTATGCTTGAGTAGTACTCTATTGTGCTTTGGGGATGGGTCTTTGAACCCAAACCCTAGATTTTGCTTGTGAATCTTGATTATGCCTTAATATAGTTGTTTCTCTCTCAATTATCATTCAATGTTCTCAAATTGATCTCTTGAGTGCATTTGTGGTGAACCCCATCTACAATTTGGTTTTGAGTTAGAGTTTGTGACCAAATTGAGAGAGAACTCTTAATTTATGCTCCAGGATTAGTGAGTATAATCTGGAGCTTTGTTCCAGAACTTGCTTATTACTACTTAGTGAGTTTAGTCCTAATTGATTTTGAAGGCTAAAATTAACTAAGTAAGAATTAACTCATCTTTGGTTTAGAGGGTTATTATTATTGCTCTAAAAGACAATTATGGCATAAGAAGAGTGCTAGCATGTCTAGGTAGTTTGGGTGATTGCCAAATTCCCAAAGTACTTTTCCATCCAATCCATCAAACTTTCACCTTTAGTTTATTTGTTGTTCTTGCAATTACTCAACCAACACAATCAAGCTTGCCGCCGGCTAAACCCCAATTTACTGTTTTCATTGCAATTACTAAGTACCGAGATTAGGAAGTTAGGACCAATTTCGTTGTGGATACGACACTTGTTGTACTACACCGATTAGGTGCACTTGCCTATTCCTTGCATTTATTTATATACTTTGTTATATAGTTTCTGCACAACACCGACTACCTATAAGGATGATATGATGTCAAGCTATTCTAAGGCGTTGACTACCTATGATGAATGAAATGATGTCAAGCTATTCTAAGGCGTTGACTACCTATGATGAATGAAATGATGTCAAGCTATTCTAAGGCGTTGACTACCTATGATGAATGAAATGTTGTCAAGCTATTCTAAGGCTTTGACTACCTATGATGAATGAAATGATGTCAAGCTATTCTAAGGTGTTGACTACCTATGATGAATGAAATGTTGTCAAGCTATTCTAAGGTGTTGACTACACTGTTTTGACGCCCCTGCAGACGTTATAGTCTGAGTGGTTAAACTGGTGTAAAATTAAAAGAAAGAAGTTAAAAACTCAAAATAAACGTCGGGCTGCAAACAAATCCCGGTCGCAGTAGTATAGTGAAAATGTAAGCAACCGGATGTCGAACCGTGGGACTAATGTACATATAATAGTACCTAAGCGTGTCACGAGAGGGGGGTGGATTAATTGACTTGTAAAATAAAAGAAAAGATAAAATAAACTAAGTTGACAGATAAATAAAATGGAACTCTGGGTCAGGTTAATATAATCTGCATAATTAAGCTATCTCTACTGGTTTAATAATTTGGCAAGGTTCCTGTAATTATCTTAAGGACTAAGTCATGGCCTCATAAGAACTCGTTCACCTGTAATGCAAGGTTCTAATCAAGGTTCAAGCAAAAGCCTGCGAACGGCAGAGGAGTATTGAGGAATTACATTTGCAACTGAATACTAACTTATTAAATCATAACAAGTTTCCTCCAGTTTTACGCCTTAATTAACCTGTCTATTTATCACCTGGTCTGATCAAAATAAACTTAGTAGAGCAATTTAATAAATTCGCGAGATCTATTAAAAAGGCGAGATGACTTTTAAAACGTAACAAACTGTATATAAATAAACCAGTAGAAATATTGCATAATTAGTACAGATACATAATAACTATTCCCAGAGTAAACATAAACTAGCCTAACATATTAAATAGATAGATAGAGACGAGAGTAATAGAAATCATCCGTAATCACTCCGTCTCACTCTGCTATTTTGTACGTAAGGCTAGAGGGAATTTGGTGGACTGTAAAATAAATAAAATGGAGAAGGCGGGAGAAGAGAAATGAGATGGTGTGTGGTGAAGTGGATTGTATTCAATTGGTGAATTCGTGAATGATTTATTGGGTGAAGCTCGTGGGTTTATATAGAAAAAGGAAGAAGAAAGCAGAGAAGATAGACAGACGCGTGAGGCGGTGGAAGATTGAGCTCGTTGATTGCTCTCATTGATTGCAGGGGACAGAGCGTGCGCAGAGTAGATGGATAAGTGACACGAGTGGACGAGTTGCAGAAGTCGGCGAAGGCAAGTTGCAGACGGCGAAGAAGAAAAACTGTTCGCGACTATGTTTTTAGTCGAGAGACAACCGCCTCTGAGTACCGCCCGGAAGCAGGCGGTTTGGTGTGCCTTGTCCGCCTCGCGATTGCCTATGCCTCGTCCGCCTCGCGGTTGCCTATGCCTCGTCCGCCTCCTAGGGGGCGGTTGCAATTGATGGGTGCGGACGTCTCAGCCCCTTCTCATCCGATATTATATATATTATATATATATATAACAATCTTCAACCGGCTCTACATTCTTCGTTATGTCCGTTTTCTGAGCCGTTTGCGTCTATGCGTTCGTCTCTTTGTCTACTTTACTTCCAGCTTGGTTTTCCTCATGTTAAACCAATAAATTTGTGAGATAAACAATAAAACATAAACTAAGGAAAACTAACCGAAGTGGAGAAATGAGCAAGAAAAGTGCTAATATTATATATGAAATACACCTATAAACATGCTCATTTGGACACTTATCACACCCCCACACTTATCTTTTTGCTTGTCCTCAAGCAAAATCACGTACCCAAGTAAGTAGGGAATGCTCAATACTAACAATATTATTATGAAGGGTAGGATAAACATGATCTTTAAACTTATTGAGGAGTGTGAAAAATTAACTGCTGGTGGCATAGGTGTGCTCAGGGTAAAATAAAATATAGAGTTTCGGGTAAGATCTAAGGTACTTCAATGTTTCTTTTAGGTGACTCTGAGAACTTTTACCATGGCCAACTTCTCTCAAGAATGGGCATTGAGGAGAAAACAAAAGGAAAAATAGATTTATGCATTTGTTTCACTTTTGCATAAGAGATGAGAAAATATAGGCATCACGCCTTTGTATTTAAGAACACTCAGCTCTCTTTTGTTGGTTACCAATGGTGTCTCGAAAGTTCCTTATTATTTTTGTATTCTTCTTTTTTTTTTAACAGAGAAGTACCCCTTAGCAATCCCTAAGAGAGAAGACAGAAAGAAACCCTGAGCAATAAAATCCAACCATTTGCAGATTATTTGGTCACACCGCATATAAAATGCTCCTCAAAAGTAATCAAAATTTTAAAATTTGTACCATTTATCCTACAATTCATAACAGTATTTATTCTTAAAGAGAACAACCCACATATAAAGGGTCCACAATATTGAATTGGACAAACGCAAGATAAAGAGAGAGATTAAACATTTAAGCACAAAATGTCACCGAAAAGGGCACACTCCCCCACACTTAAATTGAACAATGTCCTCATTGTTCACTAGAAAAATAAGGGAAGGTTTCAGAAGACCTTTTCGGTAAGTAGATAAAATAGAGGGAACACAAAGATCACAAATAAACATTCAAGCACATAAACGCTCCTCTGCAGTTTTTATTAAATAAAAGTAAAATTTAAGAAACTGGTACTCCCCTGATATTATTTTTGCTTGCGTTTTAGGAGTTTCCCCCACACTTGAGCTTCAGCCTCAAGTAGCGTAGCTTGGTTGCGGTGTCCACATGGAGGTGCACCTGCATAAAACACTAGAAGCAACCATACTGAAAACGGGGTTTAAAGTTTAGC
This sequence comes from Limonium bicolor, assembly GCA_023374045.1. NCBI lineage: Eukaryota > Viridiplantae > Streptophyta > Magnoliopsida > Caryophyllales > Plumbaginaceae > Limonium > Limonium bicolor. Next base: position 80,376,141 of record CM041779.1, on the reverse strand, counting down.
AAAAATAAAATTTAAAGAGAACCTGGAAATTAAAAAGAGCTAAAAAGCAAAATAAAATTAAAGTACACCCGGGTTGCCTCCCAGGAAGCTGCCCTTCTTAACGTCTTTGGCTAGACGCCTGCTCGTTATCCTGGATCAAAACAAAACGTTACCTCGGCACATAAAATAAGAAAATTAATACTCCACAAAATCTGATGTTTGAGGAGGTATTGCCGGGAACGTAGTTCTAACAGAAGACCCGGTGGTGGTGATTTTTCGTCCTCAAATTGGAGGATGTAAAAATCCTCCTCTTGTAGGTGAGGCTCACAGAAAGAACGCTCTTTGATATCATCTTCAGAGAAAATTAATTCTTCGAAGGTGATAATGGCGTTTTGTTTGGATATTTTGGTGGGAGGTGATGACAATTCCTTCTCTTCATTTTCGAGGATGTAAGTATCCTCATTGTCTGGGTATATTATAGAGAAGGATGGAAAATAGCGGTAATTGATTTTAGAGGGAGGGGTCTCTATGAATGGCTCGTCTGTAGTGGGGTGTTCTTCCTCTTGAACTGTCTCGCTCTTTGATTGCTCCAGTAGTTGAGCGATTCTCTCCAGGTAGTCTGGTTGATCTTCTAACCAGAGTTGCTCTTGGACTATCAGACAATCCTCAAAATCATGAGCTCCCCCACATTCGGAGCAGTATAAATCCTGCCAATATTCAAGTGCCTCTTCCATTGCCGTGTACAGATATATATTTTTTTTTTGTGTTTTTGTAAATAAAACAAAACTACTGAAACAGATTAGAAAAGAAAAGGATTAGAAACAAACATAATAATAATATAAACGAAATATAAAAGAAAATTAATATAAACAACAAACAAAGTTAATTAGACAAAATATTCTAATAAAACAAGTGAATACTCCGGGGCTTAGGGACTAGAATAAACTAGTCCCCGGCAACGGCGCCATTTTGCAGACGTTATAATCTGAGTGGTTAAACTGGTGTAAAATTAAAAGAAAAGAAGTTAAAAACTCAAAATAAACGTCGGGCTGCAAACAAATCCCGGTCGCAGTAGTATAGTGAAAATGTAAGCAACCGGATGTCGAACCGTGGGACTAATGTACATATAATAGTACCTAAGCGTGTCACAAGAGGGGGGTGGATTAATTGACTTGTAAAATAAAAGAAAAGATAAAATAAACTAACTTGACAGATAAATAAAATGGAACTCTGGGTCAGGTTAATATAATCTGCATAATTAAGCTATCTCTACTAGTTTAATAATTTGGCAAGGTTCCTGTAATTATCTTAAGGACTAAGTCATAGCCTCATAAGAACTCGTTCACCTGTAATGCAAGGTTCTAATCAAGGTTCAAGCAAAAGCCTGCGAACGGCAGAGGAGTATTGAGGAATTACATTTGCAACTGAATACTAACTTATTAAATCATAACAAGTTTCCTCCAGTTTTACGCCTTAATTAACCTGTCTATTTATCACCTGGTCTGATCAAAATAAACTTAGTAGAGCAATTTAATAAATTCGCGAGATCTATTAAAAAGGCGAGATGACTTTTAAAACGTAACAAACTGTATATAAATAAACCAGTAGAAATATTGCATAATTAGTACAGATACATAATAACTATTCCCAGAGTAAACGTAAACTAGCCTAACATATTAAATAGATAGATAGAGACGAGAGTAATAGAAATCATCCGTAATCACTCCTCCGTCTCACTCTGCTATTTTGTGTACGTAGGGCTAGAGGTGAATTTGGTGGACTGTAAAATAAATAAAATGGAGAAGGCGGGAGAAGAGAAATGAGATGGCGTGTGGTGAAGTGGATTGTATTCAATTGGTGAATTCGTGAATGATTTATTGGGTGAAGCTCGTGGGTTTATATAGAAAAAGGAAGAAGAAAGCAGAGAAGATAGACAGACGCGTGAGGCGGTGGAAGATTGAGCTCGTTGATTGCTCTCATTGATTGCAGGGGACAGAGCGTGCGCAGAGTAGATGGATAAGTGACACGAGTGGACGAGTTGCAGAAGTCGGCGAAGGCAAGTTGTAGACGGCGCGAAGAAGAAAACTGTTCACGACTATGTTTTTAGTCGAGAGACAACCGCCTCTGAGTACCGCCCGGAAGCAGGCGGTTTGGTGTGCCTTGTCCGCCTCGCGGTTGCCTATGCCTCGTCCCCCTCGCGGTTGCCTATGCCTCGTCCGCCTCCTAGGGGGCGGTTGCAATTGATGGGTGCGGACGTCTCAGCCCCTTCTCATCCGATATTATATATATATTATATATATATATAACAATCTTCAACCGGCTCTACATTCTTCGTTATAAGTCCGTTTTCTGAGCCGTTTGCGTCTATGCGTTCGTCTCTTTGTCTACTTTACTTCCAGCTTGGTTTTCCTCATGTTAAACCAATAAATTTGTGAGATAAACAATAAAACATAAACTAGAGGAAAACTAACCGAAGTGGAGAAATGAGCAAGAAAAGTGCTAATATTATATATGAAATACACCTATAAAACATGCTCATTTGGACACTTATCAGCCCCTATTTCTGCGGTTGTAGAAAGAACCGCTGAAATTGAATCTCGAGAATTCATTTTTAAGAAAATGAGTCTATGTTGGTGGTTCTTAGTAACATCCGCTTTTAAAATATTTTTCAGACTACGAGAAAATGTCAGTCTAATTCATTTTAATATATTGCTACCCTGAGTGGAGAATATATTTGCTCCGCGCACCTCTTTTTATCCTCTTCTCTCACGGTAATTTCACAATTTGGCAAATATACATGCTTTGCGCCTCTCTTCATCCTCTTCTCTCACTGTAATTTTGCAACCCTAACTGGCAAACAAACATGCTCTGTCCGCCTCTCTTCAACCTCTTATCTCACGGTAATTTCACGACCCTAACTGGTGAACATACATGCTCTGCACGCCTCTTTTCATCCTTTTCTCTCACGGTAGTTTTGCAACCCTAACTGGCGAACATACATGCCCTGTGCGCCACTTTTCATCCTCTTGGCTCACTGTAATTTTATACCCTAACTGAAGAACATAGATGCTCTGTGCCTCCGCCTCTCTTCTTGTGTATGCGCCTCTCTTCATTCTCTTTTTGTGTGCTTGCGCCTCTGCAGTGATATATCACTGGAACTGTTGCATCTTGTTTACTAGATTGAAGACGAGCTGAAGACAGTTCATCGCAGAACCAATGAACATAACTGGTAATATACTCAAACTTATCTTTTCTCTCTGGTGATTATTTGGTTGTGGGGAACACCATTACTACTCTAAAAGTCAATTGCAAATTATACTCCTGACTAGCTCTTGGATTTTGGAACAACACTGCTTACAATGCTTATTGTTTGCTTCGCAAGGTACGACAGAAAAAACCAACCAGCACAACAGGTTAGAGACAGGGGCTGAATTTTTTAATTTTGTTTTACAAAGACAATTATTTCGATGGTTCCTTGTTGACGAACATAAGTGTTTTTTTTGTTTTGACGGACACTTATTTCAGCGGTTGCTATTAGGAACCGTCGAAATAGGTGCTCTATTATAGCGGTTATTCAACTGCCGAAGTAGGGTTTACCCCTATTTAGACGGTTCTAAAACTGCTGGGTTTTACAACCGCCGGAATAAGGTTATTTTGTACTGATGACCCCAGAGATGGATGTAATTTCATGAAAAGAATACTATTAAATCAATAAGTTGTATGTAATTATTCCTTCTTAAAATTTATATTCAAAGAATTTTCACTACAATACATCCCTTGCTTATGTTCATGATCATTTGCGCTGCTTGGAATTGAATCTCTCGTCTTTTAAAAATTTAATAACAAATGAATGGGCAACACAATATCCTGATGTTATCTAATAGAATATTCAAAAGAGGTGGCAAACAATAAATTAGATCAAAACTCACTAATATTTGTATAAAAAATGAAAACAATGTTTTAGAAGTTGGAACTGCATTGTGGTAATTTAGGTTTTGTTTACTTTAGCATTTTTGTTGTGATGATATATTTATAGATAAAGAGGTGATCATTTCTCGTGGGTTCCACCTGGATTGTGTTTAGGTCCCACATAAATTGTATGTTCTACTCCAATAACATATTCACCCATTTTTAAAAAAAGCTTTAATATGTCATGTCATTTACTTTCAAAAAAAGAGATCATATATTAGAAGCCAAGAATTCATACCTAGGGTCAATACTAGAAAGGAGCGAAGAGCCTAGAGATTTTGGCAGAATGACAGAGCAGGGAAAATTAGGAAAAACAACATCAGATCTCCAAGTCTAGAAACCGACACAAGAAAGACAACGATGAGCCCCAAAGAGGCATTTTACCGAGGTTAACTTATCCTCACGGACGGTTGCCTACGCGGCAGACAAAAAGAGCACCTTTGAGAAAGGATGCGGCCAAAAGGTGATGATGCATCGAAAGTTCATAATGCGGAGGACAACAATAAATATCCTGTTGTTGAAATATTTTCTAACTTTCAAGTACAAAACTACTAACCGACCACAACCTGAAACACAACACAAGACTACAAAATGAACCAACCCAACAAGAGGAATGCTTAAGGTGTAGCCGACTAGAAGAGCTAAAATCTAAGTTAACAAAAGTAGGGCAGGAGTCCTGCGATGAATGATGGATCATCCTTATTATCGGGGCAACAAAACCGGATCCCCTAAAATGAATCACGGCTTCCATTGATCTCTGCCATCTCTGGTAGCCATGACAAAAGCTTAATCATTACTCAAGGAAGCTTTTAGATGAACTAGGGGCAGCCTTATCAGCCTTCTCAGGGAACGAACGAGAGGGTGCTTGCACATGTGGATGAGATCAATCATCAAAGCAGGGTCTTTAGTGGCCAAGCCAACCTTACATTTCTTACTATTTGGAGTTTTCTTTGATGAAGGGGGTATGGTCTCTTGATGATCCTTGCTCTTCAAAAACCTCTCAAAGGTTTTCTTCTTCTCGCTAGAGAGATCATGAGAAACGGTGGAGTCCTTCTTGTCGGGTCACGAAGAGAGGTCCAAGGAGGGATTAGAGAGGTCTGCTCTGAGCTCAGAAGAAGGAGTGATGTGTAATCATTAATGAGGCATGAGGTACCCGTTAGGGAGCCTTTATCTAGAGTGTCATTCCCCTCAGGGGAAGGATTATCTTGGAAGTCAGGCAAGTGTTTCCCCATGAGACTACAAGCCAGCCTCTTAATGTCAGGGTTTTCATCCGAGGTTGACCGATGCCCCAAGTGAAGCCCCAAGGCTCGAAGCCAGTGTCCATACGTAGGGTTAAACTCCCCCATGGATTGTAAACTGGCTAGGACAGTCTTTCATAGAGTTTTCGAAGAGACCACATTGAAAACAGATTGGCGGCAGTCTCTCGTAGGTGATTGCTAAGACAAGATCCTTTAGTTTTGATGATAGCAAACCTTGTATTGTCTATCTAATGCGATTGTCAAGATTCATGATTAAGATAGACAGGTAAATGAGTGGCTTAGCATGCAAGGTTACAAGTGCACTCAATCCACGACATGTGCCCAACCAGTCGGGCACCTGTCTGCGAGAGCTCCGTAGAACTTCTAGCACAGACAACCAGTCAGACACCGCACGAAGATATTTCTCATGCTTAAAGATGAAAATCAAAGACAAAGGACTGCAAAGGATCGACACATTCAGATAATACACATACACCCACATAAGCAACTTGTTCACGACAAAAGGAGTGGTTCATTAATGCACAAGATAACAAGGCTATCAATGAACATCATTACATAGCCGTAATAAATTCAGAAGAGGGCATTTATGAGCATTTAATAAGCCAAACAGAATCAGGCAAGTGGGGCACACAAGTGGTGATCGACCTATCAAGAGGGCTGCCGCCAAAGTGACCAACCATGAGGCGACACGTAGTCCAAACGCCTCCAGATCAAGTTGAAGACTCTCTATAAGTCTAGTGTGGTTGTTATGTGAATAATCGAAGTTGTAGTCAACCCCTAGAGGTCTAGGGACTAATAGAACGGTAGTTACATCCTAACAACCGTGTATATATACTTGCATTTATTTCTTATGTAAGTATGCCTGTACGAGAGAAAAGAAAGAGATAATCTGGGCAAGTGTGGATCAGACTTAGGAGTGTGTGTAAGAACTAGAGAGTTGGTGAGCTAGATAGGACTGAGTTAGAGTATCAATACATTAGGTATTTGATAGACCGACAGGTCGGGAACGGTCGGTGAACCAATAGGCCGATAGTCAGGAGAGGGTTGATGACTTTAGGGGTAAAGTCGAAACTGTCCCGGGAGTTCGTGTGTGGGACAAGGGAGATTGAGTGAATTTTGTGTGTGCAAATTCTCAATCGAAATGGGCTTTCCAGTTTAAATTTATCTCGTGTCTATTCCTAAACTATCAAGTTTTATTAGAGTCCACGATACATCCACGACACATCGGGGACACATCAGGAGCGCTTGCTGGTTTCAGTGATGCGTAAGATCGATTCAACCCCTTCAAGAATAATCTTAAGACAACGAAGAATGGGCTTCTAACTAAGATCATTGCCTTAAGTCTTTAAAAATCCCCTTCAAATTGGCTAATATCTTCTCCAAAAACCATAAGTTTTTCAAATTGACATGCAAGACTACGCGCAAAGTCCTTGTTATGCAGGACCAGTGGGGTATCATGGATCTGAATCTAAATAGGAAAGCAAGAGAACTCATGGTCCAAAAGGAGCCTTGGTCTTGTCTATCCGCTGAAGGATAAGGAGCGCCCTATCAAAGGACCAAGGTCCTCGATCCAAAACTGCATTTGTCATGCTTATCCTCTCAAATTCGAGGAGAAAGATCTACTTACCTGCTTGTTGTATTTTAGGGAAACCGACAAGCTGCCAAACTTTGGACAACATACATGTTTTCCATTGCCCGAACATCTACACTTTTGTTGGTGATAATTTTACCCAACAAGCACTTGTTGAATGAGGTGGTGATCATGGTCCATCAAGCCGTCTATCGAGAGTGGTACCGCCTCATCTTATGTAAGTGAAAGTTCCTCACACTTAGAGGAAAGGTCCTCAACCGATCGCCAGAGCGGAGAGCCCATTACAGGAGTGTGAGAGCGAGTGCGATTCAGTGGATGAGCAATGGAGGGGAAGGAGTAATAGAGTGCGGGGAGTGGGAGGAGGAGGAAGGCCGAGAACGACGGGTGCACTAAGAGAACGGAGAGCGAAAATTGTCGAGAAAGTTGTAGTGATGGACAAACCTGATAATGAAGAAGAAGAATATGGATGATACACCCGGACCTTCGTGCAATTTATGATTTTGGTTAATTAATGCAGTTTATGAAAAAAAAGAGAAATGCGTTGTATTTAAAAGAGAGCAAATAGCTCTCACCCAAGAGAAAAAAGTGTCTTGTCATTTACTTAAGTCTTAGTTCGTGGTTTATTAGTATTATTGGCTGCATACAGATATCTTTGACGACATTTGTATTAAATTAAGGGGGCATTTCTAGCATGGCCAGGAATGGTGTGTCGCTCAAATGCCACTCTGATCTGGTCGTCAACTTTTTTCCATGCAATTTCGGCAATATGGAATCAGCGCAACACCTTGCTGTTTGAAGGCGCTTCTCAACAATGGCCCCAAGTAGTTGACTCAATCAAGCGCTCGAGCCTGGAATGGAGTCACCATTCTATTCATCTTCCTTCGCATCTTGTGTTGTCTTCTCGAAACTTGTTTTATCTTTTGTACGTCAAGTAGTGTGTCAAGTAGTTAATTTGTTTTTTGGCATTTACCTATTTTCTTTTTCATGGACCGACGAGAAAGGCATTCTTCCATAGTATTGTCTTGTAACTGGATTTTCCCAGCACTTATAAAAAAAACAGAATGGAATCAAGAAAGGAATGAAAAAAAATTTCCTTTGATTTTCCTAGTTGTTTGTTTGAGCTGGGGGAATGAAATAAATATCTGATCAACGGCCACCGGTCAATGGTCAACGACTTCCAACTGTCGGTCAACGATCGTTAATTGTCAGTCAACATTCACCGGTATCCGTCAATGGTTATATGTCACCGGTCAAAGTGTACTGGGGAAAGGGAATCTTATCCCTTAGTGGGAAGTGAAGAATCAAGATAGGGGGTTCTAGAGTAATCGCATTCTCTTTCCCATTCCAGAAAATAGGAAAAACTGATAAAACAAACAGCACAACAGTAACTTATTAAAAAAAAATGCCCCCTAAATACTTTTTGCAATTCTCAACATCATATGACAGCTCTGGATCTTTTACATGCAAAAAAAGTAATTGGACACACTCATCAACGAGAGACATACTATTGTATTTTTATTTGAACAAAAGACACACATTTTTAGGTTACGGCAAGCTGCACGTACGAATTATTATGCGGTTCAAATCTCAATTTCTCCATCCTTTTTAATTTACCCCCTTTCAAAATCTTTTATGCCCTAGTAAACTGCTCTTTGACTTCCGTCCGTGTCTCGCTTTCTCTCCTCATCTGTCTCTGTCTGTCTTGATTTGTGATATTACGAAGTGATTGCACGAAACTAGAAATGGCAACCAACTCATTCACGAAGAAAGAAGTCTAATTGCTCCACATCCTTTTGGAAACCACAAAAAAGGCGCACGTATAACAAAAAGAAAACACCAAATATATGCAAATCAAAATCGAATAATTCACACCCATCTTTCTTTTGAATTGTTACTACTAAAGAAGCAAAACCCTCCAAACTTGAATTGGAATACCCAACTCCTAACATCCATTAATAAACAAGTGGAAATCTGAAATAATAATCTGAACAGTTTGTGACTGTTTTCAAACAATATGGGTGGTGAATAATCGACTCTAGTCTTCAATAAGTAAAAAAAAAAAAACAATATTCAATTCATCCCTTAAAAGGGGGAAAAACTAAAGGATGAGAAAAAAAAAACAGAACCAAAGTATTGTTCCATCATCGACGTTATTATCATCAGTGGTCTTTTCATACCCATCTCTTTACTCAAAGACCTATCAAATTTACCGTCAAATCCAAGTTATGTTTTAGCTGCTACTAGTAGCTCACATCTCTATATCTTGCCTTTTTCGCGACCTGATCAGTGGAGTAGTAAAATTTCCCCGGCCGTAAGAGATGAGAGCCCTACAGCAACAGTATTATTATTAGTCAGTCAATCCAAACAACTGTTGACACACCCCCAGAAAGCTTCCCTCTGAACTCCAACATTTTTTCCTGCCATGTTATGGGTTTTCTCGTTTTCCGCCTCTGTTTGGGATGATTGTTACTTCAGCAGCGCTATTTCCTTCTCTCGTCTTTTATTACTTCAGCGTGTTCTTCGGTCTATTGTCATGAATTATTGAATGACTACTCGATATGTCAATAGTTCATTTCTCAATGATGTCTTTTTTTTTCTTCTGTTTACTGGTAGTAACTTTTTTATATCCCTGACTATAAACCCAGAATTGAATTAGGGATTCCCGTCAAAAGGGAAAAGCTCAGTAGTAAGCAGTGTTTGCAGTCGAGCTATAACAGTATTATGGACTGTTAATTAACTAATCAGTGATGAAAAAGGTTAGGAACTTGATTAGATGTTTGGGGTTTTGATTATCGATCAAACATTGGATCAATCAAAACCTGCACAGTAAGGAGAATGATGAAAACATGATCTTTCAAGCACAGTTGGAACAAAATGAAGAAACCCTTTTTACAATTAAAGTCCTCATCAAACTATGTACTTGATAGCACAGCTAGCTACCCTGCCATTAACTATGGCGCCACCACCATCGATTATTCATCACCCCCGAATTTGGCAGCATAAGAAAATAGAAATTGGAGGTTGTTGATGGCAATAATCACCATATCGAAAGAATTAAATGGTAAAAAAAAAAACTACCAAACTAGGGCCGCACCCACCAGTAAGAATCAATATAAATTTATCTACACGTTCTAACCCTAGCTAAGGAGCATTAATGATGAAGAAAAGAACTATGACGAAATAGTAAGAGGTGTGAAGAAGGAAGCTATATAACTAGGGCTTTTGTGAAATTTAAGCCCTAACTAGAAGTGATCTCTTACAAAATTAATTTACATACTAACTAGGGCTTTTGTAATCTTGTCAATTTGTACCCTCTAATTGAGATCAACATATATATAGACAAAGAAAATTAGAACCTAACTCCTGTCAATTTGCTTAGAAATAAGAATTCCACAGAGAAATACATTGCTTGCTAGCTATATATACGTACGGCAATGTATAATAGTATACTATACTGTCTGTTTCGATAGAATATATCCACCACAGTATATTAGGCTTAGCTACATGCTAGTTATCACTTTGAAGCGCCAGCCACACCCTTCATTTTGTCTGCTCAAACTCTCTCTCTCTCCCTTCACCGAAACAAAAAGATCAGTACAACTACTATATACTACTGCTGTACTGTGCACCATAATCCCATCCCGGCCCTAATAACTTTCTCCGGCGCCACCACAACCTCGACCGTCTCATTTGCCACACACGAGAAGATCGATCCAGTCACCGTTATCCAAACAAATTAGTAGTCAATACACCGCGAAAGATCAATATACCCAGCCCTAGCTACACCGCAAAAATACATACATGGACTCAAATACCCATCACCACCACCACCATCATCCTCATGAGATCAACTTCGCCACCCAAGCCACCGCCCCTTTCCTCACAACCAACCACCAACAACCTTCATCTATCCCAAACACTACAACCACCGCCGCCGTAAGCCCATCTTCCTCCTCCTCCCTTCTTCATCGAGCAGGTATGAGAATCAAAAGCGTCGAGACTGGAACACCTTCGGACAGTATTTAAAGAACCACAAACCACCATTAACACTCTCACGGTGCAGCGGTGCCCACGTCCTCGAATTCCTACGGTACCTCGACCAGTTCGGCAAAACTAAAGTTCACACCCCACCTTGCCCTTTCTACGGTCACCCTAACCCTCCAGCACCCTGCCCTTGTCCACTCCGTCAAGCGTGGGGCAGCCTCGATGCACTCGTTGGACGGCTGCGAGCCGCGTTTGAAGAGAACGGTGGGAAACCTGAAGCGAATCCGTTCGGTGCGCGTGCTGTTAGGTTGTACCTAAGGGAAGTTAGGGATCTGCAGTCGAAAGCGAGAGGGATAAGTTATGAGAAGAAGAAAAGGAAACGGCCACCACCACAGCCGCCGGGTAATAGTAACATCGGTAATAATAATACTGCTATTGCGACTAATAATAATGGTCATGGTGAGACGCTGTCGTTTCATCTTCAGCCGTTGTCGCAGCACACAACAGCAGCTTGACCAAAGGATGGTTTGATGTTTCCACGCAGTGGTGGTGCTGATGGGCATGGTGCTAGCTAAGCTAATTGAGATGGTGCTGGTTTGGGTTACTTGATGGTGAAATGATCTGGACGGACTCAGATGATGAAAGGAGGAAAGAACTGTGAGCTGAAAAGTTCAGGGTATACTTCTGCGGGGAAGTGTTCATATCAATATGGTATGATAAAACCAACTATATAACATACTATCTTGTAATCTTGTGGTGTACTGTGAGTTAATATTGTTATTTCAAGTAGGGTCTCATTAGATTCTAATTGTCTCTGTATTTGCCTGCTTAATTCAGAAGTGAAATCGGGGGGAAAAGATTATAATAACTGGTTTCAATCTATAATATATCATCTGCTTAGAGAAAGATTTGCAATTTGTTGAATTCTTTTGGTTTCTTCTCTCTTTCCCATCTATATATATAGGACTATATATAATGTTTGAATTGTATATGCCCTACTTTTAGAATGGAAAAAAAAAAAACTCACACTCTAGTCCTCTAGTAGTAGTGGGAGTGGAGTCCGCAATACTAGTAGTTTTTTCCCCCTTTTTGAAACTAATGATTACTCAAGATTGAGTTTTCAATAGTAGTTTCAAATTTGAATTAGCCGTTGTGGGATAAGTGAAGTTATTCAGAATCCCTAAAAACCGATCATCCCATTTTACCATTTTAGTTGCTACCCGTGAGTGATGTCTTTTCATATAACCATTTTCTGGGCACGCGTATTAGAAATTGATGATTATTAGTGCAGTGGCTTAAAACTCTTTCTTATTTTCTTTCTTTTAAATCATAAAAATCTAATTGGAGAACCATATTTCTTGATTATTTTTATCTCAATCAATCGTATATACGCCTAGTTTTATTTTTTTAGCTAAATATCAACGATAATCATAATCTAATTATGTCAAAAGAGGCAAGCGGAGTCTTTTCAACTATTAAAATGTGATAAAAACTAAAACGTGCAGCGTTTTTTTTTTGTCGGTCGTGAAAGTTCACTAAATCTTATGTTTTATGCTCGTTTTTCGGTAGTAGTAAGGTCAAGAGCAAGAGCCATTGAAGTTGGAGGCATATTTACTGGCAGGGAGTCTCAGGGTATCACAGAACAGTACGATTGCACCAATGTGCTTAGCAAAACTGTCTTTTGCTAAAAGTTAGCTTAGTTTGACGCACGTCTTTATTAACTTACAACGAAGAAACCATCTGTGAGATTGCAGCAGGTGAGAATACTGGTTATGGTTTTATAGGCTCGAGTTATAGGAGAATATCGTGTCTTGTCTTTTGTTCGGAGTGCACACACAACAGATGTGAAAATAACGATTACGTTATGTCCATGTGAAAAGATAATTTTTAAAAAATCGCAGTTGACTGGATTTTCCTCCCCCAGAATTTAGGAATTGGATTATGCACCACCTCCTTCTCAATCAATATCAATGGCTCCCCTTCTGCATCCTTCAAAGGGGAGCGTGGTTTGCGCCAAGGAGACCCCTTTCTCCTTACCTATTCACTCTGGTTATGGACATGCTCTCTCGTCTGCTTAACCAACTTCTTGGCTCTCCTGCCTTCCACTACCACCCAACTTGCAAGCCTCTCCGCATCACCCACCTTTTCTTTGCTGATGATGCCCTCCTACTTTGTAGAGGAGATCAAGGCTCCATTACTCTTATGCTTAATAAATTAGCCTTTTCTTTGAGGCCTCTGAACTTATGCTTAACCCATCCAAATCCAATTTGTTCCTTCGGGGGTTACCCCGAGCTTACTGATCCGCTTATCCAACTCACGGGTTTTAATTGGGGATCTTTCCCCTTTCGCTATCTGGCATCCCCATCACTGCGAGGAAGCCTAGAGCTGCTGATTTCAACCCCCTTCTGGACAGCATCCGCAAAGCTATCTCTTCTTGGGGTAGTAAAGCTCTCTCGTTTGCGGGCAGACTTGCCCTAATCCAAAGTACTATCTTTGGTATTGTTGGCTTCTGGGCTTCTTGTATTGCTATCCCTAAGCATGTCATTAAAAGAGTCAACAAATGCTTCGTTTGTTCCTTTGGTTAGGAGAGGCTGAAAGTAGCTCCACTCCTCTAGTGGCTTGGAGCTACATCACTAACACTAAGAAAATGGTGGTCTAGGGCTGAAAAACATCCACATATGGAACATGTGCTTCATGCTCAAGACTATATCAGCAATTGCCAGTGACCAAGAGCGCCTCTGGATCCAATGGATCCATAAGCTCTTCCTGCCCAATCTTACCATATGGGAGGCTGTCGCTAAAGGGAATGATCTTTGGACCTAGAAAACTATCCTTCATGCTAGGGACTGGTGGATTGAGCAATGTGGGTCATCCAATGAGGCCCATTCCCTCTTCCACTCCTATCCTAGCCGCCCCAGGGTCAGCTCGTTCTACAATGATATCACTTTCCCTCCCCGCACCTATCCCTGGTTCAATGTCTGCTGAAACACTTGGTCTGTCCCCAAGGCTAAATTTATCTTATGGGTTGCTCTTATGGGTATACTTAAAACCTGTGATAAGCTCCAATCGTGGGGCATTTGTCTTGCTAACAGATGCTGGCTCTGTGAGCGTGCTCAGGAGACTAGCAACCACCTCTTTTTCCATTGCAGGTACTCGAGCAGAGTTTGGTGGAGCACTTGTGACTGGCTGGGAATCCTTACAAACAGGTAGTCTCCGTAGCTGCTCAGCCTGGATCAACCCATACTGTAAGAGACGACGCCCAATTGACCTAGTGAAGAGAGCGGTTGTCGCTAACGTTGTCTATCATCTCTGGATTGAACGATGCAAACGAGCCATGGCCAACCAAGCCAGAGACCCCTCTCTCATATTGCTGACATCAAGGCGGCCATGAAAACCATCATATGGACGAAGATGCACACAACTAGCACAGATTTTGACTGGCTGGATAGAATCCTCTGCTCTTAGGAGCTTCTTTTATGTTGGTGTCCCTTTTTGTATTTCTCTGAGATTTGTTGATAAACTGTTGGACTAGGGAACTTCTTGCCAGTGTTTCACTTCTTTGTTTAGTGCCTAGGAGGTTTGCTTAGCACCATCCTCTTAGGCGCGTTGGGCCCTTTAAGTTGTCAGATGCATAGGCCCCCTATGTATCTATCTTGTTTGTAACTGTTTCCCTCTTATATATAATCATCGTTTCCTTAAAAAAAAATATTTTCTCTTATGAGTTTTTTTTCATCAGGATATTTTCTCTATGTGTGCATGGTTTTTTTGAGGAAACTTCTTGCCAAATATTGTCTCTATATGGTTTTTCTATGATGCTATTCCAATCATATATTGTTTCTACATTGTTTTTATTGAAGCCTTTAGGATCTTTACGGGTTCTCCAAGAACGCTACCATGCCACTTATGGATAAATAATATCTCACTTGGATTATTCCAGCAACTACATATGAGTGAGACACTTATTTGTAAACATAGATTACAAAAGTTCTATGTATCATAATATATAATTTGTGAACTACTAAGC
>CM041779.1:80120529-80360835 GCA_023374045.1 Limonium bicolor | reverse complement strand
TGGAGCTTGGAAGCTTTGGAGAAGGTGAGCTCTTCCTTCTTCTCTTCTTCATCTTCTTTCTCCTTCTTCTCGTTCTTTCTCTTCTCTTATGTGTGTGGAAGTGTAGAATGCAAAGAATGCCCAAAACCCCTCTGTTTTCCCGTCTTTAAAACAATCGTCCTGGGCAATTTTCCGTCAGGGCGGTCCACAGGGGCGGTCCACACCAGAGGCGATTCCAGCGTTCCGAAATCAACCGGACCGCCCCACAGGGGCTGTCCACACCAGAAGGGCCTATTTGCACCGAAATTGTCCCGTTTGACCCCTCGTCTTTGACACACTCCTCGGGGCATTAAAGCTCAGCTACAAAGTCTTGAGAGTCTCCCGAAAATCATTGCTCAAGTGAGCTTTTACCTAAATTTAATCAAAACTGCATGAGTTCAACTATATTAACGAATGCTCTATCAAGCGGTGAAATAAGTCAATAGTTGCACGAAATAAAGGTAAATAAAGACCTTATAAATACATCATTTCACCACTTATCAACATGTCTACTTATCTTGATCTGTCCTGACTGTAAATCAAGGACTTTGTATCATTTAGAGCCAAAAGGATATCCAATGAAACAACATGATGAACTCCTCCTCTCTTGAAATTTATCACGAATAACATTGTTATGACCGAAACACAAGCAACCAAACACTAGACAGATTTGGTTCCTTGTTATTTAACATAAAATAAGGAGATTTACCCTTAAGAACCTTGCTAGGACTAATTAGATGATGACAACAGTGAGCAGACATTCTCCCCAATAGGCTTTAGGTAATTTGGATTGAAACAGAAGGGAACTTGTTGTTTCTAACAAGTGTCTGTGTTTCCTCTCTACTGTACCGTTTTATTGTGGGGTGTAAGGAGGACAAGAAACTTGATGTACATTACTTGTTTCGCCAAAAAACCGAATACCTTCTACAGAGGACCCTAACACAAGAGCATTATCAGTTCTTAGGATTCTAACCTTAGCACTAAACTATCTTTTAACAGATTTGATAAACATCTTAATGCACATAAAAGTTCCAGCCTTAGTGGTGAGCAAATATATATACCTAAACAACCCTTGAGTAATCATCTACCAAAGTTAGAACGTAACAGTACCCATCATGTGTCACGGTATTATAAGGTCCCCAAACATCTCCATGCACTAGATCAAAAAACAGTAGCAGACTTGGAAACAGATTTATTAAATGGCAACTTGGCCTATTTGGCCCTTATTCAAACTTCACAAACAAATTTACTACTAATAGAACAAGCACTATCGCCATTCTATCTAGTCTTGGTCAAAGACAAGTGCCAAGATGCATGAGCCAAAGTTCCAATTTGATAAGACTATACACAGGAATAAACCTAGCTTTAAACACTAGAAACACCAGAGATGCAATTAGCATTACCAACAACAACTGAAACAGGAACATAATCAGCATTATGTTTAGAGAAAACATTCAACAAAGTACCAACGCTCTCGTTTTAAGTACACAGATTGTCAAAGGTTTTCTTGTGCAAACCATATATTCCAATAACCTCTTCACCAATCTCCCTTGGCCTCTTCAAAGAAAGGTCTTGATAAACACAAACATGTTCCTTAAACGAAAGAACCCCTTTCAACTGTTTCACAAAGTTAGGGAAGTGGGAAAGAATGAATTATGGTGTCTAACATACCAAATGATGTACTAGCAATTTGTGTTTAATGCTTATTGTATATTAGTTTTAGAAAAAAATTCTTTATTCCTTCTTTTCATTAAAAGCCTAATTTGTCATCAGCACTGTTGAAACAAAATTAAGTAGAAAAAAAGACTCCATAAGATAAAGAATATTAGGTGTGTTCAGGTGATCCCACACCAAAACACTCGCTACAACCCCCCTTACACAATCGCACCCAATATGCCATGCAATGATAATCATTTATAATATTTAATACAATTAAACTTTTGGGTCCCAACTCCCTTCTTTCTCTCTCACTTCAAAAATGATTTTTCCCCCATCTTGGGATTTCTCTCTCCTTGTCTTTCGTTCTGCCTTTCTCCCTGGCTTTGTCCAAATCTTTTAGAAAATTTGTATGGAGCGTTGCAAACAAGGTAAGGTATGAAGAAGGGTTTCCAATAATGATTGAAATATAGAACCTTAATAATGGTCGACGATAGTAGTATGCTTTCCGCATCCGCAGCCAATTCTCTCGGTTTGGGGTTGTTTGGCTTTCGGCGTTTGTTAATCCGTTGATTTTCAGGCTATTTCGAACCTCTCTGTTTTAGGTATGTTGATTCCTTTTTCACCGTTTTAATGTTACTTCTTCTTTTTAACGTGATTAAAGATGATTCTCGTTTCTGTACAATACTTTGTGGAGCTTTGGGGCAGCATGTGGTGGGTCTGTTTGTATTTTCTTCATCTTGAGAAAAAAAGGTTTCTTGTCTTGTTTTTTTCGGCTTGTATGTGGGTGTTTTCTTTGAGATCGCTTGTGTGTGTAGTTGATGTTTGTATTTAAGTGGAATTGATATAAACTCTCGTTTTAAATTCAGTTAGTGGCTAATGAGGAAATGGTTAGAGTGACATTTGGGTCATTCAGATTGAATCCTTCGAGCAGTTTTATGAGCAGGCTCTGAAGCTGAATGTCTGTGTTGATATCTCAATCGGCGGATAATTTGGGAGGAAAGACTTGTTTAGCGCTTAGGTGGAAATATCAGCTTAGTATTGTTTGCCAAGAAGTCTTATGCCGGTCTGGCTGACTGCCTGATCTGTATATAAACTTTAGTTTTAACCAACCCTGATTCTATTGTGTGAAATAATACAAACACCAAGTGATCACTACTCTAGTGATGTGATGAAAATGTATGCCTTTACGTGCTTAGAAATCCAAACCTCTGGCGGCCTTGGCTGATCAGGGATAAACATTAATGGGATTAGGCTTTATCATGAGATGGTAGAACTGCAAAAACAACTGGAAAGTGATGTTTATGCTTTATCTGTATGTGTCATTCTGCTTAGCTTGTTTTGATAGGTACCCCCTTAGGTAGTTGGACTTGTTTTCTTACTGCTTACAGTTGCTAATTTATTTTTCATTTTTTACCTGCTTCGGTTTTTCTCTTTAAGACTAAGATTCTTTTATGCTGATGCTTAAAGCCTTGTTGATTTTAAGATTCTCTCTGATGATGGAATCTGTTAATCCGCCTTAATGTTTCAGAGCTTGGATAGCACACTGCTCCCTCCATTTCAACATAATGATGTATATCCATGATTGTCCTGTATTCTAATATTTGATGTTTTAGATTTTCAATGCAACTTTTTACTAACTTTCCTATTTATCCCGTAACAATCGTCGCAAAAGGAAATAAAATAAGATGGTTAAGGAATGTCATAGATCTGGTCTATTGATATTACTGGCCCACTAATTTGATAACTTTGAGCTCAGGCCATGAATCACTGGGCTCAGACTTTATTTTTTTCATGTTAGTAATGCAAACCTATGACATGCACGTTAAACCTCCCTTGAGATTCTAGTGTAGAGTCAACTTATGCCTGCTTAAGATTTGTCTCAACGATTATTTTGTTGTTTTACCTTACAAGCAGTTGCGTTGGGGAGACTTCTGACTTAAATTTACTGGAGCTTGTATAAAAGCACTTTATTCTTGATAACATGCGCATTTGTATTCAATAGCAACAAAAAAGAAAAGGAAAAGAAATGTTAATGCATTCTATTACTTCAGATAATTTGTTATGAGAAGTGTGGCCGCGATGTTTTTAATATCTTGGTCCTATTCTTTTCTTTTCCTCGTGAACTTATATAGCTCAAACAGGACACATGGAGACCAAATCTGTAAGGTGTCTTATCAACAGCATATCTCGATTTGTTCATCTGGTGTCATGCCAGACACTGAAATGCCTGCCAGTGCAAAAGGACACCGAGTGTGTGACTAGGTTGATGAAGCATTTGATGCTGTTACTTGATCAAGTTGTTGATGAAAAGATAGCCAATGACAATGCTCTGCTTAGAGAGTGTGAGAATCTAGATACTGCTATTAATGAAGCTAGAGAATTCTTGGAAACATGGTGCTTCAAAGTTGGCAAACTCTTCTTGGTAAGTTTTTTTGAAGTGCTCTTGCCATGTGTATGCTTAAGCTGAAACCATAGACCCAGATTAAGTGATTGAGCAAAAATAGCTCATGGTATGAATCACTCGGAGTTTTATAGTGCCACAAGGATGGACATATCAGATTAAACCCCTCTTTTGAAAAATATTGTCAACGCTATGGTAAAACTAATAATGAACAAGTGAGAGTGAAGGAAACAAAAGAGCGGTGTGTCCAAGGTGTATACTGTCAGTTTTCTGAAACCTAGTTCATATCTCAGGTTTGGCAGATGCAGCTACTGCTTTCAAAGATAAGGTCTTCTTCACTTGAGATCTGCTGTGTAGTATGCAGGTTGCTTCAAACGTTGCCATTGCCTTCCAGTTTAGCCTTTGTTGAGGTATGTAAAGAACAATGGTCTCTTGTTATTTACTCTTTATGAAGCCATTTCATGATTCTTTTTCTCTTTAGCTTAGTCCTATTATCTGCATTTATCTGTTTTAGTCTGCCCATGTTATTGACTGTGCCGAACTTTGTATCAGAGTTTTATGCAGGAGCTTCATTGTTGCAAGTCAGATCAGATATCAAGATATATTGAACAGGCTGTAAGTGCAGAAAATGATAATAAAGTGACGCTCTCTCCTGATCAATTGACTGATGTTATCGATTCACTGGGACTTGTATCTAATCGAGAATTGCTCCGGGAGAGCATTGCTGTTGAAAAGCAGAGAATGAGAGTACTGGCCAACAATTTAAAGGCAGACATAGACCAGATTAATCGAGTTGTGGATTTTCTTGCTATGCTTCGTGATCATATGATGAAGAATGGGTACTTCGATGCTGCCTATGGTGTTCAAGTGCCATGGTACTTTCGCTGCCCTTTATCATTGGTGATCATGGTGGATCCTGTGATTTTGGGCTCTGGCCAAACGTTTGAAAGGGCTTCAATTCAGCAGTGGCTAATCATGGGTTGACCACATGCCCACATACCCACCAACCTCTTTCGCACGTGAACATCATTCCAAACTATACCATCAAAGCTTTGATAGCTAATTGGTTTGAGCAAAACAATCTCAAACTTCCAAACAATTCTCTCACCTCTGCAGAATCTCCCCGTAGCCACCACTCAAGTCAAAATGTTGACCGAACAGATAGCTTCCGCTGCTCCCTTGCTGGAAGTAATTCCCCCTCAGGATCCTCTCATGAGATTGCTGATGCACATTTGAGGCAAAAGGTGGCTGGGAATGAGCCATCTGTATCGAATGAAGAAGAATCAACAAGCGTGTACCAGAGCAAGGAGGTAGAAAGGCGGGTGAGGACCAATCATCACCTGAGCACTCTTATACTCACAGCAGGACTCAATCAATTTCAAGTGCCATCTCAAGCACTGATTTTATTCCCACGTTGACGGATATCGCAAGCATTTCCAACAAGCTTGAAAAGGTGGTGGTTGGTCGCTTTTCCAATGAAATTAGATCAGAGTGTGATAATAGTTCTATGGCTAATGCATCTTTGTCAGGGAGAGGATCTTATAGCTATAATAGCTCAAAATCAAGCACCAGTGAGGTTTCGGAGAGCCGAGCCTGTAGCTATCGCAGCAGGACACACTCCTTCCCAGTACGTGATGTGGTGTCAGATGAACCCACAACCTCTTCTCATGTTGAGAAGCTCACAGCAGAATTGAAAAGCCATTCAACTGAAGTGCAGAGCTCAGCAGCGGCTGAGCTTCGATTGCTTACAAAGCATAGCGTGGAAAATCGGGTGATCATAGGAAGATGTAGGGTTGTGGGCCCGTTGATTTCACTTCTGTACTCGGATTCTAAGAAGACGCAGGAGCATGCCGTCACCGCCCTCCTGAACTTGTCCATTCACGAGGAGAATAAGACAAGGATCGCGGAAGCGGGGTAATTGAACCCCTCATACATGTTCTGAGAACGGGGAATGATGCTTCTAAGGAGAACTCGGCCGCCACACTTTTCAGCATCTCTGCTCTGGAGGAGCAGAAAGTGAAGATTGGCCGTTCCGAAGCAATCAAAGCCTTGATTCACCTCTTAGCCACAGGGACTTTGAGAGGCAAGAAAGATGCTGCTACAGCGTTGTTTAACCTGTCAATTTGCCACGAGAACAAAGCAAGGATAGTTCAGGCCGGGGCTGTGAAGCCTCTGGTTGAGCTTCTGGATGACCGTGACTCCGGTTTTGCAGATAAAGCGGCTGCTCTTCTTGCTAACTTGTCTGCAGTTTCTGAGGGTCGCACGGCCATAGCAAAAGCTGGTGGCATCCCGCTGATTGTGGAGCTTGTTGAAAGTGGATCCCCTAGGGGAAAGGAGAATGCAGCTTCTGTACTGCTCCAGCTTTGCCTGAATAATAATAAATATTGCAACATGGTTCTTCAGGAAGGAGCTGTACCGCCTCTTGTTGCGTTGTCTCAATCTGGCAGCGCTAGGGCAAGAGAGAAGGTATGCCTGCCATTTTCACACTTCTCTGATCGTTCTTCTTCGACGCTTGTGAATTTTTGTGGCACATCATGACTTCATCTTTGCGGTATAAGATTGTTGGCTGTAGTGAATTATAAAAGATTACCAAGCAAAGGTTCATTACAAATCCAATAACTGAAAGTATATCAAACTCAAACCACTGATTATGTGATTATTATTATTCTTCCTTCAGGCACAACAATTGCTCTCTCATTTTCGAAGCCAGCGAGAAGGGGGTACAGGCAAGAAGAAAGTAAAAGTGAATTTTTAAAAAACTTAGGTCGTGTATGAAGTATGATGATGATGCCTTTAGTTTTGATTTCAACTATGTTCAGAAATTTTTGTTAGTGTCCTTCCTGGTCTTCCTACGTTCTTTCTTTTGTTAATTCATTGTATGACCATTTCCGTTTCGTTATGAAGTTGTCTATTTTTTCCCCCCTAAAGTGGAAATGGGGGATCTAGATCTGTACAGCCTGTTTTTTGGTTCCATTTTGTTTGTTTTCTTTCTTTGTGTTAAACTAGATTGTAGCTAGCTTGTCAATAGATTGTTTGATTACTTATTTTTTTTACCAAAACTACTTGGGTATTAGCTTTTTGTATAAATCTCACTGGTTTTATCGATCTTCTGTATATGTATCATTTACTTGGGAATATCTTGTGGCATGCTTTACTTTGCTTTTGTCTCCGATTCATTTGGTACTTGCTAGTGTTTGCCCAATTTCTTAGCAGCTTAGTTATGATAGTCCATGTTATATAGCCTTCAAGGATCGTGGATACAGGACAAGATTTCCATTAGTGTGCACTTCGATGGTCCGCCCACAAACCTAAAACTATATATTTTGTATACTAAAGAATTAAAATCGGTAAATTCTACTATACAACCGGAAGCACGTGAAACAAAAAATGAACGTGGATGGGTGATGTTTCTCTTTTTTATTTTTATAATTTATTTATATTAATAAATCTAATAATCTTGAATATTGGTCTTGAAGAAAATTTAAAAGTTAAAAATAAATAAATCTAAAAATTTAGTAACCGTAAAAAAATCTTGGGTTTAGAGAAAAATCTGTAAATTTAAAACAATAATTATAAAAAATTATTAATTGTTAAGTAAAAAATCTTAGTTTTAGAGGAAAATTGTACTAATAATCCTTTTATTATATAATTTCAATAAAAAACTAGTCTGGAATTTTAATCTAATCAAATTTCATAAACATTATAAGATAAATTTTGAACAAATGGATTAAACTTTTGAACACATGGTTTAAAATGTTGAACAAATAGTTTAAAATGTTGAACAAATTATTTAAAATGTTAAAAATGTTGAACAAATGGTTTAAAAATGTTGAACAAATTGTTTAAAATGTTGAACAAATGGTTTAAAATGTTGAACAACGTGTATTACTAATATGAACATGCAACTGGTGTTTAAAAAGGCAAAAAATTAGGAAATTATAAATTATATTGATACTGATTTAAAGAAATTTTAGATTTGAACAAAAGGATTAAAATGTTGAACAAATTGTTTAAAATGTTGAACAACGTGTATTACTAATATGAATATGTAACTGGTGTTGAAAAATGGCGAAAAATTAGGAAATTATATTGATACTATTTTATAATAAATTTCTTATTTGAACAAATGGCTTAAAATGTTGAACAAATGGTTTCAAATGTTGTACAAATTGTTTCAAATGTTGAACAACGTGTATTGCTAATATTAATATGTAACTAATATTTAAAAATGGTGAAAAGAGAAATTATATATTACAATAAGAAGATATTTAAGAGAGATAAATTTTTAACGACTATCAATTATTGAAATAATTTTTAAATCAATAGAGAAATTAAAATGATTTATTTTATATAATTTTAAAGACAAAATATAAAAACAAAAACTATCATATAATTAAAAATAACACGTCAGTAACAGAAGCAGGCTGCAATGTGCTTCCGGTTGTATAATAGACGCTTTGATTAAAATCTAATAGGAGGCAGTCCTGTTTACTTTTTGGCACGTTTTTCCATCTCAATATTAAACATATAAGATAAAATAATTTTTAAAAATTAAATTGTATAATATATTATATTGTAAAACATAGATTTATAAAAATATATTATCTTATATACTCCCTCCTGTTCAAAATAAATGTCGTTTTAGACATTTTCACACTTTTTAAGGAAGAGTTTAAAATGACTAGTGTATCCTTACTTTTTGTATGGAAAGAATAAAAAAATAAGTATACTTTATTGGTAAGACAAAAAAGTAGAGTTCAATGACATTAATAATTAAAAAAGTGAAAAGGGTAAAACTAAAAAATAAGATACAAAAAGTCTAAACGACAAATAATTTGAACATAAGTCTCAAGTCTAAAAGGACATTTATATTGAACAGGAGGGAGTATTAAATATTGAAGTCAAACGACACATCTAAATAATAAACTGGACGGTCAAGGTGGGACGGAGGGAGTATACAAAAACTCGTTGGCTAAATGGAGGACCACTTCGTTCGGCCGGCGCTGTTTTGTGGCATAAATTGGGTAGTTTTGGGGTGGTCCCCACGTGGTCCCACGTGGGTCCTACGTTCTACTCCAATAATATACTGCCACATATAAAACAACCACAAAACAGCCAGACCAAAACAACCACAAATAGACTACCGAACGCAGTATGTATGTGGAAACTTGGTTCAGTGAGTGGTATCAGTAGGAGTGAAAGTGAGAACTCAAAAAGGATCTTTTTGGTTGTCTTCCCAAGAAGAAAGCTTTGATTACTGCAAAACCTTAACAAAACTCTTGGTGTACTATGTTTATTTAAACATAACTTTCTTGATATTTGTTAAGTAGTGAAAGGAACCCCGACATGTATTTGACAAATCAGGTACGGTGAACTGACCAATTGAAAGTACGTACCCAATTAAGGCATTCTTTTTTATAGTGGCACCTCTGTATACGCTGTCTCTTGAATCTTGGTCTCCAACTTATTCCAAAATTCAAGAAACATGTCGATTAAACTATCTTCATGTCAAGAGAGTTGATATTTTAATCAGGTGTCTTATTTGAGCGTCTCTTTCTGTTTTAGGGCATGTGATCATAACATGATGGCCTTTTATTATTTTATTGAAATTCTACATTACAATTTGGGTATGCTAATGTCTGACATTGCAGGCGAACATACCTAGTTAATTTCACACGACCGATGCCAAACAATATACTCTCTGGGTTCTTATTTGATAGCCTGGTAGGTTGTTTGATGTTAATATATTAATAATACTCCGTCCTCGTTTGATTTAATATTTAACATATAAGATAAGATAATTTTAAAAATTTAAGTGTTACATATGATAAACTATATATTACAAAATTTAGTTTTATAAAATTATTTTATCTTATATGCTTAATATTAAAGTGGAAAAACATGTCATAAAATAAGCAGGACGGTCAATTCAAGATGGAGCAAGTATAATGTTAACAAATCTAACTTTTACAATAAAATCCTTATGATAGCATTGTAAGGTGTACATATAAAGAATACTCTAATAGCAAATATATACAACAAGAACTCTCTTCTAGCCACATTATTCTTTTCTCTCGAAAGACTAGATTTCATTTCGATTCTTTTCTAAGAGTGTGGTATTTTGTAGATTTGATAATATGATGATAGGTGTTTGAAAAAAAAGATACCTAAAAAAAGTAAATACTATAAATCTAGGAATACCGAATATAATTCAATCTTAGGTGGTACGATATAAAGAATACTCTAATAGCAAATATATACAAGCAAGAACTCTCTTCTAGCCACATTATTCTTTTCTCTCGAAAGACTACATTTCATTTCGATTCTTTTCTAGAGAGTGTGGTATTTTGTAGATTTGATAAAATATGATGATAGGTGTTTTTAAAAAGATACCTAAAAAAAGTTAAATACTATAAATCTAGATTAAGTTTGGACAAATTGAATTTAATGACATGAAATAATACCGAATATAATTCAATCTTAATCTGGTCTGAACTTATGTAAACCCAAAAAAAAAATCCAAGTTAACTAGATTAACTATGAATTCTTTTTAGTCGAGTTGAATTGAAATGTCTTTGTCAATTTTGATCAGATTTTTTTTTTTTAAAAAAAAGTGACATTAACAAAGTGAAGTGAAACTATGTGAAGGGTAAAAGTTCAGACAAAGCCAAAGATTGCGGGTTTTTCCACATGTTTTGTAATATAAACCCTTTCAAATGATCAAAAGATACAGAAGTCTAAAAGACTAAAAGTAATGTCTAATCTTGAAAAAGTTCCGTTTTTTTGGGTAGACAAATCCTTAGAGTTTCCTGAGTTGCAATATTGATAGGCGCGTTGGAACGAGCTTCTCGTGAATGATAAGTGTCCGCTTACAATTAATTACATATACCAAATACATGTAGTTCCAAACAAGCCCATGGGGATCAAGATGTTTGCTGGTGTGTTAATTTTCTTTTTTGACAATTGAGATATTTCCCGATAAGCGTCATTTTCTTGCTGAACGATCAATCGATGCATTGAAATTTACAATTTGGGTTGCACACAAGATTTTTACTTACGTTTAATTATTTGTTGAACTAGTAGTATTTGTTTTATTGTATGGAGAAAGCCTAGGCTTCAAGTACCAAAACGACCACCCTTACTTCAAATTGGTAATTGTCTGTAATTTACGAAATTAAGACTTTCACGTTCGACCAATTTCACCCAACGCGACTTCTCGAAGTATCATCGGGGACTTTGTTTATAGCGTGATTTTCAAAGGTATAGTTAAATTCTATCACCCAAATTAATTAATCATTTTTCTCTAATATAATACGAATTTCTAAATAACTTTCTAATTGTCTCTTGAAGAACCTGATTTTCTCCAAGTTATCGTAGTTAAGTCTATTCTTGTTCGCTATTTCTGATTGTTAACTCTATTAGTATATTTATTTCCAACTATATATAATGTTTCTGACTTTGAGATTGCTGTAGTTCCTAAACCACTGGTTCTTGAATTATACCTCGTCTGAGACTGTAATTAATAGTATCTTGAACCTCCCTTATGATCTTGAATTGACCTCATCAATTGTTCACTATAAAAATTAAAGAATATTTTATAGTTGCATGTTTAACTTTAATATTTAATATAAAGATAAAATAATCTCCCCTTTGCGACCAAAAAAAAATTAAAGATAAATAATGATAAAATTTAAGTTTTACAAATGATTTCTTACATGATAAACTATATATTACAAAATTTAGTTTTATGAAATTATTTTATCTTATATGTTTAATATTGAAGTGGAAAAACGTGTCATAAAATTAATAACGGTCAATTCAAGACAGAGGGGTATAATTTAGCTCGGAAAGGCAAATCTCGCAGCGACTATTTCCACAAATCGGCCGAGTGTGTATTTTCTCCTTTGCGGGCAAGCCGCGTATAAGTTGGTGCAGCCGTATTCATTTGGCAGTCCAGTCAGCTGCTAACTGGATTGTTTTGTTGACTGGACTGCATTTTTACTATATTAACTTCAATTGCTTGTAACTTTTAAAATTTAAGTTCAAATAAAAAAAAAAATCATACCATTGTTCATCTAAATTCAAGCTCTTCAAAACAAGACCATACATGGATATGTTTTAACAACTTTAAAATTTTATATTATTTACATGTATATATATATAGATATCAAACATACTTGATTCACCATATATAGTTCAAAATACACCACACCAACACAATAAATACACTACAAAACAATAATGATTCATTATTTGTTTTAAAATTGGTATGTCAAGAATATATGATCAACCACACGACTTAAAATACATCATATAAATAGTATAATAATAAAATAATACACCACAAAACAATTATATACATTACAAAACAATAATGATTTTATCGGTTCCGAAGTTTGTTATCTAATTCACCACTTATTAGTTAATTAATCCTAATATCAATTTTAAGGAATCATAATATCAAAATTAATGAATCATATCTTTATTTTAGTGTATCATCACAAACATAAAAGTAAATATTTTACGTAATAATACAATACAAAAACAATACTTGGTATGTATGAAAAGTACACATTAACTATATAAGGTTTAAAATACATCATACAACAATAATAATACACTGCAAAACAAAAATCATTTTCATCACTTGAAGTTTGTTATGCAATTCACCACTTATTAATTAATGAATCATAATATCAATTTTAATGAATCATAATATCAAAACTAATGAATCGTATTATGATTTTAGTGTATTATTGTATACATTTAAAAATAAAAAATTTAAACAATAATACAAACACAAACAATATTTGGTACGTAAGAAAAATACATGATTCACCATATAAGGTTTAAAATACACCATACGACAATAATAATACACTACAAAACAAGAATAATTTTTATCGGTTCCAAAGTTTGCTATATAATTCCTCACTTATTAGTTAATTAATCATAATATCAATTTTAATGAATCATAATATCAAATTTAATGAATCATAACATCATTTTAGTGTATCATCAGTAACATATAAAAATAACAATTTTAAACAATAATACAACACAAAAAAATATTTAGTACGTAAGAAAATACATGATTCACCATATAAGGTTTAAAATACATCATACATCAATAATAATACACTACAATGCAATAATAATTTTTATCGGTTCTGAAGTTTGTAATCTAATTCCCCACTTATGAGTTAATGAATCATAATATTAATTTTAATTTTAATGAATTATATTATGATTTCAGTGTATCATCGTATACATGTAAAAATATTCAAAGTTGTCAAAACACATCCATGATTGGTCTTGTGTTGAAGAGTTTGAATTTAGGTGAATAATGATATAATTTTTTTCATTTTGGACTTATATATTGAAAGTTACAACCATTTAAAGTTAATATAATAAAAATGGAACCCAGTCAGCAAAATAGTCCAGTCAGCAGCTGACTGGGACTGCCAAATCACACGACTGCACCATAATAGGTGTGGATGCGCGTGCGCCGCAGCATCGAAATTGCATGCTTCCAATTGACTACATTTATAGGAAAATGACTACATATAGTCAGTCGTCTATTTTTCCGAAGTTATGTTTTTTAATCTATTAAGTGGTTTTTATAGGAAAATTGACTACATTTTATAGAATAATGAATATACTAATCTGTATATAAAAAATACTGTACATAGTTTGTGAATCTTCCACACCTGCCAATAAAAGATTCAATTGATAATATTTTTTTTTTGTAAGGGTAATGATATATATAAATAAAAAGAAGATTCATACAAAAGTTGATACATAGGAATCTCTAAGTATTATATGCTATGAGAATACAATAGAGCGCAAGAGGATAGGGGAACACAAAGATCCAAAAAGGTGGTAGTGAGCCAACCTAACACATCAATTGATGTTTAGAGATGTGGGGGGCGGGGGATACAAAACCCCAATAGGGACCAAACTAACACCCTCGACGTCTAAGAAGATAGGACCCTATTAAGCCAGGCACCATCTCGGGAGGGACTCATCTTCGTCTCAATGGTCGCTTTAGTTGCACCCTTGACATTAGCAATGATGAGGGTGGGGTCTCTGGTTTGACCAGCTATAGCTGTTTTGCATCTTTCGATCCAGATGTAGTAAACAACATTACGATGGTTGCCGGTCTCACGAAGTTTCTTGGTCTCTTCCTCTTGCAGTAATGAAAAGTTCAGTAACAGCAGCTGTGAATGCTTGACGTATTGGTGGGGATCTCCAGCCAATCACATATGTGAGCCTCGATTTTTAAACCCTATCCTGTGTTGATTAAAGCTGATTAGGATCTAACCGGATTTTAGGTCCACTTATAACCTAAGATTAATAACTATGTCATATAAAAATAATTATTAAAACCTAAGCTAGCTCATTGGAGCCTATTATGAGTCGCCACCTAATTTTAACCTAGAGTAAATTAGGAAAGGTAGAGTTCGGGTTCGGGGGCTTGGTATTCGACTTATTTAGGGTTCAAATTACTTTCATTACCCCTCCTAGGTCGTTTTTCCTCTACTTTGTCTATTTACGGCTTACTACAAAGTTGTTTTTAACCTAAGTGTGTGCTTCTGTTTTTTTTTTATTTTTAACGTTTTTGACAGAAATTTAAAGTGAAATTAAAACTACCTAAACTAGGGTTTCGGAGGCAGAATTAGGTCAAATTTTATTTCCGTTCGTAGCCACGGACCTAATGTCCGAGACCATGGACCCCAATTGAATTAAATAATTACGAAAACAAAACTTAAGTAAAACACAAAATTTGAAAAGTCCGGGGCCACGGACAGGATGTCCGTAGGCCTGGACATAGTTTAGCAAAACTTAAATTTTTAAAATTTTAAAATCCCGCCGCCGTCCGTGGGTGTCCGAGACCACGGACAACCCGTCCGTGGTCCCGAACCATAGGTCCGAGATCCCGGACCACCCACGGACAGGGATTTTCTGGTGGTTCCCGACGGTGTTTTTCGGCTAAAAAATTATGTACGTGTAGCCTGAAAGGTATACAATACGTTAGTAATTGAAAGATTGCAGTTTGAAATTTAATTATGCACGAAACTTGATAAACAAGTAACTAGGCAGAAGCAAAAGCAATTAGCTACACAGAAGCCGAAAAGGGTTGGCTTGAGCCCAAAATTTAATAGAGAGTTAATAAGGTTGTGGGGAGTTAGAAAAGTAGAATTATAACCTGTTTTACCTTCGAATTCAAGGTGATTCTTCACGTTGGGATTCTTCGGAGGCTCCGATGATGCTGGTTCCGGATTGAGTTCGACCCGAGCTTCTGGTTGTTGATTGTTGATGGTGTTCCTCGCGTTTTGGAGGCGGTTTGTTGGTGTTTGGTGATTTTTGATGTGTTGGGAATTGAAAAACGTGTTTAGATGGTGATTTCGGGGGATTTTCGGTATGATTCGGGTAGCCGGGTGTTGAAAAACGTGAGAGAGAGAGAGGAGATTGTGCTTTCTAACTTCCTAGGGTTCTTGAGCTTATGAGATCCTGATTTGATCAAAAGATTTATCCCTTTATATAGACTTTCTTAAAGATAAAGAAAATCTAGTAAAAGTAAGATTTTTTGGCATTTTATTAAGTAACTTCCAAAAGAATTTTACTGTGAAATTTTAGCCATGTGTCAAGGATGGCAATTATGATTTTTCTGAATTGGAATCGAATTTTTTAAATGTTGGAATATTTTTAAATTTAATTTCACGTCAGGTTTAATCAGAAATTGCTAGAAAATTATTGGAAACTTGAAAAATCGAAATTCCAACGCCATTATGTCCAAAATGTCATCCTCTATCATGGGTTAAAATTTCAAAGCATTTTGAATTTATTTGACCCTTCTTTGGAGGAGAGAGAAAGCTACAGGGGGCTTAGAAGCCTTGAAAAATTATGAAAATGCCCCTGGAGATGACCAAGCTGTCCCTAGTACTCTGAAATGTGCCGATCGAACTGGGAACCCTCGCTACTTGACCAAGCTAGCCTATTAGTAGAGACTCTCTTCCGGGGGGTTGAAATTTTGGGTATAACAGATTGCCCTCCGTCAACTAGACTTTGTAATGGAAATGAAAAGGCTAGTTGATGCTTGAGTGATACCCCAAATTTTGGATCTTAAAAGACCCCACATGCAATTGAAATCCGACAAGTTATGTCGAGCTGTTCTAAGGCGCTGACTACCTATGAGTAAAGTGGAAGGATGTCGAGCGATTCTAAGGCGTCGACAACCTAAAGGTAAAAATGAAGTAATGTTGGACTATTCTAGGCGCCGACTGATAAGTGGTGAAATGATGTATTTATAAGGTCTTTATTTACCTTTATTTCGTGCAACTATTGACTTATTTCACCACTTGATAGAGCATTTTGTTAATATAGTTGAACTTATGCAGTTTTAATTTAAATTTAGGTAAAGCTCTCACTTGAGCAACTGTTTTTAGGAGACTCTCAAGACTTTGTAACTGAGCTTTAATGCCCCGAGGAGTGTGTCAAAGACGAGGGGTCAAAAAAGTCAATTTCGGTGCAGAAAAAGCCCCTCTGGTGTGGACCGCCCCTGTGGGGCGGTCCAGTTGATTTCGGAACACGGGAATCGCCTCTGGTGTGGACCGCCCCTTTGACCGCCCCTGTGGGGCGGTTCCAACGGAAATTTGCCCAGAACAATCGTTTTAAAACGGGAAAAAAGAGGGGATTTGAGATATTCTTTGCATTTTACACTTCCACACACACAGGAGAAAGAAGAACGTGAAGAAGGAGAAAGAAGAGGAAGAAGAGAAGAAGGAAGAGCTCACCTTCTCCAAAGCTTCCAAGCTCCAACAATGGCTTCTTCTTGCTTTTTTCTAGTTTTTCTTTCCTCTATGCTTGAGTAGTACTCTATTGTGCTTTGGGGATGGGTCTTTGAACCCAAACCCTAGATTTTGCTTGTGAATCTTGATTATGCCTTAATATAGTTGTTTCTCTCTCAATTATCATTCAATGTTCTCAAATTGATCTCTTGAGTGCATTTGTGGTGAACCCCATCTACAATTTGGTTTTGAGTTAGAGTTTGTGACCAAATTGAGAGAGAACTCTTAATTTATGCTCCTAGGATTAGTGAGTATAATCTGGAGCTTTGTTCCAGAACTTGCTTATTGCTACTTAGTGAGTTTAGTCCTAATTGATTTTGAAGGCTAAAATTAACTAAGTAAGAATTAACTCATCTTTGGTTTAGAGGGTTATTATTATTGTTCTAAAAAGACAATTATGGCATAAGAAGAGTTGCTAGCATGTCTAGGTAGTTTGGGTGATTGCCAAATTCCCAAAGTACTTTTCCATCCAATCCATCAAACTTTCACCTTTAGTTTATTTGTTGTTCTTGCAATTACTCAACCAACACAATCAAGCTTGCCGCCGGCTAAACCCCAAATTTACTGTTTTCATTGCAATTACTAAGTACCGAGATTAGGAAGTTAGGACCAATTTCCTTGTGGATACGACACTTGTTGTACTACACCGATTAGGTGCACTTGCCTATTCCTTGCATTTATTTATATACTTTGTTATATAGTTTCTGCACAACACCGGCTACCTATAAGGATGATATGATGTCAAGCTATTCTAAGGCGTTTACTACCTATGATGAATGAAATGATGTCAAGCTATTCTAAGGCGTTGACTACACCTATGATGAATGAAATGATGTCAAGCTATTCTAAGGCGTTGACTACCTATGATGAATGAAATGATGTCAAGCTATTCTAAGGCATTGGCTACCTATGATGAATGAAATGTTGTCAAGCTATTCTAAGGCTTTGACTACCTATGATGAATGAAATGATGTCAAGCTATTCTAAGGTGTTGACTACCTATGATGAATGAAATGTTGTCAAGCTATTCTAAGGCGTTGACTACCTATGATGAATGAAATGTTGTCAAGCTATTCTAAGGCGTTGACTACCTATGATGAATGAAATGTTGTCAAGCTATTCTAAGGCGTTGACTACCTATAAGGAAATAAAGTATGCCGAACATTCTAAGGTGTCGGGAACCTGTAATGCAAATGTAGATGTCATGCTAAAGAAGATGATATGATATGCTGATGATGCTCGGATGCTTTTGGGGACCGAAACCCGTTCCAATGCTCCTGGTTTGTATACTATGGGGACTTATTGCCTCTGCCCACCAACTGGGGTGCTGGGATAACTTCTAGATTGCCAAGGGGATTATTGCCACTGCCCACTAGTTGTTTCTCCCGAAAAGTTGACATGAAGATGGGACTTATTGCCTCTCTGCCCCGCCAACTTAGATCACGCTCTGTCTCATACTTGTCTCGCACTAAAGTTGAACTAGGTCTCGTACTAGTCTCGCACTGGATGATGACGCTCGGTTGTTCGCACTAATGAAGATGATGGGTCTCGCATTGAAGAAGATGCATGGTCTCGCACTGAAGGCGATGATGGGTCTCGCACTGATGAAGATGATGGGTCTCGCATTGAAGAAGATGCATGGTCTCACACTGAAGGCAATGATGGGCCTCGCACTGATGAAGATGCATGGTCTCGCACTGAAGGCAATGATGGGTCTCGCACTGATGAAGATGATGGGTCTCGCACTGAAGTCCCGTACAAAACGGATGAAGAAAAAAGCTGGATATCGCACTGATTCTAGGGTCTCGCACTGAATGAAGATGCTAGGTCTCGTACTGAATGACGAAAATGCAGGGTCTCGCACTGATTTTGAGTCTCGAACTAAAAATGAGTTAGGAAGATAATGGTCTCGTGCAAATGATGAAAAACTGATTACTGGAGTGCCAAACATGGCAATGATGATAAGATGTAAGCAATCAAAATATATGAAAGATACTCGTTCAAAACAGAAAACTGTTGGAAAAGGTGCCAAACTTGGCAATGTTGAGGTGTTCTGCAAAAGTTGTAAAATGCAGCTAAAGTGTTTGTTGGAAGCTTGTCCAAAACAAGGAATTGTTGAAAAATGTGCCAAACATGGCAATGCTTGAGAAAACTCTACTGAAAAAGGAAAGTGAAATGATCATTTCCTGACTAAAAATTTAATATCTGAAATTTGTTCTTAGAAAATGAACATGCCGTTAGTGGAAGTGTGTGGTGTTTGTTGTGGTGTTAAAGGCTTTTGCCAGTGTTCAGGATTTGTGACAGACCTGGGATTGGGTTGTGATTTTGGATGGTGGTTAGGGTTATGACAGACCTGATGTTTTTTGGTGGTAAGGCCAATGACGGGCTTGAGAGTGTGTGTGTAGTGGTAAGGGCTTATGTGTGCCTATGGTGGGATGGTGGTGCTCAAGCTTTGGGTTTCAATTGGTGTTGACATGGCAATTGTTGGAACCAACAATTGCCCCCAGTATTTTTTCCTTAGGACAATCTGAGCTAGAATTCATGGCAATCGATCGGAACGATCGATTGGCCCTAGTATTTTCTTTGATTAAACGTGCGAATGAGTCTCGTCCTCACAGGGTCAAGGCTTATGTTTTTTGACGGGTGCTTCCTAACCTACACTCAGCATGTTTGATGTTTGCACTCATTTCTCGCTCATGGTCATAACTTTTAGACCATTGAATTCGATATTTGATGGATTTACGCAATTGATGTGTTACTTTCACGTGATTAGATACACAAACTATCAAGTCAGAAGTCTTTAAAGCTTATAACGTGGTCATGGGGTGTGATGAAAGACAACGGGACCATGGAGGGATAGTTTAGGTATGTGGAGCCAAAGGGGTGACCAAAGCTGCACCTTGCGTCTTCTCTCAGAATCATATTCCTTGTCTTGAAGTCATCTAGCTGCTTCGTGTTGACGTTGTTTTCGAGCTTCTGGACTTGGACTTTTGAAGTTATCATTTACACCATTTCTCTTTTTGTCATTTGGATTTCTTCGAGGCACTTCGGGTTTGCCTTCTTGTTTATCCTTTCTTGACTTGGCCTTCGGGGTTCTTGTGTTTCCCGGTTTTGGACTTCGAGAACTGTTTTGATGTGAGCTCTTTAGATCCTGTGTCACTCTGGGACCATTTTCGGATCACTTCGTCATGCTGATAGCGGCGTTGCTTCTTTGGACTGATGAGAACGTTATCTGAGAGTCTGACTCCTCGCTCCCTTTGGTCATCGGGTCGGACATTCATCATTGGCTGGGTTATTTTGTGGAGTTCATAATATCAAAAAGGGATATATGAAAGGCTCAGCGGGGGTGCCTAGGGTTTAATGTCAGGGTTCACAAGCTTTTGGCTATATGGTGTTGTACCTAGGTGCTTCGTCATTCCTGATAGTTGTGTATCCGCTCTTTGTTACTTTTCGCAGGTCTAAGAGTAAATTTACAAATTATCTCCTTCGGTCGGAGTTATGCTGTTAACCTTACCTTTGAATGTGGTCTCACCGGAGTCTTGTAAAAAATGACACGCTCGTTCACTCATGGTTTTTCTGCTCAAGTCACTCTCGTGAATTTCACTCAGAGACTGGTTCACACGCTTAAACGAAAGATTAAAGACGACGATCCTGAGCTCAGATTGCCCCCAGTATTGATTTGGGTTTTATGACAACACTTAAACAGATGTGGATTTTGGAATGCTTTGTGGATATTTTGGGGATAGACTGTGGTGTGTGGGCGGACATGTTCACCCGTTTTTAGAAACAAAAGACAAGTCGTTTTATTCTGTTGTCAGAAAATAATTATTTCATGATCCTTTTTCTTGAAAAACAATTTTTTTTGTTTTGTTAAATGAATGCACAAAAAATTATAAAAATTGAACTATGCTCTAATTCACAAGTGGAAAGATAACATCAAAAATTGTAATCTTAGGAAAACTACCTAAAATGATAAAGGAAGCTAGCTACCATAAAAAGTTGGAAAAACAATTGAGAAAAGAAAACTACTTAAATTGAGAAAATTCTAAATAGTGATATTGAACTGTCTGATGCCAACGTACTGAAGACTCGAGCTCTCGACCGTCGGACGCCCTTGAGATGACTGTGATTGTCTTCCTTCTGAACTTCGAGTAGGCCCCGTAGATGTCTGAACTAGGAATGCCTATGGGTTATGTAGGAAGTAACTGGGCCCGAGTCTTCTCCAAACTGAGAGTGAAGTGCATAGATTAGAGTGATTCCTAGACTAGAACGGACATGTAGGCTTGAATCCCCTTAATCTATAAATTGAGCAAACAAGTTTAAGGAAGTCACATGGACCGTGAATAGGCCAGTGGGCCGAGAGATAAGCCTTGAAGTCTTATATTCGTTTGATGTTCTTGTTGGCCTTGAAGCCGGAAACTGGAATGAATGAGTTATGCAAACTATCTTGGATTCAAATGTTTATATGGGCCGAAATTCTGGATTGAGAGCGAAGCTCATGGGCCAAAACTATGAATGGTCTATGGGCCCAGACGGAATGAGTTATGAGTGGTGGGTACTTAGGCCGGAATGATTGCTCTATATATGAACTGGAATTTGGGCCGAGTGATTTTGGTTGGGCCTAAAAGATAGCACCTAGATCTAGGATTTGGGTCAGAGCCCGAGTGAAATGTTTTCCTAGACTATAATGGGCTTTGGGCCGGAAGAATTTTAGTGAAAAGGCTTGATTGATTTTCTAGTCTTGTGGATTACTTCAAGTTTAGGTGGATTTCCTCTTTTCGTGGGCCTAGAACTAAGTGGAAAATTCAAATTGGGTCGAGAGAGAAATCACCTAGATCTAAGGTTTTTGGGCCAAAGCCCGAATAACTCACACATTAAACCAAACAGGGCCGCTGGGCCGCAAACAAATAGAGCTGCCAATTCGGGTTGGGCTAGGTTGATGTAGGAGAAGTTCCTATCAATCTCTAGGCTGGGTAGTGGGCCGATGATACAAGCAAACAAGGCCCACACAAGTTCAACATGTCCTCACTAGACGAATTGGGCCAGCAGGTACAGATCGATCCGGAGAGGTGCTTGGGACATGGGCCCAGGTCACCACAAAGGAACAGGGCTTGCACGCTATTCTCTTTGGGCTTCCCCACTTTTTTCACATCACCTGAAGGTGTGCGTCTATAGTCGGGTCTTTGAATGACCAAACAAGGCTAGGTAAGGGCACTGCCAGGAAAATGCTTGGGGCTAAAGCCCAGGTATTAAGGGGGTGTGGTTAGACGACACCCTCCTCTTTTCCCCCACTTATTCACATCACCTAAAAGGTGTGAGTCCCTGACAGGGGACCCTCAAACGGGCCCCGGGGTGAAATCGGTTTCGCGTGGACCCTCGCTCTCATATGATGCAAGAGGCAGAAACTTAAATTGCGCACAAAGGTAAACAAACAAAGTAATAAAGCCATAAATAAACATTTTTCGAGTTAAGCCCTCTTTCTTAAAATTAAACAAGTTAATATTAAGAGTTTGTCCCCAGCAGAGTCGCCAGTCTGTGAGCCTCGATTTTTAAACCCTATACTGTGTTGATTAAAGCTGATTAGGATCTAACCCGGGTTTAACTAGGTCCACTTATAACCTAAGATTAATAACTATGTCAAATATAACAATAATTATTAAAACCTAAGCTAGCTCACGGAACCTATTATGAGAGTCGGCCACCTGGTTAATTTTAACTAGAGTAAATTAGTAAAAGTAGAGTTCGGGTTCGGGGGCTTGGTATTCGACTTATTTAGGGTTCAAATTACTTTCATTACCCCTCCTAGATCGTTTTTCCTCTACTTTGTCTATTTACGGCTTACTACAAAGTTGTTTTTAACCTAAGTGTGTGCTTCTGTTTTTTTTATTTTTTAACGTTTTTTGACAGAAAATTAAAGTGAAATTAAAACTACCTAATCTTGGGTTTCGGAGGCAGAATTAGGTCAAATTATATTTCCATCCGCAGCCACGGACCTAATGTTCGAGACCACGGACCCCAATTGAATTAAATAATTACGAAAACAAAACTTAAGTAAAAACGCAAATTTGAAAAGTCCGGGGCCACGGACAGGATGTCCGTAGGCCCGGACATAGTTTAGCAAAACCTAAATTTTTAAAATTTTAAAATCCCGCCGCCGTCCGTGGGTGTCCGAAGCCACAGACAACCCGTCCGTGGTCCCGGACCATAGGTCCGAGATCCTGGACCACCCACGGACAGGGGTTTTCTGGTGGTTCCCGACGGTGTTTTCGGCTAAAAAATTATGTACGTGTAGCCTGAAAGGTATACAATACGTTAGTAATTGAAAGATTGCAGTTTGAAATTTAATTATGCACGAAACTTGATAAACAAGTAACTTGGCAGAAGCAAAAGCAATTAGCTACAGAAGCCGAAAAGGGGGCGCTTAAGCCAAAATTTAACAGAGTTAATAAGGTTGTGGGGAGTTAGAAAAGTAGAATTATAACCTGTTTTACCTTTGAATTCTAGGTGATTCTTCACGTTGGGATTCTTCGGAGGCTCCAATGATGCCGGTTCTGGATTGAGTTCAACCCGAGCTTCTAGTTGTTGATTGTTGATGGTGTTCCTCGCGTTTTAGAGGCGGTTTGGTTGGTGTTTGATGATTTTTGATGTGTTGGGAATTAAAAAACGTGTTTAGATGGTGATTCGGGGGATTTTCGGTATGATTCGGGTAGCCGGGTGTTGAAAAACATGTGTGAGAGAGAGAGGAGGATGTGCTTTCTGACTTCCTAGGGTTCTTGAGCTTTTGAGATCCTGATTTGATCAAAAGATTTATCCCTTTATATAGACTTTCTTAAAGATAAAGAAAATGTAGTAAATGTAAGATTTTTTGGCATTTTAATTAAGTGACTTCCCAAAAGAATTTTGCTGTGAACTTTTAGCCACGTGTCAAGGATGACAATTATGATTTTTATGAAGTGGAATCGAATTTTTTAAATGTTGGAATATTTTTAAATTCAATTTCTCGTCAGATTCAATCAGAAATTGCTAGAAAATTATTGAAAACTGAAAAAATCGAAATTCCAACGCCATTATGCCCAAAATGTCATCCTATATCATGGGTTAAAATTTCAGAGCATTTTGAATTTATTTGACCCTGCTTTGGAGGAGAGAGAAAGCCTATAGGGGGCTTAGGAGCCTTGAAAAATTACGAAAATGCCCCTAGAGATGACCAAGCTGTCCCTAGTACTCTGAAATGTGCCGATCGAACTTGGAACCCTCGCTACTTGACCAAGCTAGCCTATTAGTAGAGACTCTCTTCCGGGGGTTGAAATTTTGGGTATAACACATATAGTCTCCCACATCCTGCAAGAGACCTTGCAAAGAAAGAAAAGGTGGCCACTTGTCTCTGAAGCAAGCTCACAAAGCCAACATCTGTTAGCAAGGCTAATACCCTGAAGTTGTAACTTATCACATGTCTTAAGTCTGCCTCTAAGAGTTACCCACAATATAATTTGGCTTTAGGAATCGCCCAAGTTCTCCTACAAATGTTGAACCAGTGGAAATGGTGGGTTGGGTAGGAGACACCCTGGTAAAAGGTGTTAACACTAGGGCGGGAAGGATAGGAAAGGAAGATGGATGCAAGCCACATTGTTTGATCCATCATTCTCTAGCATTAAGGATAGATATCAAAATCCATGGGTCATCACCTTTCGGTGAGATGGCTCAAATGCTAAAGTTCCTCAAGAAGACACTATGGATCTTCTGGATCCACGGTTTCTCAAAGTTATTGGCGATAGCGAGATGGTCTTAAGCAAGAAATACATGTTCCATTTATGAATATCCTGAAGACCAAGACCACCTCGCTTGTTATAGCAGATGAAGCTTCAAGCCACCAGGGGTGAGGCTACCAATAACATTCCCAGTACAAAGAAAGGAGCGAAGCCTTTTGATGATACTTTTTGAAATACCCCGAACTTAATTATGGTGATTAAAGTATCCTAATATGGTATTTGAAGGCTTAATATTGCCTAAAGAGTTTTGGTGAAGAAAATAAATCCAAAAGAAAAGAGAAAACGTGTAAAAAGCACAAAACGTAAAATTGTGCGTTACGCAACCATAAGAGATATGTGATCTCGAATAGGATCCTAGATGGATTCCTAAGGATTATTTATTCCT
This sequence comes from Limonium bicolor, assembly GCA_023374045.1. NCBI lineage: Eukaryota > Viridiplantae > Streptophyta > Magnoliopsida > Caryophyllales > Plumbaginaceae > Limonium > Limonium bicolor. The sequence continues at coordinate 80,335,752 of CM041779.1, read as the reverse complement.
AATTGATGTGTGGGAACAATTCCCAAAGAAAACGGATCCATAAAATGGATTAAAAACACTAATGAAGCTTTAGAGCACGTTCTTCGAGAAAACCCAGAAACGTGACTTTGGGTGGTCAAATGGACCCGCAAAAGTTACAGTAAATCAAATACCTATAATTAAAGATTAATGGGAGCTTAAGAACCATTAAAATTAAGAAACGAGAAAAATCCGGAAAACGGGCCCGGTTAGTGAATAGTGCAAAACCGGGTAATTTAACGAGTGTTTCTTGTAAAAGATGAAAACACCCCTAGCTAATAGTTACTAATGGGGCCGGTTTTCATTAGTGTGCTCCAGCACTTCTCTCTTTTAATTAAAGAGCTAGCTAATAAGAAGAAGAGAAAGAAAATAAAAGTGAAAAAGTAAAAAAAAAAGGCATAAAGCACCTTTTTCCCTCTCTCTCCTCTCATTCCTTCCCCACTCACGTAGCCTCTCTCCTTCTCCCCCCAGAATTCTCTCTTCTTATTCCTCTGGCTGGAACGATTCCAAGCCCTCTCTAATGGCTACCCTCTCTTCGCTTGCTCACCCAAGCTACATCCAAGCTCCAAATCCAAAAATAATTGCATATTTGAATTTCCCTCATCAAGAGCTACAATCCTCTCTTTTCAAAATCCCAAAACAATGAAGATGAATTTTATGGGTATACCCCATTTGAAAAGAAAGCTAGAGTTTCTTGGAGCTTGGAGTCTCCTCTTCCATCTCAGGTAAAAAGATTCAAGAAAAACCTACTTTTCTCCTTTCCATTGTGGTGGCCAATTTTTGCCCCTTTTAATACCTTGTATTCCTTCTTTGTTTGAGCATTGTTCCAAGCCTTGAATGGTGGTAGAAATCCCTCCTCTTATTCAAGATTTAAAACCATTCAAGAAGCCTGCAAAGGTAAACCTTAACTTTGTGCCTTAAACCTCTTTTGAATTCTAGGGTTAGTTTAATATGCCTAAGTGCTTGTACTTAGTCCCATTGCCCTTGTGAAGGGTGATTTAGAGTTCTTGGCAATTGAATTGCCTTTGCCGATTTTGGAGCCAAGAGGAAAAGAGAAGAGGAGAAGAGAAGACTTGAAATGAGAACTTGAGAAATTAAGGTAAGGAATTTACCTTAACATTTACTCTATATGTGTTAGAATTATGGGAAGGGAAAATAAATGAATAAACCCAAAATTAGTTGGAATGGGGTTAGTTGGGATGATGAAGAATTGTGGGTGTGTTTAGATGCATTTGTGATTTGTTGTGCAATGTAAGTGCCTTAGAGCCAAGTTGTTTGAGGATATGTGTATATTGTTGACTTGTGGATTTTGAATGAATGTTGTGTGCTGGTAGGACCCTTTGATGTGTGTGGCTAGTTTTGGATTGAAATAGGTCAATGAATGATGAAGACAATGCATTTGGGAATGTTAGGATTGTAGGCAAACTATGGCGAAATTTCGGTAGAAACCGAAGGAGTTTAGGGTGATTATAAGAGTAAGAATGACCTAGAGAAACTAGGCGTTAATGGTGATTGATTTGGTTAGTTAACCATCTTAGAATGGTAGTTGAAGAACTAAAAAGAGTAGTGCAAAAATCTGTAGTAAAAGAGGGTTGTAGTGCATTTGATTTCTTGAAAAAGGCTTAGTGTGCATAACCTTGAAAATGGAGGATGGACTTGGGTATAGTTAATGCAAGTGCATATGAATGATTTGGAATGGTCACTTGGGTTGAGAGTAAGGTAAACTATCAAGAGGAGAATTTGGAAATGCACAAGTGTGCAAAATGCAAAATGGGAGAGTTGAATTTTGTGGAATTGAACAAGAGTTGGGTAATGAATTTGACCCATGATTTGAGGAGTCTTTAAGGAGTGTTTTAGGGTGTTTAAACATGTAGAAACCATGTGGAAAGTTTAGGGAATGATTGGAGGTGAATTAGGGGTTGAAAAGAGGTCAAAACTGTAAAATTTGATAGTTCCAGGGTTGGTCCAGGTTTGTAAATCGGTACACAAACCCGGACCTCCTCAAAAACATGCCAGAAATTCATCCCAGGGGTTGGTCCGGGTTTATAGCCCCAGACACAAACCCGGACCACATGAAAAAATTGGCATAAACTGATTTTCGGGATTGGTCCGGGTTTGTAACCCCGGACACAAACCCGAACCAGTTCAAAAATGCAACATAATGTGTTTTTAAGTGTCCTAATGATGAATAATTGATTGGGGATGGTTTTAGATGATGTTTAGGACTTATTTGGTGACCTATAAAGGTCCTTGGAAGTGTAAACAAGTTTGAGAAGTGAATGGGAAAGTTGTGAACTTAAATACACTTGAGTAAAACTAAGATTAATGGGATAACGGGGTAAGTACGGGAGTAACATTCATTTACCTACCGTAAGGTATTGATGTTAATAGAAACACTTGATATATGATCAGTGATTCGAGAGTAAACCGAGGAACGTGAGGTGACCCGGTAAAGTTAATCTATAGTGAAAGGTATGATTTTCTCATGCCCTGTATGCTAACGTGGCTACACTGATTTGTGTGCTTGTGTGCCGACTTAATCAAGATAAAAGCATGAAAAATGTTCTATTGCTTGATTGTATATCTTGATGCATGATGTGTGTACTAACCACCCTTGTATCATTGTGTGGTCTAACCTAGTGATATGGACCGACTCGTAGATGAGTATTGTTTGGTTAGTGACTCGTAGAAAGAGTCGTTTCTTGAAATAACGAAAACGTAGGAACACACAAAAACTATCGAACCAAGAAACGATAATGCAACCTATGACTCACTAGAACGTGAGTGAGTGGTACGAGATTAGTAAACTCCCGATAACGGTTAGAGAACCGAATTGAAATAATCCGCAAAACAAATAGTAGTGGAAGTATTAAATGAACCTCTATTTAAAGGATGATGATAGTTCAAGATATGAACATTTGAGAGAAGTAAAAGAATGATAAGGGACCATCAAACCCCCTTAGAAAAGTAGTCGACCCACAATATGAGGATCCGACCTAATTTGAGAAAATGTCCCGAACATAAAAGTATTTGATACGTTGGGGAAACCCTTAAATCTGAGAATACTAGACATTAAGAAGTTCCCTCAGCTATTAGATGATATCGAGAGTGATACTTCTAGGCTAATCCATGAGATTGTAATATAAGTTCGAGAGAAGAGTATTTGTGAATTGAGTAGTCCGGTAGAGAGTCGGACGTTATGTGTATTTGAGGAACTAGGTGTATAGTTCCGTTTGGTAGTCGAACCTTCCACCATGCTAGACCCGGTGTAGGGTCGTAGCCGGGGAAGTAAGACGAGTATTTGTAAGCCCGGTGGTGAGTTTTGTGTATGAATCTGCCCGGAGGTCATGGGTAATGACTTAAAAGATATCCAGTTGAGTATGAAATTGAGAAATGAGAATCAAGTATGAAATTGAGAGTTGAGAATTTAGTGTTGAAATTGAGAATTTAGTATCGAGAGTAGAGAATTGAGAATGGAGAATCGAGATGGGGACTTGTAATATTTGTGAACCTAAGAGAGATCGTGTATGAGTATTCCAAGAGAATGAGAGAATAACGAATAAAGCGACTAAGGCATTAGCGAGGTAAAACCCGCAAGGCCTAAGAGTAAGTTAAAACTAACTAACCATCTTGTTGTGTTAGTTGCTATTGTATTCCTTGTTGAATAAATGGGTATGTGAGCATGATTACTGAATTAAAATGAATCTCATGTTCTCGACAAAGTTGTCGGCGTACCCCCGTTGGCACGCGGGGTATGCGAATTCCATGCCAGCAAATTGCTGAGCCCCTAGGGGCACCGTTTTTATCTTCCAGGTACTCTGAAGCCGGTTACTGTTCAAGAGTAGGACGGGGATGGCGGTTACAGATGGGTAGATGATTAGGAACATTTGTATATTGTAAAGATTGTACTGTAAAACCGAAATGATATCGGCAGCTTGAGAATTGTAGAAACTCGGTATAGTATTGATTTGAGGTTGTACATGTATATGATTTGATTGAGAAATGGAATGTAATGTTTGATATAGAGTACTCAATATATTCAAGTTCATCAAAATGATAGTATATTGTATTTGTATTTGGCCTTGTTAGTCACGTGGGTGACTAACAGCATTGTACCGCCCACCGTCGGAGTAAGATTTCCGCTGTGTTGGTATTAGTAATTGAGACGGATCAGGAGGTAATAATGTGATTGGCGGTAGAGGTGTTACACTTTTGATGACATTCTTACAAGTGAAGACGCATGAAGCCCAAAACCTGATGATCCCAAACAAGGATCTTTGAGTAAGAGAGAGGTAACCATCGAAAAAGAGGTGTTTGCCCCCAGAAAAGATGGCTTTGTGGATATTGTCAATTAAGGGAGAAAAATCATAGGTTATGGGTTCCTAGTAAAGATGGAAATACCAAGATAGTGAAATAGAAATGAACCCTAATTGAAGCATGTGGCACGAGGATTGAATTGATCAATGAGGGGGTAACCCCACCAAGGAATATGTCAAATTTTGAGGGGTTAAGCTTAAGACATGATGCCTCTGAGAAAATATTGACTTTATTAAACATGAGAAACATAGACTCCAGGTCTCCCCTACAGAATAGAAGAGCGTCATCGACAAAAAAGAGGTGGGACACACAATTTTTTTTACAGGAAAAATGTAAGCAGAAGTTAGGGTCTCGGGGAGTTGGCCAAGGAGGCAGAAAAACATGTCCATAACCAAGACGAAGAGATATGGTGAAGCCCTCGTTCACCTTTGAAAAAACTAGTGGGGGAGCCATTCAAATTTTTGAGAACAAAGTGGTAGTGACAAATAGCATGATCCAATTGATAAACACTCGAAGAAAGTAAAGGTATTAGAGGGTATTACTGAGAGACTAAGAGAAACGTAAAAATATACTTCTTTATTATTAAGTGTGATACTTAACTAATGAGTTAAGCAGAGTGTGTATTTATACAGGAAAAGAAAGTAACGTTAGGCTACTAACTAGTGTATGAATATCTACGGGTATTTATTACATAGTACATGAAATGATATATAAACTTATACTCCTAACACCCCCCCCTCAAGATCGACTCGGTGTGTTGTGTAGATCTTGCAAGAGTATAAGTCCAATGTCATGTAGAATTGTGGAGTATGATTTGCCAGGAAGAGGCTTGGTAAGAAAGTTGGCCAGTTGGTCTTTGTTTGATATGTGTTTCACAATGATAAGGTCGTCTTGGATTTGTTGTCTCACATAGTGGATGTCGATTTCGATATGCTTCATTTGTTGGTGCTGTACAGGATTTTTGGCGATGTATACTGCAAACTTGTTGTCATAGTGAAGTGGAACAGGTACAATCTCTGTTATTCCGAGTTCATTGATCAGGCGACTGAGCCATGACAACTCACTTGTAACAACCCTCATAGCGTGGTATTCCGCTTCTACTGATGATAGGGAAATGTTGTGTTGTTTCTTTGATTTCCAGGAGAGTGGTGATTTGCCCAGCATTATGTAATAGCCAGAAACAGAACGACGTGTGTCTTGACAACCAGCCCAATCGTTGTCGCAGTAGGCAAGCAAGGAGAAATCTGGATCATTGTTAAGATGGATTCCATACTGTGTGGTTCGTTGCAGATACTGTAGGGTGTGTAGTGCTACTCACATGTGAGTAGTAGTGGGGGCCTGCAAAAACTAGCTTAGTAATTGTGTTGTAAAACAAATATCAGGGTGAGTGTGAGTTAAATAATTGAGTGTACCGACTAAGCTGCGGTAAATAGTTGGGTTAGGAATGACCTCACCATTAGTTGTGCTGAGTTTGAGTGTAGAAGGAAGAGGAGAGACAGAGATGTCATTACCATTGATGTTGTGCTCCGTCAGAATTTCTGTACAGAACTTGCGTTGTATGATGACTAAACCTGTAGAATGATGCAGAAATTCCATACCAAAAAAACATGTAGTTTGCCAAGATCATTGATTTTAAATTCTTGATCGAGCTGCTTTTTACAGTGTTAATTTCATTCTGATCATTGCCTGTTAAAAGTATATCATCTACATATACAACAAGGACTGTTAAGTTATTCAAGTTATTTTTCAAAAAAAGAGAATAGTCATTGCAAGATCTTGTGTACCCTAAAGTTTCTAGGAATGTGCTAAGTCTTGCAAACCATTGTCTTGTCGCTTGTTTTAGCCCATAGAGAGATTTTTTCAAATGACAAGCGTTGATTTTGTTTTCTACTTTTAGTCCTTTTGGTAGCTGCATATATATATATATATTTCTTTTTGTAGGTTACCATGGATGAATGCATTGTTGACATCCAATTGATATATGACCCATTTATGTTTGACAGCTATGGCTAAGATAGTTCTGATTGTAGTCATTCTGACCACAGGAGAGAATGTTTTGGTGTAATCTAAGCCATACTTTTGACTGAAACCTTTGGCAACGAGTCTAGCTTTATAGCGTTCTAGTGTGCCATCAGCTTTCAGTTTTGTTTTAAATATCCACTTACAACCTATTGTTTTTTTATGTTGTGGTAGTTTGGTTAATTCCCATGTTCCATTTTCCATTAGAGCTGTAAGTTCGGCATTAATGGCATCAACCCAGTGTTTATGTTTTGAAGCTTCATCGTATGTTTGTGGGTCTTTTAGATCCATGATGGTGTTTATATCTTTGAAATTGTGGACTGGGGTGGCAGCTAAAGAAAGTGTGGGAGTGATATCTGTCAGAGAATGAAGAGGGAAAGATGATTTTTCAGAAGAGGAAGAGAGAGTTGTATTGATTCTGTTTATGAGAATTTCAGTAAAGGCATCATGTTCAAGGAATGTGGAGCTTGTGTGATAGTCTTGTAGATATGCTGGCGGGTGTCTTGTCCTAGAGGATCTTCTGATTGTATCTTGAGCAGTGGAAGTGTTGTTGGTGGGAATGTCTATGGGTATTTCTGATGATGTTTGAGGCGAAGGGATGGGTTAAGGGATGTTTTCTGGTTGGGTTTCTAGGTTTTGTTAGACAGATGGTGGGACTGGTAGTGGTGAAGATGGAGTTTCATCATCAGAAATGTACAATGGTGTTTGAATGGAAAAATTGTTTCACGGAATTTTACATCTCTAGATGTAATGATTTTGTGATCCTCTAAGCATAGTAATATATATCCTTTTTGTCTTTGTGCCAATCCTAAATGAACACATGGTTTGTATTTTGAGCTGAATTTTCCTTGTTTAGGACCGAAGATGAGGGCATAAGCTAGACATCCAAATGTTTTCAAATTTTGGTAGTCTACCGATTTGTTGTAGAACTTCATATGGAGTTTTACCTTGAAGAGAAGATGTAGGGAATTTATTGATAATGTCTGTAGCTTCTAATAAACATTCTCCCCAATTATCTAATGGAATTTTGGACTGATGAAAAAGGGCCCTAGCGGTGTCTAGTAAATACCGACATTTTCTTTCCACGATTCCATTTTTCTGGGGGTGTGGGGGCAAGATGTTTGGTATAAGATTCCTAAAGTGGTGAAATAATTTTTTTCCCTCATTGGAGCTGCCTAGTTCAAAGGCATTATCAGACCTAACGCATTTCACTTTTCTGTTAAACTGTCTTTCTGCATAGGTTATGAAATGCTATATGAATAAGAAAGCTTCTGATTTTGATTCAAGGAGTTTGATCCAAATGGCTCTTCTTTTATCATCAACAATGCTCAAGAAGTATTTCTTATTGTTATGACTAGGTTGTCTAAAGGGACCACAAATATCTAGATGAATTAAGTTAAAATGTTAGCACTTGTTGTGACAGAGTGGGGAAATGGAAACCTATGATTTGTAACCCTATTACAACTATCACATAGAAAGTTTGGATCTATATATGCACGTTTAATAAGTTGCAGTTTCAAAAGTTTGTCTAATGGAGTGTGGCCTAATCTTAAATGCCAGAGAATAACATTATTTGCAACAGAAGAGGAAAACACATCTTTATTAATATCATGCTCGTTAGCAGCAACCAGCAATTTGTCATTACAATCATAAACAAGCTTTGGATTACAAAGTCTATTTCTTTGGTATAGGAACTCATCTAAACAAGCAGATCCAGAACATATAAGCCATTTTTCTGAAAAGCAAAAGGTACACATATATTGGTTTCATGGTCCTGCAAAGCACATGTAGATTCATAGGTTATCATGCTAGCCTTAATCTGATGCAAAAATTTGTGTGCAGACAATAAGAAGAAGTTAAAACTTGGGACATATAATACATACTGTAACATAAACTTATTGGTGAGTTTAACTGTACCAAGACCTTTAATACAACCAGAATGGCCGTCAGGCATTTTCACAGAGGTTTGATATAGGGTGAAATCATAATCAAGAAACAGATTAATGTCACCACATATGTGGTCCGTAGCACCAGAGTCTACCTGTAACACCCCTACCGCTAATACCGTCATTACTGTACAATTACTTACCTTCGCAGCGGATAATACATACTCAACGGCGGGTGTACAATGCCGCTAGTCACCCAAGTGACTAACCAGGCTAGCTACACTACTACATACTACCGGTCTGATGAATTGAACATACCGAGTACTCTAAACAATACAATACTCCCCATTGCATACTCGTCCATAATCCAATTACAACTCCAATACATTACTATACCGAGTATACTACAATCCTTAAATTACCGATACAGTTTAAGCTTCCAAATTCTCCTTACAATACAAGTACCAATCCCTACTATACAACTACCCATGCTTACGTAGCAGTCCCCGTCCTACTCTCTCGAACGGTGATCAGCTTCGGGTACCTGCACACTAAAAACGGTCCCCGAGGGGGTCAGCTTACGCTGCGCATGAAATTCGCATATACCGCGTGCTAACCGCGGTACGCCGACTACTTTGGGTCGGATATACATGGAGTTCATTTTACATGCATACATACATACTATTTCTACACATTACATTCATCAATACTTACATTCACGTACAAGGTTCAATATCTACTAAGGAAGACAATTCGATAGTCGACCGTTCGTATTAGTTACTTACTCGTTACTACTTCGGGGTTGCTCGATATTCATTATTCTACTCGTACCTGCTCCTTACTTGTTACTCATTACTTTACTCTTACATACTCATCACTCCATGCTCATACCCTTACTCGTACACACTCCTTATTCCATACTCGTTACTACACTCGTACATACTCACTACTCAATGTTCCGTACTTACTCATACATACTCAATACTCAATACTCGGTACTTACTCATACATACTCATACTTGCGCAATACTCAATACTCATTACTTTGGTCTCTGGGCGGAGTCATACACAAGACTCGCCACCGGCCTACAATTCAAAGGCTATACACTTAGCTCCTCAAATATACGATTGTCCATTTCTACCGGACTACTCGAATTCCCAACACTCCTCTCATGGAGTATCTTACAATCTCATGGATTAGCCTAGAAGTATCTCTCTTGATAACCTCCACTAGCTTAGGGAATTACTACCGTCTAGTATTCTCAGGTTTAAGGGTTTCCCCAACGTACCGAATACTCTCATGTTCGGGACATTACTTACATCAGTCGGGTCCTCTCATAGTGGGTCGACTATATGCTAAGGGCTTTGGGATCCCTCATCATTCTTTACTACTCTCAAGGTTCTCGACTTGCACCAACATTGATTCCTCTAATTGAGGTTACTTATGTACTTCCACTACTTATTGTTTATGGATCATTCATTTCAATTCTCTTACTGTTATCGGGAGGTTACTACTCCCGACACTCTCTCCATCTAGGAGTTCATTGGTTTGCGTCAACGTTCGTTGGTTCGTTAGTTTAGTGCGTTTCCACATTCTCGTTAGTTCACTCCATGACTCTTACTACGAGTCACTACACAAGGGGACTCATCTATGAGTCGATCTACGCACTAAGTGAGGCCACACAATCAATCAAGAAAGGTTAGCTCATACAACATACAACAAGACATACAACGAAAGACAATAAACCGTTTTCATGCTTTAGTCTTGATTAGCCGGCATACAGCACACAAATCAACGTAACTCGGTTAGCATACGGGGCATGAGAAAATCATACCTTTCACCGGAGTTAGCTTTACCATGTGTTCCCTTGTACCTTGGTTCACATTTGTTCCACTGGTAATGTTTCAAACATTGCTATTAATGCTATGCTCATACGATACATCAATAATTACTACTCCCGTACTTACCCCGTTGTCCCGTTGTTTCGGTTTAACTTAGGCCGAAGCACATAGAAATTCCGAAACCAGCATTCAATTACCTAATAGGACACTCTGTCCGATTATTCACGGGGAAGTGATGATTTTTGCACAAGACCAGCATTTGGTAATTGCTGGTCTCAAATTTGTACAAAACCAGCATTTGGAGAGTGCTGTTCCCGATTTTTTTTTTGTTTTGCACAAGACCAGCACTTGCCAAGTGCTGTACCTGTGCGAGTCGAAACCAGCACTTGCCAATATTTAATATCTCAAAAACTGCAGTCTGGTGCCATATTGCGCCATTTTTTTTGAGCAGTCAAACGACATCCGTTCACTCTAAAAATTTACACACACGTAGTACTACATGCACACATTATTGTGTCCGAACCTCATCGGATTTGGACTTCTACAAGTGTCTCATAAATATGTGCGAAGTGACTAAGCTGCGCAATGTTTATTATTTCAAAAACTGCAGCCTGGTGCCATATTGCGCCATTTTTTTGAGCAGTCAAACGACATCCGTTCACTCTAAAAATTTGCACACACGTAGTACTACATGCACACATTATTGTGTCCGAACCTCATCGGATTTGGACTTCTACAATTGTCTCATAAATATGTGCGAATTGGCTAAGCTGCGCAATATTTAATATCTCAAAAACTGCAGCCTGGTGCCATATTGCGCCATTTTTTTGAGCAGTCAAACGACATCCGTTCACTCTAAAAATTTACACACACGTAGTACTACATGCACACATTATGGTGTCCGAACCTCATCGGATTTGGACTTCTACAAGTGTCTCATAAAATCACGTTTTCGGGTTTTCTCGAAATACGTGCGCTAAAGCACTATTAGCGTTTTAATACATTTTTCGGATCCGTTTTCTTCGGGAATCATTCCCGTATACTATTTAGGCATGAATAAGCACTAGGAATCCTTATGATACTATAACCGAGGTCTCGTACCTCCTATGGTTATTTAACGCTTATTTTAGCGTTTTCCGCTTTCTAAGCGTTTTTCTCATTTCTTTTGGATTTATTTTCTTTACCAAAATTACTTAGGCGCTATTAGGCCCTTAAATACCATATTAGAATAATATAATCACCATATTTAAGTTCGGGGTATTTCACTACCACCCATAAGTTGCGGAAATCATTCATAGAATTGGTGTTTAGGGCATAACCAATAATACCTACGAACTGATTAAAGAAATCAGTTCGTTGCTCGGTGTGGTTTTGTGTTGTCTTCTCAAGATAAGCGCTCAAAGATGCCAACTGCCGTGGACTGAGATCAGGAACGGGTGTCTTTTTGTCTTTGATATGGGTTGTCAAAGCCTAAAGCTGCTCGTTGGTGAAGCCCGGGACTGGCGAAGTAGTGGTTGAAGGTGCGGGAGTATCATCGGTGAGAGCAGTAGAAACAGGGTTCTTGGATTTGTTACGCCAGTAGCTGGGAAAATTCCCCTTTACCCAATAACAATCGTCTTAGGAATGCCCCATCTTTTTACAGTGGGTACATTTGATCTTCGTTGCATCGGGGCAGACTGGGGTAATTTTGGCAGCAGAAGAAGTGCGATTCGTAGAATTAGGGTTTGCAGTAGCGAACGCGAGTCCGTCGTCGAGCTCTCCCTTTCGATTCTTGCGCGATTGGCAATGATTTTCTTCCTGACGCAGCATAGAGTATATGCTGTCGATAGACGGTAATGGGCTGATCATTAGTATGTTGCTGTGAATTAATTTGTAGGAGTCGTTGAGTCCCATGAGGAAATCGAAGATTCTTTCATTGTTGTGGTGCTTCAAAACATCGACAACAGAACCACAGGTGCAGGGCGAAATATTGACAAGCTGGTTTTGTTTGTTCCAGATCTTGATCCTGCGAGTGTAGTAGTCATTAATTGTGTCGCGGCCCTGTTCGATGTTGTGTGATTCTTGCTTGCCGTAGAGCATACAGGCGCGTCCCTATTGGGTCGTCCCAGCGTTTGCAAAGATTGGCCCAAGCTTGGGCAGCAGTAGGGTAGTAAATTACGCTTTCCTTGATTGACTCACGGAGTGAATTGAAAAGCCATGCCAAACCATGTTGTTGGCTTTGTCCCAGTCGATCTGTTTGGCTGAATCATAGTTGTTGCGCTGGAATTCACCGGTGAGGAAACCCACCTTGCTCTTGGTAGAAAGACTAACGATGAAGGCACACTTCCAGGTGGCGAAACCGTTGCCGTCGAATATGTGTGTTAATTGTGTACTGGGGTTATCGGAAGGATGAATGTAAAGGATCTTATCTCTTTCGGGTGGTAGATGTGTGCCGGAACTGTCTCCGAAAGGAGATTTGTCGGATGATTTGTCAGTATCGGAGGGTTTGTCGGTGTTAACATTGTCGTCTCCGTCAGCCATAAGGAGGGAGATAGAGTGTTTCTTGATTTGTCTATGTGTTTTAGTCTCTTACACAACTGATACCATGAGATACTGAGAGAAACATAAAAATATACTTCTTTATTATTAAGTGTGATACTTAACTAATGAGTTAAGCAGAGTGTGTATTTATACAGGAAAAGAAAGTAATGTTAGACTACTAACTAGTGTATGAATATCTACCGGTATTTATTACATAGTACATGAAATGATATATAAACTTATACTCCTAACAATTATAGAGGAAGGTCCAGTCGACCGAGTCAAAAGCTTTCATAATGTCCATCTTCATCATGCAATGGGGGAGATGTGAGCTCTTTGGTATTGCTTCGTCAGGCAGAAGCACAATTGGATGTTATCCAAGATAAGACGGTCTTTGATAAAGACCCTTTGACTATCCTTCACAAGGTCAGGGAGAGCCTCCTTAAGCCTCATAGTCAGGATCTTGCTAATAATCTAGTAGAAAGTATTATAGCAAGAGATGCGTCTGTAATCCCTAGGAGATGAGGCCACATCAGATTTGGGAATCAGAGTGATGAGAGTAGAAGTGATCTCTTTGAGAAGTCTACCACTGAAAGAAGCTTTTAATAGCCAAACAAATATCCTCACCAATTATAGTCCAAACTGCTTTGAAGAAAGTAGCCAAGTACCTATCAGGACCCGAAGCTTTGTCATCACCAATAGAAAAAAGGTCCACTTTAATGTTCGAGACTTCAACCGCGCAATGTAGGGGATCCCATTTGGAGTGGGTGGGAGTTCTAATGTTGCCCCGGTTGAGATTAGAGAGAGTACTAGGGAGATTTACCCTAGTGCCAAGGATGCTATGAAAATGGAAGATAAGGCAGACAACTATGTCCTTAGGGGCATTGAGCTCATGATCGAGCTCATTTGTAATGGAAACATTAGAGTTCCTATATTATCTCTTGACTTGATGGCTTTATGGAAAAAACGATGTTAGAGTCAGCATACTTAAGCCAACAGATCTTCGAGAGCTGGCAGAGAAAGAGGACCTTCTGATGGTTATGATTGAGGAGGTTGTGTCAAAGGGATTTTTCTTTGGATGTGAGGGGGGAGTTCCAAGGGTCAAGGTTGAGCCTTCATTGGATATCACAAAGCTCCTCTCTGATAGATTGGGCTTAAAGGAAGAGATAGCGGAATTCAGATTTATGAAGCTTAGAGAGCCCGGGTTTGAGAAGGCGGAGATTTTTGACGATGGAGTACATTTATTATCAAAGGGAGGGGGGGGACACTCCACGGCTCACGTACAAGGGGGAGAAGGGAGGATCCTTGGACCAAATATTAAGAAACTTAAAGCTCATAGAAAAGGGGCTAAGGCTAAGTAAGGTGATAATCATATGGTTGTGGTCGAAGACTAGGGGGAGGAAGGTGGAGTAGCTAAACGGGATCAAGCAGCAATCCACTCCTCATGGACAAGAACACAATCGATTTTTCCCAAAATGCGATCATGTTCACACTGGTTGTTCCACCATCTGTAGAAGCGCCTGTAGTAGCGTAGGTCATTAAGCTCGGCCCTCGCAACACACTCTGAAAATTCACTATAGTCTCTAGGGGATGGAGTACGGGAACTAAGCCTATCTTCGGCGAAAAGGATGTTATTGAAATCGCCTGTAACTATCCCAGGGCCTTCCATCGTATCACCAAGGCACGCGATCTCCTCCCAGAGCCAAAATCTAAGCGTGGGATTGTTCATCCCATTCACAATGGATAGGGTAAAGAAAGAGGTTCCATGAAGCGAGACTTTACAATAGAGCATTTGTGCAGAGGTTCTAAGAGGGGAGAGGGAGATAAACTAGGGATCATAGGGGACCCCAAATGCGCCCATTGGGGTGAGAAGAGTAGTTGGAGGAAATTACATGAAGGAAAATAGCGAGCTGAAATAAGACCATGGCTATTGAAGGAGATAAGCGTCTCCACAAGACCAAAGACGCACAACTTATTGTCTTTCACAAATTACTTAATTTCATGGATCTTTAGGGGTTATTCATAAGTGTGAAATATATCTACTTTTAGGGTTATAATTTATTCTATAAATACAACAATTCATGCTATACTTCTCACTTATCACATGCTTTTCCTGGGTTTTATGTTTTGATGTGAACAGATACATTTTATGTGTCAAATTTAGGAAAACAATGATCCAAGAAATGCACATATTTTCTCATGAGGATTACATTGCAACAAATGGGGGAGTAAACGGAGTCCAAATGAAGAATCTAAGCCCCAAAGAACGTTGTGTATGACCTTCCGTCCGGACCTGTAAGGTCGGGCAAGTGCTGAGAGCTGTCTAAGACATGTCCGCACATGTGTCGGGACATGTAAGTCCGGACACATGCCGAAATTTCCTACACAAATTATAATCTTGTCCGGACATAGGTTCGGACGAGTTGGGTCAGAATAAGTGCGTCCGAACTTCATACCCGAACAGATACCAGGACGCCTCAGGAAGGAAAATCTCACGTGATGCCAAAAGTGATGTCCAGACACATGTCCGGACGTGAGTAATGAGTTGGTCCCTGGATCGCCGCATTGCAAAAGATAAAAAAACAACATATATAATCATATCGATCGAAGATAGGGGGCATACCCTACCCACCTCACATTGAGTACTCCATCGCCATCATCATAAATCCACCGCCACCATCGTCTTTTATCAGCACTCCATCTGCACACGAGCAACCCTCCACCACGTTCATCCACATACAATCGCCATCACTCCACATTTGATCAGCATCCGCACACGCCACCATCACTTCATCCATTGCACACCAAATCGAGGAGGGAGGCGCAGATTTACTACACTACAGATTAGTCAGAAGTGACTAACGCAGAGACGGAGAACGGATTCAGGATCTGGATCAAAGTTTCTTCAAAACTAGAGTTTACCCTTCTCTTATCTTTAATCCATTCAATGTTCTTTTACGTTGTTAATTCTGTTTCTGAATCCATTAGTGAGTAGTCATTTTAGTTTCCCTGGTTGTAGAAGCGAACCTATTTGTAGGATTTTAGTATGTAACTTTCCACTACTTTTTATTAATGCAATAGTTTAATTCCCGTTCTTCATGCGCTTTGATTCTCTACCTAATTACTATAGTAATGTTTGTAATTTTCTAATCAAAATTTGGTGCTAAGGTTAGTTAACAAGACATAGGAAGTTAAACCGGATTAACGACTAGAAGTATGATTTGTCTATAGGTTAATTTATCTCCAAGTGATTGGTTTTTTTTTCAGATTAGAGCATTAGTCTGCTACTAGTTCTTCCAGCCAATTAGAATTCAATGTACATGACCCAGTCGGTGAATTATATAAAATTCCTGAGTTAATTGCAACGTTAGTATAATTGTTATTTAATAGGATTTGCAAAAATAGGTGAGCAGAACAACCCGGGGTGCGCCCTTTTATTGATCACATTTACCACTTTTAATTCTTGATTTGTTCTAGTTTATTTGGTTGCTAATTGTTTTTGTTTCCCTTTGTTATCTTAATTTTCAATTAGATTAACTAAGTAAACCAAAAAATATAACATTTCTTGTTTTCTTAGTTAAGTTTAGGTTTCTCAGTTAGATTTAGAGATTGTCAGTTAATTGAAAGAGGTCCCTAAGATCGACAATCCCCACTCATTCACTATTTCGTAAAACGATAGGTACACTGCCTAGGTGGTAAAGAAGTATTAAATTATTTTTACCGCTATAGTTATTACAACCCCTAACGTTCAAGACAGCAAGATTCATATAGGATTAGTAGGGGGAATGAGGGGTGGGGCCTTTAGAACCGGACCCTGCTCAAAGGGGGAGAACGAGTTAGGCGTCTGAAGAGAGAAGCCTACATCAGGGAGGGAGGGTCGGGGAGTAGTCTTCCTTTTAGAAAGGACAACCTACCAAACAACCTGCTGAAATGGCTCAAGAACGAGTTAGAGCAAGGGCGACATAGGAAAGAGGATAGCACTAAAAAGGAGGCAGATTGAGAAATAGAAGGCCGAGGGGAGGCTGAGGAAGCTGGGAGGAAATAGGTCCCAGAGACTTCAGATAAGGGTCCGAGGGAAAAACATTGAAGGCCGAATAAATAGGGTTTAGGTTTGCTTTCATTGCCATTGATGATGCATCTTCAATTGATATTACCCACTAGTAAGAAAACACATGTTTTGACGCCCCTATTTCTGCGGTTGTAGAAAGAACCGCTGAAATTGAATCTCGAGAATTCATTTTTAATAAAATGAGTCTATGTTGGTGGTTCCTAGTAACATCCGCTTTTAAAATATTTTTCAGACTACGAGAAAATTTCAGTCTAATTCATTTTATAATATTGCTACCCTGAGTGGAGAATATATTTGCTCCGCGCACCTCTTTTTATCCTCTTCTCTCACGGTAATTTCACAATTTGGCAAATATACATGCTTTGCGCCTCTCTTCATCCTCTTCTCTCACTGTAATTTTGCAACCCTAACTGGCGAACAAACATGCTCTGCCCGCCTCTCTTCAACCTCTTATCTCACGGTAATTTCACGACCCTAACTGGTGAACATACATGCTCTGCACGCCTCTTTTCATCCTTTTCTCTCACGGTAGTTTTGCAACCCTAACTGGCGAACATACATGCCCTGTGCGCCACTTTTCATCCTCTTGGCTCACTGTAATTTTATACCCTAACTGAAGAACATAGATGCTCTGTGCCTCCGCCTCTCTTCTTGTGTATGCGCCTCTCTTCATTCTCTTTTTGTGTGCTTGCGCCTCTGCAGTGATATATCACTGGAACTGTTGCATCTTGTTTACTAGATTGAAGACGAGCTGAAGACAGTTCATCGCAGAACCAATGAACATAACTGGTAATATACTCAAACTTATCTTTTCTCTCTGGTGATTATTTGGTTGTGGGGAACACCATTACTACTCTAAAAGTCAATTGCAAATTATACTCCTGACTAGCTCTTGGATTTTGGAACAACACTGCTTACAATGCTTATTGTTTGCTTCGATGGTTCCTTGTTGACGAACATAAGTGTTTTTTTTGTTTTGACGGACACTTATTTCAGCGGTTGCTATTAGGAACCGTCGAAATAGGTGCTCTATTATAGCGGTTATTCAACTGCCGAAGTAGGGTTTACCCCTATTTAGACGGTTCTAAAACTGCTGGGTTTTAAACCGCCGGAATAAGGTTATTTTGTACTGATGACCCCAGAGATGGATGTAATTTCATGAAAAGAATACTATTAAATCAATAAGTAGTATGTAATTATTTCTTCTTAAAATTTATATTCAAAGAATTTTCACTACAATACATCCCTTGCTTATGTTCATGATCATTTGCTGCTTGGAATTGAATCTCTCGTCTTTTAAAAATTTAATAACAAATGAATGGGCAACACAATATCCTGATGTTATCTAATAGAATATTCAAAAGAGGTGGCAAACAATAAATTAGATCAAAACTCACTAATATTTGTATAAAAAATGAAAACAATGTTTTAGAAGTTGGAACTGCATTGTGGTAATTTAGGTTTTGTTTACTTTAGCATTTTTGTTGTGATGATATATTTATAGATAAAGAGGTGATCATTTCTCGTGGGTTCCACCTGGATTGTGTTTAGGTCCCACATAAATTGTATGTTCTACTCCAATAACATATTCACCCATTTTAAAAAAAGCTTTAATATGTCATGTCATTTACTTTTAAAAAAAGAGATCATATATTAGAAGCCAAGAATTCATACCTAGGGTCAATACTAGAAAGGAGCGAAGATCCTAGAGATTTTGGCAGAATGACAGAGCAGGGAAAATTAGGAAAAACAACATCAGATCTCCAAGTCTAGAAACCGACACAAGAAAGACAACGATGAGCCCCAAAGAGGCATTTTACCGAGGTTAACTTATCCTCACGGACGGTTGCCTACGCGGCAGACAAAAAGAGCATCCTTTGAGAAAGGATGCGGCCAAAAGGTGATGATGCATCGAAAGTTCATAATCAGGAGGACTAAGATATCCTGTTGTTGAAATTTCTAACTTTCAAGTAAAACTACTAACCGACCACAAACCTGAAAACAAACACAAGATACAAAATGAACCAACCCAACAAGAGGAATGCTTAAGGTGTAGCCGACTAGAAGAGCTAAAATCTAAGTTAACAAAAGTAGGGCAGGAGTCCTGCGATGAATGATGGATCATCCTTATTATCGGGGCAACAAAACCGGATCCCCTAAAATGAATCACGGCTTCCATTGATCTCTGCCATCTCTGGTAGCCATGACAAAAGCTTAATCATTACTCAAGGAAGCTTTTAGATGAACTAGGGGCAGCCTTATCAGCCTTCTCAGGGAACGAACGAGAGGGTGCTTGCACATGTGGATGAGATCAATCATCAAAGCAGGTCTTTAGTGGCCAAGCCAACCTACATTTTTACTATTGGAGTTTTTCTTTGATGAAGGGGGTATGGTCTCTTGATGATCCTTGCTCTTCAAAAACCTCTCAAAGGTTTTTTCTTTCCTCGCTAGAGAGATCATAGAGAACGTGTGGAGTCCTTCTTGTCGGGTCACGAAGAGAGGTCCAAGGAGGGATTAGAGAGGTCTGCTCTGAGCTCAGAAGAAGGAGTGATGTGTAATCATTAATGAGGCATGAGGTACCGTTAGGGAACCTTTATCTAGAGTGTCATTCCCCTCAGGGGAAGGATTATCTTGGAAGTCAGGCAAGTGTTTCCCCATGAGACTACAAGCCAGCCTCTTAATGTCAGGGTTTTCATCCGAGGTTGACCGATGCCCCAAGTGAAGCCCCAAGGCTCGAAGCCAGTGTCCATACGTAGGGTTAAACTCCCCCATGGATTGTAAAACTGGCTAGGACAGTCTTTCATAGAGTTTTCGAAGCGAGACCACATTGAAACAGATTGGCGGCAGTCTCTCGTAGGTGATTGCTAAGACAAGATCCTTTAGTTTTTGATGATAGCAAACCTTGATTGTCTATCTAATGCGATTGTCAAGATTCTGAGATTAAGATAGACAGGTAAATGAGTGGCTTAGCATGCAGGTTACAAGTGCAAACCATGACATTTGTCCCAACCAGTCGGGCACCTGTCTGCGAGAGATCCGTGAACTTCTAGCACAGACAACCAGTCAGACACCGCACAAGATATTTCTCATGCTTAAAGATGAAAATCAAAGACAAAAGACTGCAAAGGATCGACACATTCAGATAATACACATACACCCACATAAGCAACTTGTTCACGACAAAAGGAGTGGTTCATTAATGCACAAGATAACAAGGCTATCAATGAACATCATTACATAGCCGTAATAAATTCAAAAGGGCATTTATGAGCATTTAATAAGCCAAACAGAATCAGGCAAGTGGGGCACACAAGTGGTGATCGACCTATCAAGAGGGCTGCCGCCAAAGTGACCAACCATGAGGCGACACGTAGTCCAAACGCCTCCAGATCAAGTTGAAGACTCTCTATAAGTCTAGTGTGGTTGTTATGTGAATAATCGAAGTTGTAGTCAACCCCTAGAGGTCTAGGGACTAATAGAACGGTAGTTACATCCTAACAACCGTGTATATATACTTGCATTTATTTCTTATGTAAGTATGCCTGTACGAGAGAAAAGAAAGAGATAATTGGGCAAGTGTGGATCAGACTTAGGAGTGTGTGTAAGAACTAGAGAGTTGGTGAGCTAGATAGGACTGAGTTAGAGTATCAATACATTAGGTATTTGATAGACCGACAGGTCGGGGAACGGTCGGTGAACCATAAGCCGATAGTCAGGAGAGGGTTGATGACTTTAGGGGTAAAGTCGAAACTGTCCCGGGAGTTCGTGTGTGGGACAAGGGAGATTGAGTGAATTTTGTGTGTGCAAATTCTCAATCGAAATGGGCTTTCCAGTTTAAATTTATCTCGTGTCTATTCCTAAACTATCAAGTTTTATTAGAGTCCACGATACATCCACGACACATCGGGGACGCATCAGGAGCGCTTGCTGGTTTCAGTGATGCGTAAGATCGATTCAACCCCTTCAAGAATAATCTTAAGACAACGAAGAATGGGCTTCTAACTAAGATCATTGCCTTAAGTCTTTAAAAATCCCCTTCAAATTGGCTAATATCTTCTCCAAAAACCATAAGTTTTTCAAATTGACATGCAAGACTATGCGCAAAGTCCTTGTTATGCAGGACCAGTGGGGTATCATGGATCTGAATCTAAATAGGAAAGCAAGAGAACTCATGGTCCAAAAGGAGCCTTGGTCTTGTCTATCCGCTGAAGGATAAGGAGCGCCCTATCAAAGGACCAAGGTCCTCGATCCAAAACTGCATTTGTCATGCTTATCCTCTCAAATTCGAGGAGAAAGATCTGCTTACCTGTTGTTGTATTTTAGGGAAACCGACAAGCTGCCAAACTTTGGACAACATACATGTTTTCCATTGCCCGAACATCTACACTTTTGTTGGTGATAATTTTACCCAACAAGCACTTGTTGAATGAGGTGATGATCATGGTCCATCAAGCCGTCTATCGAGAGTGGTACCGCCTCATCTTATGTAAGTGAAAGTTCCTCACACTTAGAGGAAAGGTCCTCAACCGATCGCCAGAGCGGAGAGCCCATTACAGGAGTGTGAGAGCGAGTGCGATTCAGTGGATGAGCAATGGAGGGGAAGGAGTAATAGAGTGCGGGGAGTGGGAGGAGGAGGAAGGCCGAGAACGACGGGTGCACTAAGAGAACGGAGAGCGAAAATTGTCGAGAAAGTTGCAATGATGGACAAACCTGATAATGAAGAAGAAGAATATGGATGATACACCCGGACCTTCGTGCAATTTATGATTTTGGTTAATTAATGCAGTTTATGAAAAAAAGAGAAATGCGTTGTATTTAAAAGAGAGCAAATAGCTCTCACCCAAGAGAAAAAAGTGTCTTGTCATTTACTTAAGTCTTAGTTCGTGGTTTATTAGTATTATTGGCTGCGTACAAATATCTTTGACGACATTTGTATTAAATTAAGGGGGCGTTTCTAGCATGGCCAGGAATGGTGTGTCGCTCAAATGCCACTCTGATCTGGTCGTCAACTTTTTTCCATGCAATTTTGGCAATATGGAATCAGCACAACACCTTGCTGTTTGAAGGCGCTTCTCAACAATGGCCCCAAGTAGTTGACTCAATCAAGCGCTCGAGCCTGGAATGGAGTCACCATTCTATTCATCTTCCTTCGCATCTTGTGTTGTCTTCTCGAAACTTGTTTTATCTTTTGTACGTCAAGTAGTGTGTCAAGTAGTTAATTTGTTTTTTGGCATTTACCTATTTTCTTTTTCATGGACCGGCGAGAAAGGCATTCTTCCATAGTATTGTCTTGTAACTGGATTTTCCCAGCACTTATAAAAAAAAACAGAATGGAATCAAGAAAGGGAATGGAAAGGAATGAAAAAAAATTTCCTTTGATTTTCCTAGTTGTTTGTTTGAGTTGGGGGAATGAAATAAATATCTGGTCAACGGCCACCGGTCAATGGTCAACGACTTCCAACTGTCGGTCAACGATCGTTAATTGTCAGTCAACATTCACCGGTATCCGTCAATGGTTATATGTCACCGGTCAAAGTGTACTGGAGAAAGAGAATCTTATCCCTTAGTAGGAGTGAAGAATCAAGATAGGGGGTTCTAGAGTAATCGCATTCTCTTCCCTTCCAGAAAATAGAAAAACTGATAAAACAAACAAGAACAGTAACTTATTAAAAAAAAATGCCCCCTAAATACTTTTTGCAATTCTCAACATCATATGACAGCTCTGGATCTTTTACATGCAAAAAAAGTAATTGGACACACTCATCAACGAGAGACATACTATTGTATTTTTATTTGAACAAAAGACACACATTTTTAGGTTACGGCAAGCTGCACGTACGAATTATTATGCGGTTCAAATCTCAATTTCTCCATCCTTTTTAATTTACCCCCTTTCAAAATCTTTTATGCCCTAGTAAACTGCTCTTTGACTTCCGTCCGTGTCTCGCTTTCTCTCCTCATCTGTCTCTGTCTGTCTTGATTTGTGATATTACGAAGTGATTGCACGAAACTAGAAATGGCAACCAACTCATTCACGAAGAAAGAAGTCTAATTGCTCCACATCCTTTTGGAAACCACAAAAAAGGCGCACGTATAACAAAAAGAAAACACCAAATATATGCAAATCAAAATCGAATAATTCACACCCATCTTTCTTTTGAATTGTTACTACTAAAGAAGCAAAACCCTCCAAACTTGAATTGGAATACCCAACTCCTAACATCCATTAATAAACAAGTGGAAATCTGAAATAATAATCTGAACAGTTTGTGACTGTTTTCAAACAATATGGGTGGTGAATAATCGACTCTAGTCTTCAATAAGTAAAAAAAAAAAACAATATTCAATTCATCCCTTAAAAGGGGGAAAAAGGATGAGAAAAAAAAAAACAGAACCAAAGTATTGTTCCATCATCGACGTTATTCATCAGTGGTCTTTTCATACCCATCTCTTTACTCAAAGACCTATCAAATTTACCGTCAAATCCAAGTTATGTTTTAGCTGCTACTCTACTAGTAGCTCACATCTCTATATCTTGCCTTTTTCGCGACCTGATCAGTGGAGTAGTAAAATTTCCCCGGCCGTAAGAGATGAGAGCCCTACAGCAACAGTATTATTATTAGTCAGTCAATCCAAACAACTGTTGACACACCCCCAGAAAGCTTCCCTCTGAACTCCAACATTTTTTCCTGCCATGTTATGGGTTTTCTCGTTTTCCGCCTCTGTTTGGGATGATTGTTACTTCAGCAGCGCTATTTCCTTCTCTCGTCTTTTATTACTTCAGCGTGTTCTTCGGTCTATTGTCATGAATTATTGAATGACTACTCGATATGTCAATAGTTCATTTCTCAATGATGTCTTTTTTTTTTCTTCTGTGTACTGGTAGTAACTTTTTTATATCCCTGACTATAAACCCAGAATTGAATTAGGGATTCCCGTCAAAAGGGAAAAGCTCAGTAGTAAGCAGTGTTTGCAGTCGAGCTATAACAGTATTATGGACTGTTAATTAACTAATCAGTGATGAAAAAGGTTAGGAACTTGATTAGATGTTTGGGGTTTTGATTATCGATCAAACATTGGATCAATCAAAACCTGCACAGTAAGGAGAATGATGAAAACATGATCTTTCAAGCACAGTTGGAACAAAATGAAGAAACCCTTTATTACAATTAAAGTCCTCATCAAACTATGTACTTGATAGCACAGCTAGCTACCCTGCCATTAACTATGGCGCCACCACCATCGATTATTCATCACCCCCGAATTTGGCAGCATAAGAAAATAGAAATTGGAGGTTGTTGATGGCAATAATCACCATATCGAAAGAATTAAATGGTAAAAATAAAAGAACTACCAAACTAGGGCCGCACCCACCAGTAAGAATCAATATAAATTTATCTACACGTTCTAACCCTAGCTAAGGAGCATTAATGATGAAGAAAAGAACTATGACGAAATAGTAAGAGGTGTGAAGAAGGAAGCTATATAACTAGGGCTTTTGTGAAATTTAAGCCCTAACTAGAAGTGATCTCTTACAAAATTAATTTACATACTAACTAGGGCTTTTGTAATCTTGTCAATTTGTACCCTCTAATTGAGATCAACATATATATAGACAAAGAAAATTAGAACCTAACTCCTGTCAATTTGCTTAGAAATAAGAATTCCACAGAGAAATACATTGCTTGCTAGCTATATATACGTACGGCAATGTATAATAGTATACTATACTGTCTGTTTCGATAGAATATATCCACCACAGTATATTAGGCTTAGCTACATGCTAGTTATCACTTTGAAGCGCCAGCCACACCCTTCATTTTGTCTGCTCAAACTCTCTCTCTCTCTCTCCCTTCACCGAAACAAAAAGATCAGTACAACTACTATATACTACTGCTGTACTGTGCACCATAATCCCATCCCGGCCCTAATAACTTTCTCCGGCGCCACCACAACCTCGACCGTCTCATTTGCCACACACGAGAAGATCGATCCAGTCACCGTTATCCAAACAAATTAGTAGTCAATACACCGCGAAAGATCAATATACCCAGCCCTAGCTACACCGCAAAAATACATACATGGACTCAAATACCCATCACCACCACCACCATCATCCTCATGAGATCAACTTCGCCACCCAAGCCACCGCCCCTTTCCTCACAACCAACCACCAACAACCTTCATCTATCCCAAACACTACAACCACCGCCGCCGTAAGCCCATCTTCCTCCTCCTCATCCCTTTCTTCATCGAGCAGGTATGAGAATCAAAAGCGTCGAGACTGGAACACCTTCGGACAGTATTTAAAGAACCACAAACCACCATTAACACTCTCACGGTGCAGCGGTGCCCACGTCCTCGAATTCCTACGGTACCTCGACCAGTTCGGCAAAACTAAAGTTCACACCCCACCTTGCCCTTTCTACGGTCACCCTAACCCTCCAGCACCCTGCCCTTGTCCACTCCGTCAAGCGTGGGGCAGCCTCGATGCACTCGTTGGACGGCTGCGAGCCGCGTTTGAAGAGAACGGTGGGAAACCTGAAGCGAATCCGTTCGGTGCGCGTGCTGTTAGGTTGTACCTAAGGGAAGTTAGGGATCTGCAGTCGAAAGCGAGAGGGATAAGTTATGAGAAGAAGAAAAGGAAACGGCCACCACCACAGCCGCCGGGTAATAGTAACATCGGTAATAATAATACTGCTATTGCGACTAATAATAATGGTCATGGTGAGACGCTGTCGTTTCATCTTCAGCCGTTGTCGCAGCAACAACAGCAGCTTGACCAAAGGATGGTTTTGATGTTTCCACGCAGTGGTGGTGCTGATGGGCATGGTGCTAGCTAAGCTAATTGAGATGGCTGCTGGTTTGGGTTACTTGATGGTGAAATGATCGGGACGGACTCAGATGATGAAAGGAGGAAAGAACTGTGAGCTGAAAAGTTCAGGGTATACTTCTGCGGGGAAGTGTTCATATCAAATATGGTATGATAAAACCAACTATATAACATACTATCTTGTAATCTTGTGGTGTACTGTGAGTTAATATTGTTATTTCAAGTAGGGTCTCATTAGATTCTAATTGTCTCTGTATTTGCCTGCTTAATTCAGAAGTGAAATCGGGGGGAAAAGATTATAATAACTGGTTTCAATCTATAATATATCATCTGCTTAGAGAAAGATTTGCAATTTGTTGAATTCTTTTGGTTTCTTCTCTCTTTCCCATCTATATATAGGACTATATATAATGTTTGAATTGTATATGCCCTACTTTTAGAATGGAAAAAAAAAAAACTCACACTCAACTCTAGTCCTCTAGTAGTAGTGGGAGTGGAGTCCGCAATACTAGTAGTTTTTTCCCCCTTTTTGAAACTAATGATTACTCAAGATTGAGTTTTCAATAGTAGTTTCAAATTTGAATTAGCCGTTGTGGGATAAGTGAAGTTATTCAGAATCCCTAAAAACCGATCATCCCATTTTACCATTTTAGTTGCTACCCGTGAGTGATGTCTTTTCATATAACCATTTTCTGGGCACGCGTATTAGAAATTGATGATTATTAGTGCAGTGGCTTAAAACTCTTTCTTATTTTCTTTCTTTTAAATCATAAAAATGTAATTGGAGAACCATATTTCTTGATTATTTTTATCTCAATCAATCGTATATACGCCTAGTTTTATTTTTTTAGCTAAATATCAACGATAATCATAATCTTATGTCAAAAGAGGCAAGCGGAGTCTTTTCAACTATTAAAATGTGATAAAAACTAAAACGTGCAGCGTTTTTTTTTGTCGGTCGTGAAAGTTCACTAAATCTTATGTTTTATGCTCGTTTTTCGGTAGTAGTAAGGTCAAGAGCAAGAGCCATTGAAGTTGGAGGCATATTTACTGGCAGGGAGTCTCAGGGTATCACATCCACAAACGAAACAGTATCTACGTACGATTGCACCAATGTGCTTAGCAAAACTGTCTTTTGCTAAAAGTTAGCTTAGTTTGACGCACGTCTTTATTAACTTACAACGAAGAAACCATCTGTGAGATTGCAGCAGGTGAGAATGGTTTTATAGGCTCGAGTTATATAGGAGAATATCGTGTCTTGTCTTTTGTTCGGAGTGCACACACAACAGATGTGAAAATAACGATTACGTGATATAAGAATTAACTAACAGATTATGTCCATGTGAAAAGATAATTTTAAAAAAATCGCAGTTGACTGGATTTTCCTCCCCCAGAATTTAGGAATTGGATTATGCAACCACCTCCTTCTCAATCAATATCAATGGCTCCCCTTCTGCATCCTTCAAAGGGGAGCGTGGTTTGCGCCAAGGAGACCCCTTTCTCCTTACCTATTCACTCTGGTTATGGACATGCTCTCTCGTCTGCTTAACCAACTTCTTGGCTCTCCTGCCTTCCACTACCACCCAACTTGCAAGCCTCTCCGCATCACCCACCTTTTCTTTGCTGATGATGCCCTCCTACTTTGTAGAGGAGATCAAGGCTCCATTACTCTTATGCTTAATAAAATTAGCCTTTTCTTTGAGGCCTCTGGACTTATGCTTAACCCATCCAAATCCAATTTGTTCCTTCGGGGGGGTTACCCCCGAGCTTACTGATCCGCTTATCCAACTCACGGGTTTTAATTGGGGATCTTTCCCCTTTCGCTATCTGGGCATCCCCATCACTGCGAGGAAGCCTAGAGCTGCTGATTTCAACCCCCTTCTGGACAGCATCCGCAAAGCTATCTCTTCTTGGGGTAGTAAAGCTCTCTCGTTTGCGGGCAGACTTGCCCTAATCCAAAGTACTCTCTTTGGTATTGTTGGCTTCTGGGCTTCCTGTATTGCTATCCCTAAGCATGTCATTAAAAGAGTCAACAAATGCTTCCGTTTGTTCCTTTGGTTAGGAGAGGCTGAAAGTAGCTCCACTCCTCCAGTGGCTTGGAGCTACATCACTAACACTAAGAAAATGGTGGTCTAGGGCTGAAAAACATCCACATATGGAACATGTGCTTCATGCTCAAGACTATATCAGCAATTGCCAGTGACCAAGAGCGCCTCTGGATCCAATGGATCCATAAGCTCTTCCTGCCCAATCTTACCATATGGGAGGCTGTCGCTAAAGGGAATGATCTTTGGACCTAGAAAGCTATCCTTCATGCTAGGGACTGGTGGATTGAGCAATGTGGGTCATCCAATGAGGCCCATTCCCTCTTCCACTCCTATCCTAGCCGCCCCAGGGTCAGCTCGTTCTACAATGATATCACTTTCCCTCCCCGCACCTATCCCTGGTTCAATGTCTGCTGAAACACTTGGTCTGTCCCCAAGGCTAAATTTATCTTATGGGTTGCTCTTATGGGTATACTTAAAACCTGTGATAAGCTCCAATCGTGGGGCATTTGTCTTGCTAACAGATGCTGGCTCTGTGAGCGTGCTCAGGAGACTAGCAACCACCTCTTTTTCCATTGCAGGTACTCGAGCAGAGTTTGGTGGAGCACTTGTGACTGGCTGGGAATCCTTACAAACAGGAGTAGTCTCCGTAGCTGCTCAGCCTGGATCAACCCATACTGTAAGAGACGACGCCCAATTGACCTAGTGAAGAGAGCGGTTGTCGCTAACGTTGTCTATCATCTCTGGATTGAACGATGCAAACGAGCCATGGCCAACCAAGCCAGAGACCCCTCTCTCATTATTGCTGACATCAAGGCGGCCATGAAAGCCATCATATGGACGAAGATGCACACAACTAGCACAGATTTTGACTGGCTGGATAGAATCCTCTGCTCTTAGGAGCTTCTTTTATGTTGGTGTCCCTTTTTGTATTTCTCTGAGATTTGTTGATAAACTGTTGGACTAGGGAACTTCTTGCCAGTGTTTCACTTCTTTGTTTAGTGCCTAGGAGGTTTGCTTAGCACCATCCTCTTAGGCGCGTTGGGCCCTTTAAGTTGTCAGATGCATAGGCCCCCTATGTATCTATCTTGTTTGTAACTGTTTCCCTCTTATATATAATCATCGTTTCCTTCAAAAAAAATATTTTCTCTTATGAGTTTTTTTTCATCAGGATATTTTCTCTATGTGTGCATGGTTTTTTTGAGGAAACTTCTTGCCAAATATTGTCTCTATATGGTTTTTCTATGATGTTATTTCCAATCATATATTGTTTCTACATTGTTTTTATTGAAGCCTTTAGGATCTTTACGGGTTCTCCAAGAACGCTACCATGCCACTTATGGATAAATAATATCTCACTTGGATTATTCCAGCAACTACATATGAGTGAGACACTTATTTGTAAACATAGATTACAAAAGTTCTATGTATCATAATATATAATTTGTGAAACTACTAAGCAATAACTAGGGTTATAAGTTTTTTTGCATAAGGCTGCCCAAAACATATAGTCAGGAGACAATGACAATATTGGTGCACCCAATCAGGGGCGAAGCCAGAGCGAGAATTCTTTTATAATATTAATTTTTAATTAATATAATATTTCAATATATATAACTATATTTTAAAAATTGATATTAGGTATATAGTTTGACATAAAAATTACATCAAAATTGAAATATATAAATTAATAAACAAAAATTTTTATTTTATCTTTTTTATTTCTAGTTTAAAAAACGGGTATACAAAATTACAAGTTAATGTCAATAATATAAAACAATACTTTTAAACTAGTAGTTTTTTTCTAAAAGATTATTTTGAATAATTCTAATTTTAGTTTAATTTACAAAATCTATAATAACTAAAAACACTTGTATTATGGATAGTAGGGGTACATGATTACTACAACTGACATAATAATCATGTTTACTTTAGACTATGTTGCTAAAATAAAAATATTAAGAGTTTTCTTATCTATTGTAGACTAAATATGATTATTTACAATATAATTCTAGAACAAATATTACATATTAATAGAAAGAAAATTGATAACAAATAGAATTTGGTGATATCATAGTGATATGTTACAAAATGTTACAGGGGCGAGCAAATATCTAATAACATAAATAAACTATATAACAAAAATAATAAAGCTGATTACAATATGTAGCCGAGGGAGTTGGAGGGGGGGGGGCAAACACCCACCCGCCCCCTTATCTCCGCCTCTACACCCAATAGCCTATGCCCGAACAACATCTAAATCCAAAAATGTAATTCTTCATAACTAAAGGAGACAAGAGCTTTTCATGCTCTTCCAGACAAACACCTCCTCGAACCGAGAAAAGGTGGGGAAGAACACACAAACCAACAACAAGCCTAGATCTAAAGCTAGATTCAGTCACAACAACCCGGGATCTATTGCTAGATCCGGACGTAACAACCCGGAATCTATTGCTAGATCCGGACACAACATCCCAAGATCTATTGCTAGATCTAGACTCAACATTCCTAGCTCTTGGAACAAAATTATTAAGGCAGACAACAAACTTGTGGAATTAGTCCACTTATTTAGAGCAAAATAAACATGCAAGCAGAAGAAGGAAAGAAGCCACGGGAGCGTCACCAGCTCCTCTTCCATCTTCTGCTCGACCACCATCCAAGGAAAAGCGTGAAGCGGGTCCTCTACCAGTTGTTGTTCCATCTCCTGATCAACCACCACGAAGGAAGAGCGTGAAGCTGGTCCTTCATCTGCTGCTCCTTGGTGCTGAAATCCCCAACAATGGCGAAGTAGGCATCAAATCAGCTATAGAGAAACGATGGATCGGTGGAACATACAAGTATTATTGATACTAGATAGAGAAGATTCTAGACTAGAGAAGAAGAAAGGGAAAAATCTAGAAACCGGTGGAATTTGGGGAGAAGATGAGCTTGGCTATGGAAATTTTGGGGAGGAAGATAGATTTGCATGCTACAGGAACCAACAAAGAGGGGAAGGAAGAGAGAGGAGGGAGCATTTCTCTCTCCCCCTAAGGTTATACATTTTGGTTATGGGTGTAATAACTAGGGTTATAAGTTGAATTGATATCTTTATACAATAAACATATATTGAAGGGCCTTAATTTTTAGAGGAGATTTCCTCCAATAATATACCCTATAGCTTCTTTCAAAATGTTACTCTAGCTAGTGATTTGACACAATCTACTTTAAGAAGCAAGCACCAAGAGTAGCCTAGGTTCACCATAGACCCATCATGGGTTGTCCAATCATGGGTCCTATGTTTATACGGTCGCACGTGAGCTCAATACGTAGGCTTGAACCTCATACAACCTTTGCCTCTTGACTTCTTTTTTTCTTCTTTCTTCTCAACTATTTTGTTTGTTAACTTTCACAATTTTGTCTTTAAATACAAAATATTCA
The DNA here is from genome assembly GCA_023374045.1 of Limonium bicolor. NCBI lineage: Eukaryota > Viridiplantae > Streptophyta > Magnoliopsida > Caryophyllales > Plumbaginaceae > Limonium > Limonium bicolor. Next base: position 80,304,786 of record CM041779.1, on the reverse strand, counting down.
TTGAACATCCTCAAAAGTCTCAACTAAAAATTTGTGTCAAGCGGACTAATACAAATATGTTAATCCTTTCTTTTATATATAGACTTATCAATGACTCGAGTCCTAAAAAACAAGTGGACCTTACTATAACTCTTAGTAACTTAAAGATATTGTTGGTAACACCATCTTCATGTTATTTCACAAGATTTTGTCAATCACTAGACCTTGCTAAAGGCTAAGAACTTCAGCCACCCTATGTGCACATCATTCATCCTTGCCATGATGACCCAGTGCTCTCATAAAAGTATCCAGCATTTTATCTTATCATAAAGAACCAAACTACCATCTGCATTCGATGACACAGTGATCCCCATTGTTTCTCACGATTTAGAAAGTTTGCACCATATTGTCATCATTGTAGATGCATTGTAGCTCACCATTATATATTTACATTACTCTCCCATCCATAGGTCTAATAAGGAAGAACAATTTTTGATCTCCAAATGTGATATAATGCAACTAGATTTTTATATGAGTTTGATACTTCTTTCTTGAGCACATAATCAACCACAAGCACACCTATAAATACAGTAGTAATTAATATTCAACATGGCATTTTTCTTTTCAACAGTCTTGTACAAAATTGGAAGATTAACATTACTCATAAGCCGTTTTTACCTCCACAATTCTTGATACACCTTGAGTCACCAAGCTCTTTCTATTGCTACTTAAAAGAAGTGTGACCTTTATTCTTGGGCTACATAAAAATGCATTATCTTGATTAGCAAAGGAGTTAAAAGAAGTTAAAAAGTATGACACCTTCATTGAAAGGATCACATACATACGAGTATCAGTGTGAAATAGAATTTTCAAGGCCTTTTGGTCTTCACATTCATTGCATCATCACCACCTCAACCTTGAATTGCGATCTTCTTAACTGGATCCTTATACACAACTTGGGTATTATACCACACACTATGAGTTTGCACACAGTTTGTCACTTAATATCCAAAATGCATTGAATAAGAATGATAACTTTGTTTCACTAAGAATTATTAAGGTTTAGAACCATACTTATCTTTACTCGTTTCTTACTGAATTGTTTAGGGTCTTTAACAACCATACTTTAGCCCCATGGATAAATTATGGGTGAGTGATCTATTCATAACAGTAGGTTAATTAGCATTCGTTACCTATCTTTAGATGGAACTATAGAAAATCAAATGGTATAAAAGTTACCTTAAGTGGTGATGCTCAAAGGATAGCCATATGTAGTCAAACTAGAACTATAGGCCAAATGAATTCTAAAGGAATAATGACTATGTGCACTAGCTTATGAGGTCAAAGACAAGCTTGGATCAAGACCAAAAGTCTTCTTGGTTAGGTTCATCTTTGTTGAACCTTTGATAGTTTGGGACTCAGCTTCACGATTGTGTGGCGCTTCTAGCATCCCCCCTCGATCTTGTGTTGTCTTTAACCTTTAGAAAGTTTAAGATGATGAAGTTCAAGGCGTTCCCCCGCGTAATGAAGTTCCCCTTGAAATAGCCCAAGGTTATAACCATGATCAAGGTTGATAAAATAAACCATAATGGATCTTTAATAGCTCATGTAAGTCTTATTAGTGGCGTACACTTAGATTTAGGTCAATTAAGCCCTAATAAGCTTTAAAACACCTAAAACCCTAATGTTAGCACTATAACACACTAGGGCCAAAAGTGATCTCCAAAATTAGTCTTGTCTTATAGTAGTTCCCAATCTCAAAAATACCTTCCTAAAGAGTAGTTGGACGTCATTTAGGCTAGTAGAGAGAGAGCCTATCTTGTTCATTCCTTAAAGCACTCTTTTGGAAGTATTAGACTAGAATGCTTCAATAGAATTAGGACAATAAATCAATGTTGGTGCTTGAAAAGAAGTAAGCATGAGGTGGAAACAAGCATTAGGTGGAAAGTAAGCTTGAGGTGGAAAGTTGGTATGAGGTGTCAAAGCAGAAGTTATTAGAGGCCTAGTACACCATCCTAACTGGCGTCAATTGGGTATCCGCTCAGCCACCTTAAGATCCAATGGTGAGGAAACACATAAAGGAGGGAAGCATATCCAATCAGATGAGGACACCACTTGATGAAGCACACATCCATGTAGGAGGTGGCACCATCTTAGCACCTCACTTGCTGAAGCACTGAGCCAGGAAGAAGGTGGCCACCCACATGACTATACAGATATCTTATCAAGCCACATCATAGGCCCTATAGGATGTTGACATGTGGAGTACGGCTGGCACAAGCTTAGGAGTTTGCTTCATAAGGAAGAAAAAGGGATCCAACCTCTCCACCCCTATATAAACCCAACCCTTCCTTCCTAGCTCCTCATCCATGAAATCGTCCATTTCATAATCTCCTTATACTCAGTAAGAAAGGAAGAGATATAGGAAGAGAATAAATCAGTCCTGTGAGAAGAGGAGTATAGCCAGGAGCAAGGGAAAAGAAAGGAGACTTCATTCTAGTCAATATTTCATATTATTCTTAACCTTAAAGGTGAACTAAAAGTGTTTTGAAGCTAGCACTACGGTTGAAGAACCTTTGGATCCTTAGGGAGGAGTTTAGCATACTTGATAAGGTATTTTCAAAGACTAACCATCCTTAAACATCTATACAATTAAATTCGTTAGTCTTTTAAGGGGTTTAAAATAGCAAGCTAGAAATAAATTTTTAAGGAAGAAATGGTGTTTTAAGACCTATCCTATACTACTGAAACCGTGGGGGAAGTCTTGATTGATTTAGCATGGAATTATGAGCTAAATTAACCCCAAATCTAATCTGACATTTGGATTATGCTCGTTGCTGAAAGTTGCTATTGTTTTGCTATATTGAATAATCATTGTTTTAAAGCTCTTATTATGATAGTTGTGTTGATTTGGCGTGTTACTCTACGATTCTGTATAAACTGCCTATAGATAGATCTATCGATTAAATAAGAGTAATTGGTATTATAAATGAGCTTGGTGGCGGAAAGGTTATGGCCATATGGTTGGAATTGGTTACTTTGGCTTCTATTGCCTAATGATGTTTATTTTGCTCATGGTACGCCTCGGGCTCCATGGGACACTCTATGGTTTCATACCCTATAGTTTAAAGATATTATAAGGGGTAGGGCCTAGAGTGTGGTTAGAAAATGTTGGGTCGCCTATATGATCAGGGTATAACCATATACTTTGTTTGGATGGAGATGGAGGAATTCTGGCTACGAAAGATCAATAAATTCAAAAATATTCAGTTTGATGATTATTTGTTAATCTTTTAATTGATTGCGTGAATGCTCTTCCATGATTACCAAAGTTGTTAGACACCTTGATGAGCTTATGAGGGTATATGTTTATGTAAATGCTTATTTTGATATATTACTTCCAATGGTATATTTGAATTACTCAGTGTTGCTGAATTTCCGGCTTGGTGCTCTGTGGTCCTTTCTGTGTGTCGTTTGAAAACCATGGCCACAGATGCAGGTGTTGATGTCTCTCCATGAGGTGTAGATGGCAACATAAGCGTGGGAAAAGGGAATTAGAGACTACCACCTAGCGGTTATTTTTGGTTTTGAACTTTTGGATGTAAGATGAATGTTGTAACATATGTTTGTAAACCTTTGTAACTTCTGTAATATTGTTATCATGTTGTAAGATAATCCATAACATTCACAAAGGTTGTGACTGTGGCGGTAGCGCCCCTTTAGGTTTAAAGACTTCCGTTGTTGTATAATTTAACTTGTTTATTAATTACTGGCTTGGTAAACAGACTATACATTTTGGGGATTACACCCCTGCTCTCGGCCTTTTTTGTAGTGTTCTAACAGCCCTAGCGGTGACAATCATCGTTGTCGTCTCCCTCGAAGCGTCTTTAAGCTCACAAGGTGCTTTGTTTTGTGACAAGTCTCAGTCAAGATTCACCATAGATCCCGCTACCGCCCAGCCAATCGATGACTGACATTGAAGTGCGTTGATCTCACCCTCACGGTGGACAAAAAACTTATGATCCCCATGGATGATTTGGCCAAGCCTGTAGAGGTCCTCCTAATTCATAGGACCCTACTTGGTAAGCTCTACTCTACTAAAACTACGGATGTTCGTACTCTCGAGTCCACATTCGACCGGGTGTGGTAGATGAGTGGAAAACTCAAAGTCCGATCTGCCGGTTTCAACCTCTCCTTTTTCGAGTTTAAGTCACATGACTTGATCTAGATTATCCTTGCCCGTGGACCCGGGATGTTTGATGGTGCCCTTCTTCTTTTCCAAGCTATTTCTAGAACCAAAACACCTAAGGATCACAACTTCCTTCACGTGCCTATCTGGTTCAGGATCTATGATGTCCCATTATCTCTTCTTGACAAAGGTTTCGTGGAGCGGATAGGACCAAGAGGTGGAAGCCTCCTAGAGTTTAATGAAAATGAGGATGGAATGGGGGTGACTACCTCCGGTTTAGAGTCCTGATTGATCTTCGTAAAACCCTTCTCCAATATGTGCAAGCATCAGTGGAAGGATTTGAATCGACTTTGCGTGTCATCTATGAAAAATTGCCCCGGCCCTTATATACTTCCGTTGTGGATTGCTTTCCCACGCCACTAAGGACTATCCTGATCAATTGGATCCCCCTGCTGGAGTGTACCCTTATGGCCCGTGGATGCGCGCATCCAACCCTCGGCTAGAGAAGAAGTCCTCGGCTGACGCTGATTATGAATTTTGGATGACCATATGTGACATGGAATTACTACGTGCTGGGAATGACTCGGGAAACACTGAGCCTTCGGTTGATAACTCACCGGGTTTGAGCTTAGGGGAATCAAGAATAAATTCTCCCTCTCAGCACAGTGGTAGCACACTAACACTAGTCCTCAAGAATCCCCGGGTAGGAGAGGAGGCACATCGATTGCCTCTGCTGGAGTGTACCCTTATGGCCCGTGGATGCGCGTGTCCAACCCCCGCCCAGGAAAGAAGTCCTCGACTGACGCTGATTATGAATTTTGCATGACCATATGTGGCTTGGAATTACTACGTGCTGGGAATGACTCAGGAAAGGTTGAGCCTTCGGTTAATAACTCACCAGGTTTGAGCTCAGGGGAATCAAGAATTAATCTAACCTCTCAACACAATGGTAACACACTAACACTAGTTCTCAAGAATCCCCGGGTAGGAGAGGAGGCACATCGATCGCCTCTAGAAGGACGTTGTAGAGGATAGTAACCCTCCCCGTAAAAATGATCCTTATACTAGACGAGGAAAAAAAGGCAAGTCGTGTTCTACCGTCAAAGAACCTCGACTGACTGCAGGGTCCTAACGTATCGGCATCCTCTCATGATTTTGTGATAATCCCTGGTCCGGCTAGGGGTTCCCTGGAGATATGATGACCCTTTTCTAGGGCTCTCGGAAATGGCACGCCTCGATTGTCCTGTATCTTTTCTTAGTGCATGTTGAGGCCATTTGGGCCTCTGCAGGTTTGTTTTGCAGTAGTCATATGCCCATGCCAGAATAATTCTTGGATGAGTTCATGTTCTCTTGTCTCTTATACCTATTTTAGCTTTCGGGAATTTGTTCCACCGTTCTCTTAGGATCAATATTGTTATGGTCCTTATTAGTTTCGTTTCTTGGTAGAAGCTTCAGCCCCCCTTACTATTGGGGGGGGGGGGGGGGGGTTTGTAAGTTGGATATCTTGTTCCCAGAATCGGGGTTGATTGAGTACTACGCTTATTATCACCTTGTATCTAAGTTTTAATCTAATGATCAATGTTATTTAAAAAAAAGTATGAGACTCAGAGATACTATAGCACAACCGATTACATCACAGTATGATACTTCATTGCCTCCATACTTATGTCTAGATTCATCTGTAAAACGATTTATATTTTAAAGATAATGCAATATTTAAAAACCTTAACCACAAATATAAACAACTTTCAAATCAATTTAAACAACCATTACATTTACACTAAACAGTGCAATCTTTATACCAAGTACGATATAAGTATATATAATTCCTATTGTACTATATAACATACCCTTTAAGATTGATCTCATTCATTATTTCGAGTGGTTCCTCTCCAGCTTGGTGAAACCTTAAAAATTACTATTATTAATTGCGAGAAACTTGAATTGATGCACATATCAGTATCATGTATTATGAGTCAATTCATATACATTATTATCAATTTCAAGGGTTGAAGACATCTTTCAAAACTCGTCACATGAGGGTGGTTCAATTTTAAAAGGGACCAAACATCACGAGTGAATACTATTTTTGCACGCTTCGGTTGATTTGACAAGTCCATGAGTTGACAAGTATTTTAAATGTGCAGAGAGGACCCGCCAAAATCTTGGGTTGAAATTGAAAGCATTCGAATTTGCAGGGTAATTTATTTCGATAATTCGGATAACTGAAATTTAAATTGTAAAAAATAAAATTGAATTTTGGTAAAAGTTTGATTATCTAATTTTATTGATCAAAACTGAATTAATCGCTATTTAAATTATCCAAAAGTCAAGAGTGAAAACTGAAAAATGAACTTAAATTCAATTTTAGTTACTTTGAAGTTCAATTAACTAAAATTTGGAAAAAAAAAAATGAAAAACCGAAAACCAAATTTATTGTTTGGTTTTAAGTTAACCGAATGTAAAGAAAAACCAATCATAGCAGCAGAAAAATATTCAAATACCAAAAATCATTACGGTAACTTTATTGTTGTGACACAGTAGCATATATGTTCTCCTTGTTGGTTGTCGTTACCATAACATGACTGAGTCGACTGACATTAGTAGCAAAAAAACTTAAGATTATACTACAATAGATAATAAAAATTCAACTATCTATCTAAAACTCATCAAGCTATCCAACCCACCTATGTTGATCAAAATGATTAGTCCGCAAAAGAAATGTATCAATAAAGAGGTGGACCATAAGGTCATAGTTTTTATATGTACATAATTATGATAACCAGAAAGTAATAACAGAAAGTTGTCAATTATATCGGGAGCAACGAGAGGAAGAAGATAAGTTCATTATATTACTGGTCGACCATCTGGTGATGATGGTGCCTGGTGGCGGTGCATCAGTGCTACAGAAGATAATGAAGCAGATTTAGAAGAGAGGCACAATGTAGAGATTTGAATTTCGCTTTCAATTTCAGAGTTTCAGTTCACTTTTTCTAAAGACTAAAGAAAATAAAATAGTTTTTTCTTAAAAGAAATTAGATAATTTGATTAACCCAATTAAACATAGTCAAAACAGAAACTCAAACATATAATTTAGATATTTGAGTAACTTGAAACAAAATACGTTTAAAAATAAAAAAATCGATTATTTTGGTTTTTGATAAATTCAAATAGTATATGTTTGTTTGTATACTTCGATTAGCTGGAATTCTAATAAGTCTCATTACTGATAATCTAGTTGATGTCAGTTGTCAGCTGAAAGTTAGAAAAAGTAGAGAAGAAAAATAGTTGATATGACAATTGATGTATGTGACATACACTGATAATAAACTAGCTGTCAAACAAACTAGTCATAAATAGATCCATTCTTTTTTGCATTGCCGTTTATGTACCCGTACACGATGCATCATCTTAAATCTTAGCTAATTCCAATGTCCGATCAAAATTGGTCGTGCATATATATCTCAAACCCTAGGTAGCTGATGAAGCAGCGACAACCAGTATGGGGGAATTTACGGGCGGAAAGACAGAACGTCAGAAACATAAAGATGTCAATTGAATGCTAGGATAGAGTAGCTAGAGGGGTGGTCAGTAGTCAGTCAGTCAATCACTTAATCCCGGCGAACTGCGGTCAAAACGATGTGACGTTTGATTAATTGATTGAAAGGACCCGAGCCCGGCCCCCACGAGATGCCGGCCATGTCCATGCTTCTTTCACCCACAGGCCACACTCACGTGGACTCCTGCCTCAATGTCGGCTACTCATCAGAGTAGACATTCGGCCCTTAACTTAGCTGATTTGCTCTCTTTTGCGTGATATCTGCTACTACTTGAATAGTTTTAATCGCTTTCATTGTTTTGTCGCGGCCGGGAGGGAGCTCGTCGACCACTGTTCTTTGAAAAACTTATATAAAATGGCAGACAAAAGGTACGTAAACTTCCGTTTTACTGAGTTGCAACAAGCAGTCTCTGGTTTTTGGTACAACCGTGCCTACTTGGTATTGAGCCTGAACTGCTTGATTTTGGATCGCACGTCCTGTGTTCTAAGATCTATGACTATACAACTTCAGGACTATATGGAACTGTTTCTACCATTAATAGTATTTAATTAACTAGGTTATATATTAAATATCCGTACAATATTATGTCTTCTTATTCATATAACCGGAAGTGGAACCGCAATCGAAACCGGCCGTGTGCTGAGATCTGGACTTTTTCTGTTTGCTTTCCCTCGCAGAGGTGTCTGTAGTTCTTCAGCTAGCTTTTTTCTCCAGTACAATCAGATCAGAGTACTGACCAACTACTGCACTGTATTCTGCAACTTGCGAGTGTGCTCATTAACTTCGTATGAATCCGTACGCCATATCTCCTACAAAAAAAGCTTATACAGCTAGCAGCTAGTTCTCATGTAGTAATTGATCATTCAGAATAAAGTCACTGAACTCCTGTGAGTTTACTGGACGACAACAATGCACACTTGCTTTTCTGAGAGAAATACATACACAAACCTTCACACGCACGCATGTACATCTATATTATTAGTATACTGTATACATACTCAGTACGTAGCGCACTGGCTGTGCTTTGTCAGTAAACAAGTGTTTGTGAGTGTGTGTGTTAATTGTTTCTACTGGTATATGGTATACATACCCAATTGACCTTCCCATTAACTATTTAGGTATGTTGTTTGACTTCAATATTTAACATGTAAAATAACATAATTTTAAAAATCTAAGTATTGCAATGGAATCCTTATGTGAAAAACTATATATTATACAAATTTATTTTATAAATTTATTTTATCTTATATGTTAAATATTAAAGTGGAAAAACGTGCCAAAAAACAAACAGGAAGATCAATTAGGGACGGAGGTAGTAAGAAATAAGTGAAAAAGAAGAGAGCAATGGATACGACAGCAGAGAAGGGAAAGAAAGGTACAATAATGGCAACTGTAAATGCCAGTTTCAGAGAGCAAACGGAACAGTATTACCACTCCAATAATGTCAAAGCAAAAGGTCTTGAAAATGACCCTTTAATTCTATCTTATAGCAGTCAAGTCACACATATGCAGCAGATGCGTATACGTACAGGCTATCACGATTTGATTGCATATTTTCTTACTTTGAAGATCTAAAAGCTCCTTAATTTGGTAGTATAACATAACCTCAAACTTATTTTTCTCTTCAGTTTGGTGATAACACCAATAACTATCAAACAATTCCCTTCCCTCAAACACTCTTTGCACTGGACTCTCTAGCTAGGGCCAATTACTCTTCCGAAAGAAAGCTCAATATTCTGGTGGAGGTTTGTGGGTTGGAAGGAGACTAAACCGTTTCTTCAGCAGAACTGAGTGCTTCTCTAAAATGGCGAGAGATAGGAGAAGAAAGTGAGAGAAAAAAAAGGAACAATGATATTTCTTATTAACGATTGATCGAGATAGTGAATGACAAAGAGAAGAGATATATGTACAACAAGATTTAACTAACTGCTATCATTAATGAAGACATCTTTTACCATCAATTTTTGTACTGATTCCATAATTTCTTGTTTTAAAAAGTTGTTTTGACAGCTAACTGTCGCTCCCAACTTATCCACTATTTTATTTTGACAGCTGCATTTAAAAGCTGACGACAAACAGACCCATATTATTGTAACAAACCGTATAACCAACTAACCAATGCAGAGGAGACTGCTCCTAACACCCCCCCCCCCCCCCCCCTCAAGCGCAGACTGAAGACTTTCATGTCGACTCTTGCACATAAGAGATCCCCATCTTAGATAATTGTGATTTGTAGCTTATACTAGAGAAATTCTTTGTGAGCATGCCCGCCAATGGACTAGTGTTTGAAATGTGTTGAACCATAATTAAACCTTGATGTATCTGTTCCTTCACATGGTGATAGTGTAATTTCACATGATTGGTTCTTTCATTTTACACTGGATTAAAAATTGTAGATAGATTTTCACACTTCAAGGGAATAGATGTGATCTTTCTAACTCATAGATCATGCAGCAGCTAGCTAAACCAAGCTAATTCAGAACTGACCTTCCTTATAGAACGATATTCTGCTTCAGCAGAAGACAAGGAAACACATCACTACTAGAGAAATGGTCTATAGCAACAGTTTTTTTATACATTTCGCAACGCATAAATGCGTTGTCAGGGTCTATACCAACACACAAAAAAGCGTTGTGTTAGATCGCGTAGCGAGGTTCTATTGCAACACATATTCTAAGCGTTGGTATAGATATAAATTATGCGTTGTCATTGCTTGCAACACTTTTGCCAACACATCTTAAGTGTTGTCACTTGAACATCTTCATTTCACCTCTAACAACACTCTCGCAACACTTAGACTACACTTTCACAACACTCTCACGACACTTAAACAGCACTTTCACATCACTCTCGCAACACTCTCCCATCACTCAGACAACACTCCCCCAACACTCTGCTAGCACTCAGCCAACACTGCACTTTCCTAACACTCTTCCTACACTCACATTCACTGCACTTTCCCAACACTCTTCCTACACCCACTCAACACTCACCATTCTCCCAACACTCTTCTAACACTTACCCTACTCATTATCCAATCTACACATTAATAATGAATAGCAAGTAAAAATATAACTAGTTTAATTACAAAATCAAGAAACATACTTGTATTTCATTGATACCCAACGGCATCCAAGTTCGAATTCAAAAATATAAACACAATTCATAAAAGAGTAGTATGTCAAGTACGAAATTCACATTTTTAAACAAATTCACATCTAATTCCAACCAAAAGGAGACAATATACACCTTGAACAGATTCACAACTATTTCTAATTCATTAAGCCGCATATCAGCACTTGGGTTCCTTGCTCTTCACCAGTCTTTAGAGTAACAAAAGCTAAAGCTGCCCTTGCTTCTTCGTCATATCTCACACCAGAATTTCAACACTATTTTGCTTCAATATATCAGCTAGCATACATCCAAATTCACCTGAGGTATTGTATTGGATTAAACAATGATGAATAAGTAGAAGACAATAACAAATGAATCAGAATAGAATAGAATAGAAGTAAATTCACATTGCAAAATTTAAAAATCACTCAACAGACACATTTAAAAATTCGAGAAAGGAACAGAATAGAAGAAACATTGTATCTGATGGGCATGAACTAAAAATAGTAATAACAACAATGATCTACAAATCAACAATGGCAGACGGAATAAAAAAGTTATAATAATGGTCAATGACGGTTGTCCTTATGCTAATTAAAATGAAGGATCCTCATAACATACGTTATTGTTATTGCAAAATGCCTTTTCTTTTGAATGTATGTTATTGCAAAATGCTTTTTTCTTTTGAATTAAAATTATTACTACCATCAATTCATTAAATAGCATTAACAAACTAATATCGATCACCTCTTGGGAGCAAATTCAGTAAATAGCATTAACCAATATAAAAAAGTTCTCTTATTAGCTGTTTGCGGAGAAAAAGTACCTGTAAAAGAAACTAAAGTGCAAGTATATCAATGTGATCATAGGTAGAAAAGTGGAGAGAAGAACTTACTGCTTCCAGCCAATGTTGCAAAGCCAGTTTCTGCGCCTTGTCCTCTTTTGACAAACCTTTCCCCACCTAAAGTAAGAAAGGCAACAAACTTTGACTAGTTAGTTTTTTCCCTTTCTAATTAATCCGGAAAGCAAATGAAACAGAGACCAACGTACAGGAAAATCAAATCATTCACTGAATAGAAGATACTATAATTTTTACCTTAGCAACTCGTGTCTTTGCCCTATCCCACTTTGAAACCCCGGTCTCATGTTTCTCACCATCGAAGAACAAGATCGAACTTCTTTTCAGAGCAGCAAAATCCAATGCCTTCCACCTATGTATCATCGATACCAACAAACAGCTCAATCAATATCAGGGTACAAATAAATCAAACATAACATGATCTGAAAAGGAGAAACAAAACACACAAATCATATATAGATAGATAGATAGATGGTTGAAGCGGAGAAGCATATACAAGGCGTAGAGAGAGGGGGGATGGAGGGAGCAAAACACCCCCAACTTTACTAAATTACACAAAAATATAGTGTAAAAATAAATTTTTAAAGCAAATTTTTACAAAAACCCTCTAATTATTTGTAATTTTACGTATGCCCCCCTCAACTTTTATTTCTGGCTCCGCCCTAATGCAATTATATTATTATCTAAGCTTGATCGGTTACGTCATTATTCGTTTCTTTTACAAGGATAAAAAGGATTTAATTAACTAAATTATTCTCAGGTTTTAATGGAGTGAGGTTTCTAGAGAAGATGAAAGGAAAGAAGATAATGTTTGTGGGGGACTCATTAAGTTTGAACCAGTGGACTGATTTGAGTCATTTACTCACCACCAACAACTAGACCGCACTAGACATACCACTTCATATATTCAGAAAAACAACTCACCCCTTTTCACCATCAATCAACTTCCCTTTCATAATTTAGTTAAAAAGATGAAAAATCACCATAAATGCTCCTACTACTATAACTGTCCTAAAGTAACAAAGAGTATGCCAACAGTACATGTATTTTGATTGTGCGTCTATTGCAAATAAAATGATAGTAGTAGTAGACAGTAGTGTAGTAGTAATGCTCACCGCCACTTTCACAGATGCGGAGAGCCAACGACATGTGTGAGAAGTTTTGTAGAGACAAAGATGAAGTCACAGATGATGATCCCTCCCCTTGAACCATATCTGTGAGCAAAATGGATGATAAATTATTTGGTAGCCAGAAGAGCTAAGTAAGTAAGTCATTATCAGAAAATCAAATGATGGCTAGATTAAGCAGAATGCTTGATCAAGCAAGTCAGCTTGTTGTAGTTACTGTTATAACACATTATAAATTTCCACCAGAACTTAACATAGAAAAAAAATGCATGTAAGGGTATCTATCGATCAAACTAAACAAAGCTAGCAACCAAGTTGATGATATTAGCAGTGTGTTAGTTAGTATAGCAGGAAACTCAAATTATTCACAAGTATCAACAGGTGACTGCTACTAGCTAGCTAGCTTCTCTTATGACCATTATTATTATTACTATTAAAACTAATTAAAAATGCATCCATAGATTTCTCTCTAATTTATATGTTGAGAGCGACATCCGTCTAGCTTTAAGCTTTGCAGAATCATATGAAGAAGTAAATTGTAATGCAAATCAAAAGATGAAGGAACTGGGTTAGGAACTGGGTTCTTATTCTACAGCAAGTCGGGACAGAATTTTTAGAAGTGAATATGAGTTTGTAAGAATTAATTCATGTCGACATAAACACGCAGGAAAATCAGTATGTATAATCTGGAAGGTAATGGAACTGCCGATACATAAAGATCAATCAAACCCACACAGAAAGAAAGAAAGGAATTTATAAAACTAAGAAGACAAAGCACAAGCAAAAACTGAAACTGTAACCCCCCTACTAATTCGGCTCCTAAATATCCTATAACTGTCGCACATCATAAATATATCGCAGCTGTAATTAAAAGACTGTCGTCCTACTGGTGTCACTGTTATCACTCGCCCATACGAGTGACAACGATTTTCCTGATAATCAACTTGCGAAACGTATTCCCGCAGTGACCACAAGAGATAGATAGTAGTATCTTAACAATTCAAAACAAAACCAACCGGAAACAATTATTACAGACCGTGAGCATCTAAACCAAATACACCTCGGTTAAACAACCCGAGTCCAAAACAACCTGAGTATCACACCGTACCAAGTCTAAACCAACAGTAACACAATATTCGCGTCTCGCTGCGACCCACCAGCTAATCACCTGAAATAAAGATGGTTTGTGGTATGGAATCAGCCCCTGCTGAGTATGTCATCACATGCCCCGTCATGCCCCCAAAGACCCCTCAATTATTTGGTCGAGAGCATGAGGTTCATTACATGCAATACCGTTTTAATACTAAAACTGTAAATCAATTAACAGTAACATCCATACAATAACACAACCATCAACACACATAATATAACACAAGTATAACCAATGAACAACCAAGCGAAACAACGAGAATGATAAACAAATATTAATTCTCGTCCATGGTACAGAAACCAATAGTGTTCGCCATTGTATAATTCTCAACTGTATTATTTGTTCAGTTATACCTAGTGATAATGTCTCATTAAAACGACACGTCTCTAGTTACCCATATATTATGGCGGGTCACCCACGGCAGTAGCCACTCCAACGGTAGAGTCTCCGACCAATGAGCCATTCTAGCTCACGGGAAATTTTCTTGATACTTACGGACCCGTACGCGGACATCCTGGTATTGTTTTTGTGATCACAGCGCGCACCAAGAGCCACATCCTCTTGGCTTTCCTTTCCTTCCTTTATTAATTATACCATCGCATCGCATTACCATTTTTTTTATTTTCCTAACACAGCAGACTAAGGTCATTAGCCCAATCCGGAGTCTGTAAACTCGGGATCCAGTGTTAGATACGGGAGCGGCGTATAGAAAGGCCAATGCCCCGTATTAAAGTCTGGGATAATATATATGTATTATTATCCTAGTGCTACAACGTTTTTCTGACGTTCCTTATTTTTCATATAAGATAGCACCATAGCCGCTAGTTCGTTTTATATATAGGTTCATATATACGAACCAATACTGTTAACTCAACAACAGTAATAAGCAGCTATAAGTATACAATTCATGCATATTAATTATCACATTCAGACAAACAATCTTATCACAGATCACACAGAAGTCTGAACTGAGGAAGCCCTCAGAGACAATCAGAGACACATAACAACATACCGTTCACCCTGATGTATTACGGTGGAGTATGAGCCAGCAAGTTCCTATGCTCCTTGTGTCGCCTCTAACAGTCTAAACAATACATAATGCTACTGATTAGCATACTGTATAACAACACAATCCTACGGTACCCCGTACCGTCACTATTAATTCCCGGTTAACCCCCCGTTATTAACTGTCAATATTTGTCGGGCTTTTGGTTTAACTCGAGATTGGAAAAGTGTTTCATTACATGCGTAGTCTTATCTTGTATATTAATGGACTTATTTTTGGACTTTGTTATCGCATGTAAACTAATGTATATTTGCAAATCGTATAGTTTGTTTCTTTATTGCATGTATGGTTCTTTGTCATGCACTATGCATCTCTCCTTAGTATTTATTTTTCTAAGGTTTGTCTCTTTTCTTTTCACCCTTTTTTTTTATTCAATGTGGTATAATTCATTTGCAAACTATACTTTTAATTATTTACAATCCTTATTATTCCATGTATACTTCTAACATTAGAATTTTGATAACTAATGTTTATAATTCTTTTCTCCTTAACTATTATCACTTTAATTATGATAATTTATAATTATTGAACCAAATCACATTTTCTACACCATTACACATATTTATTTATATATGTGTGTTATGGAACTTATTTATTATATGGTAAATCTTATAATCTATATTCATTCTTTTAAATGAATATCTCTTATATTATAAGTGTTATAACTCTTATAACATTAAAAACCATATTATAAACTCCATTTAAAAATGTTATTATTTTCGAACAGCACTTATGTCCTTAAATATTTACAAAACCCACCACTTAATTAATGTAATGTTACATTATTGTTATATAACATATCTTATGACATTTAAGTCATTTAAAACAATTATAACCTATAACCATACTTTGTTTATAAAATACCCAATGGCCCTTAACATTTTTGGCTTTTACTTATAACCACTAAACTTCTATAAAACCACAATTCACTCTCAATTTCTAATACATAGTTTTTCTAATTCCCTTAAAACTATATATTATACACATTTCTTAATAAAACCTTATATATAACTCCAAAAATTACCAAACCATACCAAAAGGTTATAAACATTGTTCTTAACCTTATTTTTCCTCTAAATCTCAGTTTCTATACATTAGTCACCTATTTGTAACAATGTTATAAAATACCATATAATATACTTATATAGTTCGTATGAACTCCAAATTTAACCAAATAAACTTCTAAAAATTTCTATTAACTTAAGGACTTTACTAAACTCTATTTAGTACCCTTAAGTTTCGGTAATTACATTACTACCCCAAATCTTATAAATCTTTTACAACTTAATAAGTATCTTATTATAAGGTAGTATTTTAATTTCTTAAATTTTCCAAACTTGGTCAAAGTCTCCTATATAGTCAACTCTGACTTCAAATACCAAATGGGAACCAATTTTTCGGTAATCACTATTAATAACCTATACTTTTCTATTTTTACAATTTTGACCCAAAACTTTATAAAATGTTATAATTTTTATTAAATTCATTTAAAAACCCTAAATTGTTCTAAATTAAGCCCACGGCTTTCTAATTTCCTAATAATTATGAATTGGCCCCAATTTTAATTATAAGCATAAATAAAACTAAATAAGCTTATAAACTTAAATTAAAATGGCCTAATGACATGGCCTTATTACAACCTTGAACTTGCAAAATAAATTACACAATAAATGTCTCAAAATATAGCATATATATTCGGCCTCACTTAGGTTTAATTATTTTTCCACATAATGTCATAATTTGACCATTATGTTAATTAAATCTCCTAAATGACTAGCTTAATTTATCTTAGCCATTTTTTTTCCATTTTTAGGTCAATATGACCTATATATGAAGTTTCACTCTCGGCCATATATATATATATATATATATACTTGGAAATTACAAAAATCATGAGTTTAAGGTGTTTATACCTTGATTTATCCTTGTATGCTCTCGGCCACTTGTAGGAAAAATCACCACATGATTTAGACATGTTTAATACACAAAAACAAGATATGGTTACACTCCAAGCTTGAGCTTAACCATAAGGAATAATTAATGTAAGATTTAAGGCAAAAATCACCTTAAAAATGCAAGGGAAGTTCTAAGTGGTTTCGACCTGAACCAAACACACCAAAAGGTGTTAGATCCACCATATTGACATAGGAAATTGTTAGATCTCGAAATGTTACCTTGTTATTAGGTTTTACCTTGGAAAAATGCCTTAAAAGAGAGTATTTCTCTTGGATCTTGGTCACCCTTGCTCCAAATGGCTAACCAACAGATTCCACATGAAAAGGAGAAGAAGATGAGGCTATGACCAAAGTTTCACAGCCAAACTCGAAGGGAATCAAAAGTTATGAGCTTAAAGCACATTTTTACCTTAAAATGTAGATTTGAACAACCTTGGTCCCTCTACTGGTATCAACCGAGTTTAGCTCTTGTTCTAACCTTAGAACACTGAGAATAAGCCATAGGAATTGATGAGCCACGAAATCTAGGTGTTGGTGGTGAGAAGATGAAGAAAAAGAGCTAAAAATGACATTAAAACACTTACATTAGGAGCTTAGGAGTTAGGCTTGCCTTCCATGCTCAAGAACAGACCTTGAGAGCTTCAAAGGAAGGGAGGAGCTCGGCTCAAGAGGAAATCGGACAAGGAAGGAAGGAAAGAGTGGAAAGATTTGAAATAATGGAAAAAGTAAAGGTTACTATTGCAAATTGAAGTTAGGTATCAATTTGTCCAACAATTATTGCAAGCTGCCTCCTCTCTTATTGCCAGCCGGTTTCCTTGGTCCAAATGGGTCAATTAATTGACCATTGACCATGCTTGGTCAATATTGACTCATGGGCCCCACTTTAGGGTTTTATTAATATTTTAATATTAAATTTGTAAAAATCTGTAAAATTTGGAAATTAAATTCCTAATATGATATAATGTGATATAATATCATATTTAGAGGTATTTATAACCTTTTAGCCCATTAAAACTAATTTAGAAGACAAATTCACAAAAACGTGATTTAAGGAGTTTTAGCGCACATTTTGTGTTGCCTGGTGTTTCTGTGCTTAGTTTCCTCTGAGAATAGTTTTGTTGTGTTCCTTACTTTATTATAATACTTAGGAATCCACTTTGGATCCTATTTGAGGTCACACAATCTTTATGGTGTCTTAAAGCACATTTTTGGCTTTACCGATCTTAAGGCGTGTTTTGCTTTGTTGAGATCTTTTAGATTGTTCCCCAATAATATTTAGATGTTTAATAATCATCTTAGATCATTAATAGATCATTTAATTATATTTTAAAGGTTAGGGGTATTTCAGAAACAATATCGGAATTCATCCACAAAAAAGAAGGAAAATCATAAGCAAACTACTAATGCAATTTCAAATCACCAACAAGAACCCAATGAAAAGAATTAATAAATCAGAATACAACATGCTCAGTAGATTAACAAAAGTAGAGGAGTTATGTATTGTACCTTGCTCTGATTATGTAATGTACAATTGCATCGGTTACGAAATCAACCGCAATACCGTTTGGTGTGCAGCGAGCAGCAGTTCCAGATACATCTTTGCAGAGGCACAAGCAAACAGAAGAAGAGAAAGAAATGGTGTAGAGTATGTATGTTCCTTATCGCCAGTTAGGGTTGCAATCATCACAAGGTGTGACAGAAAAAATCAAAAGCTTCTATTGTTATAATCACCAAAGAGCGGAAGATAAGTTCGATTACATTACCGGTTCCGGAAACTGTAACTATACCGGTTCAATCTAGTGTGCAGCGAGCAGCAAATCCAGATTTATCTCTGCAGTGCAAACAAACAGAAGAAGAGATTGAAATGGGGCAGAGCATTTATGTTCCTTATCGCCAGTTAGGGTTGCAATCTTCACAAAGTGTGACAGAAAAATCAAAAAACTTCAATTGTTATAATCACAAGAAAGCAAAAGATATGTTCGATTATACTACCCATTCCAAAGGCGCAAACAGAAGAAGAGAATGAAAAACGGTGCAGAGGATGTATGTTCCTTGTTCGCCAGTTAGGGTTGCAAAATTACCGTGAGACAAGAGAATGAAGAATTGCCCTGAGCAATATATGTTCCTTGTTCGTTAGTTAAGGTTGCAAAATTTCCGAGAGTGAAGAAAATGAAAGAATGGCGCAGGACATGTATGTTCCTTGCTCGCCAGTTAGGACTGCAAATTTACCGTGAGCGAAGAGAACAGAGAATGGCGCAGAGCAGAGCAGGTAACCAGCAGCAAAAAGTTTTTTTTTTGAGGTGTAGTTAGTAAGTGTTGTTTTTAAGAAACTAAACTAAATCCCAACACTGTAAAATAAGTGATGGATATTTGGGGAGGGATATGTTTTATCCTTTAAAGGAAAGTGTTTGAATATAATTATGTTGTTAGTAAAGTGTTGGGATAACCCATTCCCTTAGTAGTGCATGCTTATTTCTTTGATATCCAAGATATGGGTGCTCCTTCAAACATTATATAAAAAGCTTGCTGATCGCCTAGAAGTTGGACAAAATGCCCAATCTGAATCGCAACAGGCAACTAGATTATAGTCTTGCCTATTGTTTAGAAAGATACCATTATCATATGGTCCTTTTCACATGTCTCAATACATGAACTACTGTTTCATAGTGTTGAGAGTACGGTTCTTGCAAGAATTGGCTCAGTAATTGAACACTGAAACTCAAATCAAGTCTAGTGTTAGTGAGGTAATTAAGCTACCTACTAACTTGCGATACTCCTCAAATGTTCCAGCTTCACATCTTCATGACTAAGCAGCTTAACACCGGTCTCAAGTGGACTAGCAACACTTTTACAGCTTTACATTGCATAATTTGCAAGCAATTATTTTACAAATTTCCTCTGTGTAATCACCATACCTTGATCAGTTATGAAAAACTCCATTTCTAGAAAGAAATGTAAATTACCGAGATCCTTAATCTTAAACTCATCATTGAGACACTGCTTAAAAAGATTTATGACACTCACATCATTTCCACAAACAATAAGATTATCCACATAAGCACCAATATACAAAGCGACAACTCCTGTAGCTTTGTGGAACAGTGAAAAATCATTTCCTGAACTCTTTGAAACGCCCATATACCATTGCTTTGAAGCTTGCTACAATCCGTATAAAGATTTTCTTAATTTGCAGACTAGGTTTTGTCCTTTAACATTTAGACGTTCTGGAAGTTGCATATATATAGATGTCTTCATACAACTCTCCATGTATAAACGCAATACTAACATCAAGCTAGCTGACATATAGCTCAATTTCTTTTCACTACAACTGCTATGAGAGTCTTGATGGTTGTTACTTTAACTACTGGAGAAAATGTTTAAGTATAATCAATTCCAAGTTTTTGAGTGAACAACCAATGAGCACTACAAGAAAAAAGAAGTTTAGCTACCGATACAATTGGTAGCCACAATAGGAAAATTGGTAGTCAAATAGAACAGGTTACCACTTTTCTTCAATTGCTACCTCAGTCTGTCGGTTGGTGAAGCCTTGGTGGCAAAATTGAAAGTCACTACTGTTTTTTGATTTGGTAGCAATCTTGCTGCCACACAACCACTACTTTTTCTCCTGTTAGCAATTTTTCTACCAATAATTTAGTTTGGCAACCAAGAAATCCGGTAGCATAATTCTTTCTTTTTAGCTACCAACTTAGTGGTTGCGTATATTTATTCTGCCATTCTTTAATTCAAAATGTGCTATGTGCACTCATCGAGGATAGAACCTGGCAACACACAGATATATTATACCTGACCACTTTTTAATTCATACTAATGTGCTTTCACACATCATGGATCAAACCATTGTCCGATGATAGTTATTCGCAACATATATATATACACATATACTACATGTATATATTAAATGTTTGATACTGTAAATATAAATGAAAATTTTTGCCGAGACATGATCAAAGCAGGGATATAAAAATTAATAAATAGATATACGTCTGACTATGTCACATTAATATTTTAATTTACATAATATTACAAATTTAATTTAATGCAATCAAAATAGTAAAAATAATAAAAATTCAAGTATGTGTTGGCTTAAAATTATATTAAAAAATATACATATATATATCATTTAAAAATATTTAAAATTTTTGAAATTGTATAAAAAGGTAATATATTATATAAAGTTACTTATTTTGTTACAATCATATTATATAGTGTTACAAATAGTAATATAATATATATCATTTTATGAAAATTAAAACTTCTTAATAATATTTTATATTTTTGTAACTGTGTATAATATAATATTTTTATAAATTTTGTATAATTTCAACTAAATTTAAATTATTATAACTTTAATATATATTGTATGTTATGTACGTTTTATTATAATTTTGTATAACTTAACATTTTATAAATTATACATATATATATATATATATATATATATATATATATATATATATATATATATATTCTATTTATTTTGCAAATTTTAACCAACACATCAACTAATTTAAATTGTTATCACTTTTAGATTTATATGTTTTATTAGTTTATGTGGTTTTTGTAAAATAATGACATTATATAGTAAAATGTATAAAAATTGTATTAAATTAAATATAAAATTTACTAATTTAAATTATTATTAATACTAATTTATTTTAATTTTGCAAATTTTAACCGACATATGTACTAATTTTAATTATTATTACTTGTATACTTTTTTATAATTTATTAATATGTGGATACTTTTGAGATTTAAAAATATTATAAGTATCAAAATATATTATGTTGGGTATATCTTATATGATAAAAATAATTTCTTATAGTGGTATGTAGCTTAACTATTTTTCACTAATTTGTTTACTTATAGTTCTTTTTTTAAAAGTTCAATACCATCTGTAACACCCCATATTGGGTACCAACAACCTACCTTCTAAATCATTCGGGCTTTAAAACTAGTCACATTAAGCCCTTTGTCCACACTTGGACCTAAAAATAGAAAATCTTGTTATTATAGTCAACCCATATGTATCCTTATAAACTACTCACATTACTATTCATATCCCGATCTGGGATGAGGGTAATACATTAACGGTGTGGGTTGGATGTGCTTTGTGTACGCTAAATAGATGGCAGAAATGGCAATTTACTTTCACTTCCTTCACAAGTCATAACTTGCCAACTATCAACCCCAAACTCTTTTCACTTTGGATATTACTCTCTAGTCCTTATTTGGTCGTCTTGCTTACTACTAATTTGGGTAGTTTCCATTAAAAAATACAGGTCGTTTTTAACATTCTAATTTTGTTTTAAAAATGTAAGTCGTTTTAGTTTTATGGGCATACAATTTTCTATATTAGACCCTAGTATGTAATGTAAAAGTAACTATTTTTTATATAAAAACACAATAAAAGGGGTACATGTATCTTTTTTTTTCTTTTCTTAAAAGGTGTACATATTTCTAAAAAGACTTATATTTTTGAACAAAGGGATGGAGTATTATTTACAAATCTAAGCTTTGCAATATAATTCTTATGTGAAAAACTATATATTATAGAACCTAGTTTTATATAACTCAGCTAGATTTTGCAGTTAAATTTTTGAATTTCGAAGTCGTTTTAATGAAAAATGCAGTCAATTTTTTAGACTTCGCAGTCTCCACACTCTCATTTCCAACTTCACTCGAAAACCTTGCATTTCACCACCTCTAAAAAGCTCTCTTTTAGTCGGATTCCATTTTTAGCGATTAAGGTAACGTTCTTTACTCCAACTTGATTGTTTTATGTTACGTATGATTAGAAATAGTTTTAACAATGATTTGGATCAAACAGAACTGAATTTGGGCTTAAAAATCAACAAAAAAATTGAGCCATCGGTTGCTTGGAGATCCGTCCGGAACGGACAAAAAAAGGACGACCTTCTTGACCTTACGGTGCAGATTAAAAGAAAAATGATGGAACAACGTCCTGTCAGTTTTTTACCGTTCGTTACGGACAAGCGAAAACGGACAAGGCGTCGTTCCATCCCTTTTTTTCTTCTGCACGGGTAAGACCAAGAAGGTCGTCCGTGATATATCATTTGTAATGGACGATTGGCCAAGACATATGTGGCACGGATGTGTTTCGTCCATTTGCTGAAACTTGGTTCGTTGTGGATGCTTTACTAGTTATCTGTTTCATACCTCAAAAAACGGATGCAATTTACTTATTATTTTTTTGTGATTTGTTGGTTGTAGCTCACAACTTCATTCTCGTTTTTTTACAGATGAACTGAAATGACAAACAAGTAGCGGGAAATTCTACTACTACTGGAGCACCCATGAGGAAGAGGGTGACTAGATCTACTCGGGACCGCAGAAGCAGGAGAGACGGTCCAAGAACCTTGCGGACCAATCATCTGCATCCATGTCACTTGCTGCCTCATCTTGTAACACCCCCATTTTTTTAACCCAAGTATTAGTCCTAATTCATTCTATATAAAAGCGAAACTCATAAAACTATTGATGTTACCGCCACACTCTCCCACGAGTGTTAAAGCTACTTGGGAAGACATTTGCTCATTTAGATTAAGGATTGCTAACAACTTTAAGTTCTTGTGAAATTTCGGTATGACTTTTGCTAAATATTTACATACCTAAGCCAAATTTTCAAAACCTGCTTAGACCATAAGAAACAAGGGCATCCATATTGGAATTCCAATTGACTAGAGGTCAGAGAGAGTTACGTACTTTCAACCAAAGATCAAAGACCAAAATCCAAAAGAAGAGCTAAAAAAAGAATTAATACTTATACATTCCAAATCCAAAAACAAATAAAGTACAAGTAGGAAATTCCCCTGGGACCCACACTCTCATAATTCTTCGACACATGTGAGGAAACATTCAAGAACATAAACACACAACATAAACCACCATTATAAACTGAGTAAACACTAAGTGCCCATGTCGGGTCTTATAAATAAAACCAGTCATAACTTATCTTCCTTTTACTTTCTCATTTTATCGTTTCCACATAGGTACTCGTGACCTATACAAGGTCGTGCCACAGTCACATCCACATGTCACAATGCAAAATCAAGAGTTCATATGCTACCATTCTCCAACCCAAGGCATCGTGCCCATTTACCAAAGTTCCAACATCTTAACTTAGATTCTAAACCATTACATCTCACTCTAGAACCTTAAGTGTGCATACCCCCATATAGTACCTTTAAACCATATAGTAGATCCTAGACCTTAACCGGACCACTGGGGTACCAGGCTGACCAACTAGGTTTTACGACCATACTGCAACGGTTTATCGGGTCGTCCCTATCATGAAGTTCATCATTAGATATTCCCCACTTCCATTTCATTTCCACATAAACACCATAAGACCATCAATAAGACAACTTGATTCTAACACTTTTCTTTACCAGGGGCACATGGTTCCTAGTTGCTTAATAAGGACGATTCAACGAACTTACCCACACATTTACCTTGATACCTAAAATGCCTACACAATGGTTCTTAAAGAAAAGTCACACATCCTCTTGAAATCAAAAGGTTATCCCGATAACACATTCACAAGGTTTATCTTGTTGTCACTACAACCACACACATTGATCACAACGATCTTATCATGCTCTTACCTTTCTTCATTGACCATTCTAGGATCCCTTAGACTCCTTCACATTCTCTTGACCACAAGTTGTAATTCAATAACTTACTTACTAATCGGTATCATGAACAAATCATAACACACATCCCCTTAGGGCACACACATGAATAGACTTAGGTTTATCTTTTTCGTTGACCTAGTTTAAGTCCAAGCTCTTGTTCTTTAGCTCAATCCTTAGTGTTGTTTCGGTGTCTAGGGAATTCATATAAAATTCAAACAGCAGCACACAATAAATAACCATTCAACATTGCTCAAAGATAATGCAAGAATGCATACTTATTTTCCATCCAAAATCAGCACTAAGCCGCCATAGGCCTTCAACTCATCTCTAAACCTTTTTATATACTTCTACAATGTCATTCAAGCTTTTGAACCACACAAATAGCTTCAAGAACATAAAACCCCATTTTTTAAGTTAATTTTTGGTCATAGAAAGTATTGGGAAGAACTCAAAGTTCAACTTCCACCAAAATCAACAATAAGTGGTTCAAACTCAAGGTTTCAACATAATATTAAGCTTTAATAAAGGACTTAAGCCTAAAAACAAATTTAGGAGTGTGAAATAAACAAGACCCTTACCAGCTATGAATAGTATCAATGGTGATGAAGAAGATGAAGATATCTAGCTCAAAATAAAGCTTGGAGAAGAAGGAAACTGTCTTTAGTTACCAACAACCACTAATAATCAATCTATGGTGGAGATTGGGAGTGGGGAGGAAGAACAAGGGTTTCTCAAGTTGTTGTTGCTTCTCCACGTTTTGAACATAGAGGAAGAAAGTTGGGAGGGATAAATTTGTGAATGATAGAATTGGGAGGAGAGAGAGGTGACTTATGTGGCAAGTGTCTCTTACTAGCTCTTTTTGGTTAATCAAAACAAAGCCCCTAAAACTCCTAAAATTGCATTTTGAACCCTCATATTTATGGTCCAGTACTTTCATAAATGAATAGTAATGAACATTACACGAATTTAATCTAAGCCTTTAAATCGCTAAAATCAACCAAGACTTGGCTTTTCTTTCAAGTCTCTTCTCCGTTATTAAAATAGCTTAAAATTCTCTACTTGTAGGCTATAAATTAGTGGTTGTCACGGTTCCGGTTCCGTCTGGTTCCAAAACATGTGTATTCAGATTCAAAACTGGTCAAGGCAGTTTCGCTTCCGATTCCGAAGCCTGTATTCGGCTTCAGATTCATTCAAAAACCGGTTCTGGCCAGTTCCTTATCGGTTCCAGTTCCAGATTCGGTTCCAAATTTGAATTTTTTCAAAAAAAAATTAAATTTTCATAAGGGGAGGCGTGAATTATTGGTTGTTTTGACTGATTCCAGGGCGGTTCCACCAGTTCCAATTCCGGTTCTTTGTATTCATCCTTACATCATATGTACCAGTCTCGATACTAGTTCCAACCGGTTCCAAGGCGATTCCAATTCTGGGTCCGGTTCGGTCCAGAATCTCTAAAGGTGTATCCAGTTTCACTTTGCTTCCATACGGTTCCGATTCGGTCTCACCGATTCTGGTTCCATTCGGTCACGTTGGCCACATTTATTATAATAATATTTTAAGGTTGAAGTATTTCAAACCACTCAAGAACGACTAGACTCGAATCCGGCTTGACCAGTTTGGCCGAATATCTGGAATGCAAGTATTGGTTTAGAACGAGAGGTAACTACTCTTTTAACTTTTTTTTATTTCACAAAAATGGGTTTAATTCACTAATACATACATTATTAAACCGGAGTATTTCACATCTCCCCACGATGCTGTTGCTTCTCTGAGCTCTTCGCAGCCTGCCATGAGCACTTGTCTGTCTCCTGTTCATCAGGAGTTTATGTCAGTTAGAAGGCGGTTCACGCTAAGCAATTCGTTCCTGCTCCAAACGCCTACGCTGCACTAGCTGTTACTGGAGGAGAGGCACCAGCTTAGGGTCGGTTACCCAGCGATTGGCTCATCACCCAAAGTGCGTTGTGATTGCCGGTGGTCCTTCAGGTGCAAGCCTGCTACGTAGCTTTGGCAGACATGTTGCGCTCGATGTGTGGTGAAGAGTGGAATGTATCATCCGTTACAAACTGTAACACCCCAAACCTAACTCTAACACAGTCACAGCGGAAGCAAAAAAAAAACTAACAGGGTAGTTGTAACGCCCCGGTTTACCACCACCATTTACTTAGTCATTTTTTTTAAAAGAAATGTGCCATAACTGAAATATCATCATTAACTTGTATTATACATGCGTCAGTCTTTTTACATAAGGTCCCCTAATACTATCACCGGGGTGTTACCGCCACACTTACTAAAGACTAGTAAGTGTAAGGCTATTACCACCACCATCCCTACATTAGCTATCTTACAACGATGTTCCCCTACCAAAAGAGTGACACAACCAACCCGTCACTTTACACCTTAGTACCAAAAGACCCCTTCCAGCCAACTACTATGTTAGCTCCTACTCCTATTTTACACCAAAAGCAAGGGGTATCAAAGACTATTACATCACTAGCATCTTAGCATGGGACTACTTCCATGTACTCATAAACAGTGGAAACTTCATAGGTGATGGACTGACTACTGCCATTCTCTGGGTGCCTAAAACCTTGTATCTTCTTGTTCCACTCCTCAAGCACTATCTCGGTGACCCCAGGCTGTATACTCCTACGATAGGTGACAAACATGAAAATATAGAAAGTATCGGTGGACTCATCCTTAGTGCAGAGATGGTGACCATCCCAGTTACCCTGAACACAAAAAGTTCATATACACAGGAAAACACAAACAAATAAAATCAGTAAAAACTGAGTAACACTACCACACCCCGTAAAAAAACTTATTTTCTCTTTAAAACCTTTATTTCCAACAATATATAACAAATCAGAATAGATCACACACCATTTACCTGTACCAAGAATTATCAAGAGATAATTAATATCATAAACAAGATATTTCCAAATGAAGTCCACCACCACCCACCCTATGTCCTTAAGTGTGCACACCCCCTATTGAAAACTTCTGCCCAATAGGAGTAGATCATAGTGGCATCTCCAATTCATTAGTAGGAGCTTATATTGTTGCCGGAACGTCGGCTTGGCCTTAAAGGCTCTCACAAGAGGCATAGCCTTAGGATAACCATGATATCAACATCACACAATAATTTCCACCACCACCATAAGAGGTTATCCTTAAACACATTTGCAAACCATGAGTAAGATATCATAACCAAGCTTTACACAAGTAGTAATTCACACATCAAGCTCACCACTTGTAAAATAGCCTTAATAACATCATAAAAATACCATTAAAGCTCCAATAAATCAGAGAATCAAGCAATTTCCAAGAAACCACCTTAGAAAGCTTAAATTCTTATTTTTGACCAAAATCACTATTCACCAACTTAATTAACTTCCCAAAGGAGTCTCGGCATAAAAATTTAACCATGATCCAATATCAACAACACAAGTATCTCCCCAAAATTTCAGCTCAAGATCAATTCGTAAACCCATCAAAACACTCAGAAAGGCTTAAAGCACATTTTCTCATTTTTAGCTTCTTTACCTTGTCTAACCGACTTAAATTTCTCCATTCGACTTGATTTTTCAACCGTAACCATATATTCACTATTCAAGACTACCCTAAAAAGTTTAGCTCAAAATCATGTCGGAAACCCATCCAAACAATTCCTAAAGCTTAAAGCTCATTTTTCTCCATTTTCAAGATTGTTTAGAGTTTTCCTACTTCGAAACCTTATTTCGACTTTATTTTCTATGATATTCACTAAATATTCATCCCTAGTTTACTGTAAAAAGTTTAGGAAAATAGGAGATAGGATTCGTAGGTAACCAAATAGAATGACTTAAGAAGGAAAATAAGCTTAAAGGGTGAAAGTGATGTGCATAGAAGTTATCTGTCCTCTCCTAGCCATTTTGATGTTCTTCTACCTTGATTATAAGTTGCTTGAGCTCAAAATCTCCACCAACCAAATCGCCCACCTTGGATTTTGGCTTCCACTCCTTAAACTTGCCTTTTTCCTTAATTTTAGCTTAATTACTACCTTAGATTTGTGTTTCCAATGGAGGAGTGTTGTTGCCTAAGCTCCAATGGTGTTTTCTAGCTTAGGAGAAACAAGGTAGATGAAGAAGAATGGCCACCTTGCTCACCTACCATGGCCGACCTCCACCCCCCCTTTTTATACTAAATTTCATCCTTATCCTTTAACTTATAATCATTACTTCTAGAATTGTCCATAGCCATTGATTTGTGTCAAGTGTCAAAAACCAATCCTAACCATCCATATATAACCGCCTTTGAATAGATAAGGAGGGGGCAAGTTGCCTTGATCATCATTGCAAATAGTAAGGAGGTGTGAATAGTGGTGAATAGTAACCGAGATATTTTCTCTCCTTTCCTTGATATTTTTGGCCACCACCTTAGGCCATGTTTGGTTTGAGATTTTCATGGGTATTAAGACTATATATGTAGATATGTTAATACTAGTGTGGGTTATCAAATTTCAGGAATTTCCTCGAGTCACTTCTGAGCTCTTCCGAAGCCTCGTTTGCCCAGAACCACTAAATACTGAAAAATGTAACTAAATTGTCTTATATTAAAAGAAGAAAGATATGATTGTTTCTTCCCTCAAAACACTCTCAAAAGTATCTAACACGCTTCCTAAGGTTGATAACCACTCTCAGTTCCTGAGGAATTTAGTAATTTTTGGAAATTTCAGGAATCCTGCGAAACTAAGGTTTACCGGGTGATACTCCGGAAACTAAGGTTCCTAATGTTCACCAAGCACCTCTAACTAATTATAACCTTCTCCATATTTAGAAATTAGGGTTTCCTAAGGTTTACAGTTAAGCAAGGCCCTAATTACAGTTTAGAAATTTGGGGTATTACAGTAGTACCGCCACATCCATAACAATGAGTGCTAAGGCTATACTTTCCAACGTAACTCAACATAAGCTAAACAGAAATATCATTAAATGCCAAAGTAGTATCAACTATATTCGTTAAATCTTGTCTCAGTCTACGACCTTTGAAATTCATCCTACCGGAATAAGCTTCCGGAACTAACACTCACAACAGACTTCAGGAAATAAATGTTCATAACAGGCTTCCAGAAATAAATGCTCTCAGAAACAGTTTAAAACACTACTAGCTACTTCTAAGTCGTTTCGCAATTCCCATTAGCCCAAAGACAAGATCTCAACCATTAACCTGCAACCAGAAATCACGAACAACAAAGAAAAAGGTTGCATAAATCAGTGAATAGAAGGAATTTCGTTAAGTTTTTCATTTTTCAAGTAGGTGAAAAATTTGAGGCAATTTTTATTATGTTACTTATCAAATATCAACGATAGCATTTCATGAAAGAAGTTTAGACAATGAACCCCAGGAAAAGAAAACACCATTCGTGTGACCTATGCCAGAGAATGGGTTTCTTTGATCAACTTTACTTCATGTTCAGAGAATTAAAACTTACTTACAGTATGTTACTTGCGAACCATGTTGAAGACATATTGCTTGGATCTCAGAGGCCAGATTACAACAACATATTGTTGAGAGAAGGCAAACTAACTGAAACTGCTGTGGTAGAGAGATTGTAGAGGATCAAGGGACTGAGCAAGAGAGAATTAAGATATGTAGCTTGTCTGATGTAGGATTTTACTATTTGTGATATTGTACAATGCCTAGAAGATGATGACATTGTGGAATTAGTTAAAATGAGAGTGACAAAAGATAGTTCGGATTAGTTAGGATATTATTTTATAACAGTTTTGTTTGTTTGAGTTGTTCCTTAGCTGTCATGCCTTATTAAATGAATATGTTTTTTTCACTGAATAATCAATAAACTCAATCAGTTTAAATTAACTTCATATGCTTACAGTAAATGGACTCAAGTAATAATCTAGACAGTGAGACCATTATGATTCAGATATTAGAAGATCCTCAACAACTAAAAGAATTATGTAATGCACCGTCCAAAGATATAACAGACATAAACTATCAAATTCAAAGAATACCTACTCTTCCCACTCGATTTATTGAAGTGCTAGTACGAACACTAATGCATACATCTGCACTCAGAGGATTGGTTTAGGTAAGTGAGTTACTGAATGGTCACCCAGTGTGTTGCTTCAATTCTTAGAATGAACAAAGACATGTTTCTTTCACTCCGCCATGTTATTGGAGTACAAGTACTACATAACTGTCCGTTCAAGGCTTTCAGCTGTAGAAAGAGTTACTTTTTTCCTACGAACACTAAGTCATCGTTGTACAAATCGTGATTCTATGGAAAGGTTTCAGCAATCAGGATCATCAATATCCTAACATTTTGGAGACATTCTTAATGCAGTAGGTCAGATGGGAAGAACATTGTTAAACCACGTGACCCACAATTCCATACTATACCTGAACATAACCGTAACACAACAAGTATATCCAATCTTTAAGGTTTGTTTCCCTAGTAACAATTAATGTGCATAGTTCAATTGAGCAATCAGTAGAAACGTTTTATTACTTTGTTATATCTTCTCATTGTAGGATTGTTTTGAAGCATTTGATGGATGTCATGTTGAATTGATAGTACCGGAAAGTGAAAGAATTAGACTTAGGGAAATTTCATGAAATGTCACTATATTTTTCGCATATTCATGAACTGCCCTAAAAAAGAAAGTCACAAAATGTTTCTACATTTTTGCAGAAGTCTATGAAAAACCACTATCTCATTGACCAGAAAAAAAGACAAAAAACCTATTATTTAACAAAGATACTTTTAAAGGTCACAATATGCCTCTAAGTATTAAAAATTCATAAAAATGTTAAAAATACTATAAAATACTGATAACTTCAAAAAAATATAAATTTTTCAAAAAATTACAACAAGTGAAAAATACAATAAACATATATAAAAATATCATAAAAATTTGAACAAAAGTAAATATTTATTAGATTTTAATTATTCATTACCATGAAAAATAATATAATCTTTGAAACACAAAATATATACCGATCATTCTACTAATTTATACCACTTAAGTACCATAATTTATACTAACCATTTTTAAATTATTTATTCAAAATAAATGATATCATGTTGTTAACTAATATTCAAAAAAGATATATTTTAAAAATGTATACTCTATTTTTAGATAATAAAAAATATTGGTCATAAAATTATCTACAAAAAATAAATTTTCCAAATATTAGTTAAAAATATTAAATAATTTATTTTGAATAAACGAAAAATACTTATTTTCAAAATTAATTAATCTAAATAAAATTTATTATATTTTTAAGTAATGTTTTATAAAATTACTTAACAATGTAATATAATTCTATTTTGTAGATAACTTTATGACATAATCATAACAAAAAATATTATGCCATAAAGTTATCTACAAATATAATATAAAATTTTAAAATATTTTTTTGAATATTAGTAAAAATATAATATTATATATTTTGAATAAAAAATAATATTTGTAAAATAAATATTTTTAAAATGTATGGTAAGTATTATGGTACTTAATTGGCATAAATTATGGTACTTAATTGGTTTTATTTATGGTCTTAATTGGTATAAATTGGTAGCACAATTGGTATAAATTGGTAGAACAATTGGTATAAATTATGCATTTAAAACATTATGTTAATTTATGGAACTGAATAATTTTATAAAAAAATCTAAGAAATATTTTCTTTTTTCAAATTTTATCATATTTGGATATATTTTGTATTTTATTTTTCAATTTTTATAATTGTTTACATATATTTTTATTGTATTTTGAAGTTTAAGTGAATTTTTTTACTCTTAGGGGCATATTGTGAACTTTGAAGTACTTTGTTAACTTGTAGAGGTATTTTTGTATTTTTTTTCTTCTGGTCAACGACAGAGTGACGTTTCATGTACTTTTGCAAAAAAGTAGTGACATTTTGTGACTTTCTTTTTTTGGTATTTCATGAATTAGCCAAAAATATAGTAGCATTTCATGAAATTTCCCTTAGATGTATAATCATAAAGGGTGTCACATCAACAAATGTTCTTGTAGTATGCGACTTTGACATGCTTTTTATATTTATATCTGCTGGATGGGAGGGGTCTGCACACAATACAAGGATATATCTAAGTTCTATAGCTGATCAGTCCCTGACATATCCTAAACCACCTCAAGGTGATACAAGTACTTGTCAAGGTGTTTTTAGTTCCTTTCCGATATAAACTCACAATTATGATATTGCTTATAGGAAAATACTACCTAGGTGACAAGGGTTATCTTGATCGCGAAGGGCTGGTGACACCACATACCAAGATTCGTTATCACCAATCTGAATTCAGAGTAGAAAACCTAAGAGGGGCTAAAGAAATATTTAACAAATTGCATTCATCTTTAAGATCAACTATAGAAAGATGCTTGAAGTATTGAAAGCACGTTGGCAAATACTATGAAAGGTACCAAGTTACTATCTACATAAACTTGTTAAGATGGTTAATGTGTGCTTTACGTTACATAACTTCATCTGACTTAGTCAACATGGAGACCCTTGCATCATTCTTATAGAGACATCCCCTAATGTTATACCACTGGAAGATGAAGTTAATGATTTTGATCTTAATTTTCTATAAGAGTGAATACACCATCAGATAATGGGTCCCAAGCAATGGTCTAACTGAAATAGAGGCTAACTGGTGAATTGTTGGCTGGAAGAAGTGGTAGAGCCTAGTTAAGAGCAGGTTCATTTTTGTGTTTTGTTAGGACGCAGATGCTATGGTCAATTATGAGAAAAATGTTCTTTGTTGAAACATTCATTCTGAACAAGTGATGTACTTTTAAAGTGTAACATTTGATTATGTATCACAATGTAATAGTCAACAGATGCTACAATACTTTCAATTTGTTGGTCATATAAAGTCATTTCATTATATCAGGCATAATAAACATCATTACAAGTTTATCATGATAATTAGTAAACCCTAATGTTAATGTTATCAAGATCGAACGTCTACTATACCCCACACTACCAAAATACAAGGGGACATCATTCTGAATCATACCACAAAATCACCCAAACCATTGACATCATTCCATAGTCAACCCTAAACTGCACAAAGTATTATAATCATCAAAACAATACCCCATACAAACCGGAGGATATGTGAGATACTCCACTCCCAAAAAAACTACACCATCATCGTAACATTCCCAATAATACCCCAAATCTGAAAGAAAAAAACACATCTTTGTCACATGTAGCTTAGAATTTGTCGAGACGATCCCAAGTAGGGCTCTCTGTTGACTCCACTTTAGAAGGACTTCTGTCATCATCGGATGAAACTAGTTCACCTACTGGTTTCTTAGAAGTGCTCCCATGGTTAGACTCCCTAACCTTAGGTTCTTTACCTTTTGGCGACTTACGCTTTTTACTTGAACTGAAGTTATACCAGAGCAAGTCAAAGAACTCTAGCTCATTAGGAGTTGGTGTGTATCTTGAACGATAGTACCCATATTGATGACGGGGAAATATGGTGTCTTCAAACTTCAGGTCATCAGATTCGAAGCTACCATTTGAGCCTTGTGTGGATGCTACTTTTTCGGTGAATGGGGTCGAGTATCATCAACAATAACTACAAAAGTCTTTCCTATATAATGCATCTCTTTACCAGGGGAAGTTTCAATATCTATCACTTTCCTATCATGGGGAGGGGTACACAAGGACTCCATTTCTAGTGGAACACATAAATGAAAACAAACTTGAAACAAGTGAGGTGTGAGTGGAAGTCAGATCGAAAGACAAAAGGAATACGACATTAGTTGACACTGAAGTTGGTTAAAAGTATAGAGCTTTTAAACACTTTTTTCCCACCAAAGCTGGGACATGGTTACCCACTAGTTTTTTGGGAAATTTCATGAATGCCACTACATTTTTGGCAATTCATAAAATACCCAAAAAGTAAGTCGTAAAATGCCACTATATTTTTATAAAAGTTCATGAAATTTCACTATGTCATTGACCAAAAGGAAAAAAGACAAAAATACCCCTACTAGTTAACAGAGTACTTTAAAATTCACAATATGCCCCTAAGTGTTTAAAAAATTACTAAATTTCCCAAAAAAATTAAAATACTATCAAATATAGATAACTATAAAAAATTTAATTATAAAAATTGAAAAATAAAATAAAAAATATATTAAAATATCATAAAATATTAAAAAAGAGGAAATTATTTATTAGATTTTTTTAAATTACTCAGTACCATAATAAAGAATATAGTGTTTTAAACACATAACTTATACCAATTTGTCTACTAATTAAGTACCATAATTTACACCAATTAAATACCATAATTTTTACCAAACATTTTTTACATTATTTTTTTATAAATTTAAATATTTATTCAGAATCAATTATTTTATATTTATTAACCAATATTAAGAAAAAAATTTAAAACAATTTTATTCTATTGTACACATAACTTTATGACATAATATTTGTTGTTATCTACAAAATATTATGTCATAAAGTTACCTACAAAATAGAATATAAATTTTAAAAATATTTTTTTTTGAATATTAGTTTAAAAAATATAATTGAAGTTATGCTGAATAAATTATTTATATTTTTTAACTAATATTTTTGGAAATTGGTTTTTGTAATTTGTATTCTATTTAGCATATAACTTTATGACATAATATTTTGTAGATAACAAAAAATATTATGTCATAAAGTTATGTGTACAATAGAATAGAAATGGTTTTTAAAAAATTCTTAATGCTAGTTAAAATATTAAACAACTTTAAAAATAATCTAAAAATGTAAGGTAAATTTTATAGTATTAATTACGTTATCAAATGGTATAAATTTTTTGAAAAACTGGTATATATTATGTGTTTAAAACTCTAAATTATGGTATTTTTTAAATATTTTCTGATATTTTAATATATATATTTTTTTCAATTTGTTTCAATTTTTTATACCATTTTATAATATTTTAAATATTTTTTATAGTTATCTATATATTTTATTGAGTTTTAAATGTTTTGTTTCATTGTAGTGATTTTCTTAACACTTAGGGTCATATTATGAACTTTAAAAGTACTTTGTTAGCTAGTATGGGTATTTTTATCTTTTTCCTTCTAGTCAATGACATAGTGGCATTTCATGAACTTTTATAAAAATATAGTGGCATTTTATGACTTTTTTTGTTTGGAATTTCATGAATTTGCCAAAAATATAGTGGCATTTCATGAAATTTTAGTTTTTTTTGCTACATTGATTACGTTAGAACCTTTTCATCTACAAAGCATGAGTAAGTAATAATTTGATTTAACATATTGGTTGGAACAATGGAGTAATTCAATGCTCTATGGTTTTGTGTACTGATGTGTTATTAATAAAATTAGTATACTGCATAGCTAGTGGCGATTGATTCCGGTAATCATAAGTGCTTTATATATTAATGATTATATTACAAGTTGAAAAATCTGAAAACCGAAGATGTCTGAACTTGTGGCCGGATTTCAAAGTTCGGACACAAGTCGAGAGTTTGGAAGATAGAAGAACATAGTGTCCGAACTTGTGTCCGGACTTTGAAGTTCGGACACAAGTCGAGTTTCAAAAGTCCCGAAAACTATTTACGCGTGTCCGAACATTGGTCCGAGCTTGCAAGCTCGGACATAAGTCGAGACTTGCAAGTCAACCTTGTCCTCGCACACTGTCCGGACGTTGATATCCAGACAGATGTTCGGACACGACTAAATCTACGAAATCAGTAGCAACTCTCGGGGCCTGTCCGAATATTGATGTGTGGATGGACGTTCGGACAGGTCGTGAAATGCGTTTTTAAGTGCCAAAACAGAGTTAAATCAACATTAGTTAATCATAATAATGTTGTAAATAACAGAGAATCATTCTAACAAGTTTATACCGCAATTCAACACTAATTAATCAGTGTATAAAAACATCATCACACTCATAATTGTCAAGAGAGTTATAACTACTCAAATCATTCCAAAAGTTAGAGAATAGCAGTGGAAATGCAAAATTTAGTAGGGTGTTACCGCTACACTCTACCCACAGAGTGCTCAGGCTTAAAATCAAACAATAAACCAAAACGTTACCAACAATGTAGCACAAAAGTATTTTCAGTAACACAACTCAACTTCAATCAAAACTAGAATTTTAATCTGGTCATCCTAAGCTATGTGATAGCGCATCCCAATCCCCAAATCAGCCACAAGTACTTGGGATCAGAAAACAACAACAGAAAACGCGAAGGGATCGTGCAAATCAGCAAAACTAAGTAAAGATCGCCTCATCTTGTAAAATGCATTTTGAAACCCATTTTACATTTGCAAAACATTAACTCGCACCACAATATAAACCAGACTCATCAATTCCAACACCATTAACAAAAGCATTTCGGGGGAGAACTTTCAAGGAATCAAGTTATTAGTATACGCGGACGAAACCAAATTGGAGTCGCAACAAAAGAATCCCACCTCACTCTACGTCCTTAAGTGTGCACACCCCCCAAAAGGTAACTTACGACCCAAAGGAGTAGATCATTAGAGCTTAACTGCAAGTAATGTCTGCAGGCAACAGTATATAAATATTCACGGGGTACAAAGTACCAACAATCCATAGAGTAAGAAGGTACAACCAAAATACACGGCGCACCAAAAGGCACCGACAAGCCAACAATTAATTCAATGAAAGTCTCCCAAAACATTTATCCACAACCTTTGCAAAACATTGCACCAGAATACACAGGGGAAAGATAATGTCCCAAATTTCCAATGACTTCAAAACCGAGGTAAAACCAATCCATTGTTAATTCGCAAATCACAGAGAGAGAGAAGGATGAGCACAACATTTACCTGGATATGCCCACCACAACGAGGTCACCCAGCTAGACCACTAGTAGCACCCGTCAGAGAACTCGGGGTCTAGATTTACAAATAGGGATTCCATTAGAAACTATCTAAACACCAATGAAATAATTAAATAACCTTACCAGTTGATTTCCCTTACCCTTCTACCCAAACCGGCACCAGAGAAACAGCCTAACGACGATGGAAAAATAAGAACATGAATTGAGAAGGGTTGAGAGCTTGAGGAGAGAGAGGAGTGTGGAAGCGATATGTTGAGGATGAAGACGATCGTGAAGTCGATCAGGTTATTAAATAGAAAATACTTTGAATAATGAAAAGATTATAATAATAAATTATTTAGTATATTTAGTTTAAAGAAGAGAGAATTAAAAATCAGCATTGCAAATTAACTTGGGAAAAGAATTTACAAATAAAATAGGAATTTGAAAGTAGTAACGTTGTAATCTACAGAAGGATCTAGATTCAATGTGTTTCAAGAAAAGTAATTCGTTTCCATTGTATTCCAGAACTGATAAGTGCTACAGTCTTTGATAATAGCATTACAGAGATAAGAATACATGTATTTATACAGTGTATTCAACGGAACTGTAAGAACTAACGGCTATAGCTATCTAACTATATATACCGTAACAATGATATACAATATGGAACATGGTGTTTCTTATTATCCCCCCTCAAGACGAAGCCCACTTAACGAAAGGGGTGAGTCTTGCTAGATAGAGACACCGGATAAGAATATTGACAGAGGCGGAAGAAAATCCCATTGTTTCAGGAATAGTTGCTTGTTCTCTGTAGGAAACTCTGATAATCTTTTGCCGTCAGCTGCTTAGTAAGCAGATCAGCCAGCTGTTGTTCTCCTGGAACATGCTGCAGTGTGATGAGCCCACTTTGAAGTTTCTCCCGAACTAGATGACAGTCTAGCTCGATATGTTTTGTCCGTTCGTGGAAAACGGGATTTCGAGCTATATAGATAGCTGCCTGATTGTCGCAGTTTACTGTAATAGGTGTGATTTCTTTTACTCCTAATTCATCCAGTAGTCTAGTTAACCAGGTAAGCTCGGTAGTGACCCTTCTGATTGAACGATACTCGGATTCTGCCGTTGATAAAGCAACCGTTTCTTGCTTTTTCGATTTCCAACTTATTGTGGAACCGCCCAGCAATATTATGTATCCACTGATCGAACGTCGGGTTGATGGACAGCTTGCCCAGTCTGCATCGCAATAGGCCTTTAATTCCAAATCTGTGCTATTGTTGAGGAGTATTCCCTGCCTGATTGTTCCTTTGATGTATCTCAGAACGTGAATAGCTGCGTCCAGGTGTTTGGTGGTTGGCTGTTTGAGGAACTGACTTAGATGTTGAACTGGATAGGATAAGTCTGGCCTGGTGTTGCACAAGAAGTTGAGCTTTCCTATAACCCGTCTGTAGTGCAGAGGATCTGAGAGCTTTTCTCCTTGGTCTGGTGTGAGCTTCGAACCTGCAGGCAGTGGAACAGAGGCGACAGAGGAACTCGGAGGCAAAAATTCAGCTAATAGTTTGTGGCATACTTGCCTTGATTTAAAATGACTCCATCATTAGTGTAAAGAAACTGTATCCCAAGGAAATAACTCAGTTTTCCTAAGTCTTTAATCCTAAATTTACTGTCGAGTTTTTCCTTTATGTCATTGATTTCAGCAAGATCATTTCCTGTAAGTATAATATCATCAACGTATATTCCCAAAAAAGTACGTGATTCCCCATTATATTTGATGAACAAGGAATAATCATTTCTTGACTGAACATACCCATGCAATTCAAGGAATATTGACAGTTTCTCATACCATTTTCTGGAGGCCTGCTTCAGCCCATATAGAGACTTGTTTAGTCTGCACACTTTATTTCTGAGAAGCTCTTTGAGTCCTTCGGGTACCTCCATGTAAACCTCCTCTTGTAGTTCTCCATGTAAAAAGGCGTTGTTGATGTCCAACTGCTTCAACTCCCAGCCTCTTTTTACTGCAACTGCAACCATTGTTCGAACAGTAGACATCTTGACTACCGGGGAGAAGGTCTCCCAATAATCTTCTCCGTGTTTCTGATTATACCCCTTGGCAACGAGGCGGGCTTTGTACCTTTCTAGTCCTCCATCAGCTCGTAGTTTGACCTTGAACACCCACTTACAGCCGATGATTCTCTTACCTTTTGGTGGATCAACAATGCTCCAAGTCTGATTGGTTTTGAGTGCTTGCAGCTCCTGATTCATAGCTGCAACCCAGTTCGAGTCTTGGGACGCTGCTTGGTAGTTCAGTGGTTCTTTTATTTTCTCAAGTTCCTCAAGGACAGACTGTGAATGTAAGACTAAAGCTTTGACAGAAAGAGATTTAGCAGATTGCATGTCAGTTAAGGAGGTAAAGGGAAAGACATTAGATTTGTTTGAATTACCACGCTGTAACCTTTCTGTTAAGATGGATGTGAAGGCATCTTCATTCACCTGTTCATCCCCTTCAAGATAGTAGTCCTGCAGTCTCTGAGGGACCTGTTTCTCCCTGGTCGACCTTCTTAGATTATGACCTTCAGGTTCTGTCTCTGTAAGAGGACTGCTATCCTGCAACAATTGATCTTCTGCTGAACTATTCTCTTCTACTTCTTGACCTTTCTGACCAGTAAACAGGTTAGCATCACAGTCATAATAGTCTTGGTAATTGTTCTTACTCTGCCCATTACCTTGTTCATATTCTTGTGTAACAGATTGCTTTTTCAAAGGAAAATCTTTCTCATAAAAGACAATATCCCTGCTGATAACAATCTCCTTAGTTTCAATATTAAGAGCTTTATACCCTTTTCTGTTTTCTGCTATGCCCAAGAATATGCAGGGTGCTGCTCTGGGTTCGAATTTGCTCTTATTCTTTCTCACATCAGTACAGTAACAGAGGCATCCAAAAACTTTAACTTGACTGAAATCTGGTTTTGTGTGATATAACCTTTCATAAGGAGTAACACCTTCAATGGCCTTAGAGGGAAGTCTATTTATGAGATAAGTGGCATGTTTAATACATTCTCCCCAATAGATCAAGTCAAGACCTGATTGGAAAAACAAGGCCCTAGCAGTTTCTAGGAGATACTTATGTTTTCTTTCTACTACCCCGTTTTGTTGGGGTGAATGAGGACATGTTTTTTGATGTATAATCCCAGTATCTCTAAAGAATTTTATTCCCTCATTGCTACTTCCAAGTTCAAAGGCGTTATCACTTCTAATAACTTTTATTCTCTTGTTAAACTGCCTCAATTAATCGAATGAAACTGATTAAGATATGCAAAGCATCCCCCTTTCTGCGAAGCAAATGACACCAAGTGCATCTGCTATAATCATCCACAAGAGTAATAAAATATGAAAAACCATCATAGGTAGGCACTTTAAAAGGCCCCCAAACATCAACGTGTAAAAGTTCAAAACAATCAGCAGTTTTTATAGATGAATCGTGAAAAGGCTTCCTGATCCCTCTAGCTTTGTGGCATATATCGCATGCTAGTCTTTCAGAAATACCTGTACAATCAACTAAACCTAATCTAGCAAGTTTAGGGAATGGGACATGTCCCAGCCTGTTATGCCAAAGCCAGATGTTCCTACTATCACTCAAGGAATTACAATCAGAAGATGTTCCCACATAGTCAGAAGAAACTGAACAAAAACCATCTAAAGCATCATTTATCAATACGTATAGGCCATTTATTGCCTTTCCAATGACAACATCTGTGCCTTCACGGTCCTGCATTAGACAAAATTGTTCATGGAAAGCAATAGGTAAAGCTGTCTGTGTGATTAATTTTCTGACAGATATAAGGTTATACTGAAAACTTTCTACAAGAAGAACATTCTCCAGGACAAATGATTTTCCTAGTTTGACTCTTCCACGTTTTCTAACAACTTGAATATGACTGTCAGGCATAGTAATTTCATGGCTTTCAGCTAATTCATGCAGATCAAGAAACATTTTTCTGTCACCGCACATATGTTCAGAAGCCCCAGTATCTATGATCCAACTTTTACTACTTCTGTTAACTATTTCATTTGGATTATTCAGCTTTCCAGTCAAACAAAAACAGTTGGAGAAGTAGTTCGAATCTTACCAGCAAAGCTACACGCCGCTTCATTTCCGGCCAAGTCCGATTTTGTTCTTTGAAGAAGTTCCATCAGGTCATTAACTTGTTGAAGATTAAGACCAGTCCCAGTATTTCCTTTCTGTGGTGAGATCGTTGTTCGCATCCCCTCTCCTGTTGCAAGGCTCGCACTGCTTTTAGTCTTGCCCTTCCACCAATCTGGGTAGCCAATGACTTCAAAGCAATTTTCTCTCAAATGCCCTTTCTTCTGGCACTTCGTACATGTTAGGGTTTGTCTGTTATTGTCTTTACTGGCGTTCTTCTTCTGCGCCTCTCCTTGGCTGAATCTTTTCCTGTCTGCCGCCAACGCCAGAGTTTCTTGCTCCGCCGTGGTGTTTGTAGATCGGACCTTTCTTCTTCGCTCCTCTTGGATGATTAGGGCATATGCCTCTTCTAATTCCGGCAAGGGCGACATGAGTAGAATGTTACTCTTGACTGTGGAATATGAATCGTTCAAGGCCATCAAGAACGTCATCGTTTTGTCGCGATTTAGCTTTTTTTCAAATTCCCCCTTTGCTTCGCAAGAGCAGCTTGGAAAATCTTCAATCTGGTTCAATTGATCCCAGATCTTGGTAAGTTTGGTGTAAAACGTCGTCACAGAGTCCTCCCCTTGTTGTACCTTTCCCAATTCTTGCTTGAGCCCGTATATTTCCGCCGCGTTTTTATGCCCGTACCTTTTACATAATGAGTCCCAAGCATCGGCAGCCAGGTCGAAGTAGATGATTGTTTCAGCAATACTCTTGTCGACCGACTGTGATATCCAGGAGATTAGCATATGGTTGTTCTTCTCCCACGCCAAGTACAAGGAATCGCCTGGTTTAGGCGCCTTGTAAGTTCGGTCGAGAATCCCGAATTTGCTTTTCGCTTTTAGGGCTACTGTCACTTTCCTCTTCCAAGCCCCGAATCCTTCTCCGGTAAAGACTGGTGCGATTGAATTTCCCGGCT
The DNA here is from genome assembly GCA_023374045.1 of Limonium bicolor. Classification (NCBI taxonomy): domain Eukaryota; kingdom Viridiplantae; phylum Streptophyta; class Magnoliopsida; order Caryophyllales; family Plumbaginaceae; genus Limonium; species Limonium bicolor. The sequence continues at coordinate 80,262,155 of CM041779.1, read as the reverse complement.
GATCACTGGGGTGAAGGTAGAGGGGATCTCCGTGCGGGATTTCATCTTGAGACTTCGCTCCTTTTTCTGACGCAACTTCTTTGTCTTTGCTAGTCATGAATTACCAGCGAGAAGGGAATCGGAATTCAAGAATGGAAGAGAGAGGACGAACGGTAAGGAGGGTGTTTATGGATTGCGTGGCTCTGATACCATTTCAAGAAAAGTAATTCGTTTCCATTGTATTCCAGAACTGATAAGTGCTACAGTCTTTGATAATAGCATTACAGAGATAAGAATACATGTATTTATACAGTGTATTCAACGGAACTGTAAGAACTAACGGCTATAGCTATCTAACTATATATACCGTAACAATGATATACAATATGGAACATGGTGTTTCTTATTAATGTGTTAGAAAAAAATTAGAAATGTTATTTAATTAATAGTCAAAATAAGAGAAAAACTAGTTGATTGTTAGGAAAGGATGGGGATGAATAATTATCTATGAGAGAGATGTTTTCAAATTAAATAAGTAATTGCTTAATAAATAGGATAAAGATGAGTGAAGATCGTGAAAGAGTGGGTAGTATATTTATTGCGGAATATAATTCAGGAAAGAGAAAGATTTTCTCTGGAGAAGCAAAATCCAACTTGTGCTCTTAGAAGTAACGATAATGACAATATTTATTTATTATAGGTAGCCAAAGCTGGTTTGAGCTCTCAACACTAGAAGAACGCAATAACATCATTAGAGTTAGGAATGAATAAGTTAATATATTATCATATAATATCGGTGGGAATAAAGGAATTGAAGTCATTGTAATTATTTTAGGAAATAAAATGATTATATAGCTTCTCTGGGCCTCTATTAATATCCTTCACGACCAAATATATTATAATATCACACTCACTCCGACTATATATTAAATTAATCCTATGTCAAAATTTACGGGTATTTCATCTCATCCCCCTTAAAAGAAAGCTTCGCCCTCAAAGCTAAGCCTACACAATTCTCTAACTAGAAGGCTGATTCTGAAGGATGAATTCAACTGAACTTGACTCAAATCTTAAACTGTTACCTGCTCGAAAAGCTGATGATACTTCTTCTTCATTTCCTCTTCGACCTCCCATGTTGCTTCCTCAGTCTCATGATTTGACCATAACACTTTGACCATTCGAGTGGACTTCGATCGGGTCTCTCTAGTCTTGGTGTCTAATACTTTAATGGGATACTCCTCATATGACAGATTCTGCTCCAACTCTAACACCTCAGGCTGAAGGACGTGGGACAGGTCGAGAACATAACGCTTCAACTGAGAGACATGGAAAACATTGTGGACTTTCTCCAGCTCACCTGGAAGTGCCAGCCTGTAGGCCACCTCCCCAATTCTCTCCAAGACCTTGTAAGGACCCACGAATTTAGGGCTCAGTTTCCCCTTCTTCCCGAATCTGGTTACCCCTCTTACAGGAGACACCTTCAGAAAGACTCTATCCCCTACCTCGAATTCAACCGGTCTCCTCATCAAGTCATCATAGGACTTCTGTCTATCCTGGGCTGCATTCATTCGGCTCTAGATGATTCGAACCTGCTCCATCGTCTCCTTTATCAGCTGTGGTCCCAATACCACAGTCTCACTGATGTCGCTCCAACACAAAGGGGTTCTGCACTTTCTCCCGTACAAAGCCTCATAAGGAGCCATCTTAATGCTGGTGTGGTAGTTGTTATTATACGAAAACTCCACCAGATGTAGCATGTCTGCCCTTGAACCCTGGAAGTCCATAACACATGCCCGAAGCATGCCCTCTAAGGTCTGGATGGTCCTCTCTGTCTGGCCATCTGTTGCTGGATGGAAAGCGGTACTCAACTTCAACTTAGTGCCTATGGCCTTCTGAAACTACTGCAAAAAATGTGCCAAGAATCTTGAGTCTCGATCCAATACAATAGTCTGTGGTACGCCATGATATCTCACCACATTTTTGATATACGCATCCACCAGCTGACTCATAGACCAAGTGCTCTTCATTGGTATGAGCCGAGCGGACTTGGTGAGTCGGTCCACTATCACCCAGATCTGGTTGACTCCACCCTTCACCGGTGGTAGTCCAACTATGAAGTCCATGGAAATGGAGTCCCACTTCCATTTGGGTGCCTCCAAGGGCTGCAACAGTCCTCCCATCCTCTTATGCTCGTACTTCACCTTCTGATAGGTGAGGCATCTAGACATGAATTCTACCACTTCTTGCTTCATCTTCGGCCACCAGAATAACTTCTTTAGGTCCTTGTACAACTTATCTCCGCCTGGATGAACTGAATAGGAGTGTTATGAGCCTCCTTCATCAGTCTCTCCTTCACGTTTGCACACTCCTATGGAACACACCAACGGCCTCTGAACCTGAGACCGCTATCCTCATGGATCTCGAACCCTTCTGCCTTACCCTCCTTCAGTTTCTCTCGGATTCACTCCAATTTCACATCGCCAGGCTGTCCCTTGAGTATCTCTTCATAGATGTCGGAAGAGACGCTCATATGAAACAGCCTCACCTCTCGGTCAACACCTCCTGACTCAATTACCTCCAAGTTCAATCTATGGAAGTCACAAACCAATTCGTCCGGAAGGACCCACATGGAGTTCACCGAATGACTCCTCTTCCTGCTCAAGGCATCTGCCACCAAGTTAGACTTCCCCTCATGGTACAGAATCTCCAAGTCATAATCTTTAATCAGTACCAACCACCTTCTCTGCCTCATATTCAATTTCTTGTGGGTGAAAATGTATTTGAGCTCTTATAGTCGGTGTAGATCTTGCACGAGACACCATAGAGGCAGTGTCTCCAGATTTTTAGTGCGAAAACTACAGCCGCCAACTCCAAGTCATGCGTCGGATATCTGGTCTCGTACTCCTTTAGCTGCCTCGACGCGTAGGCTATGACCTTCCCGTGCTGCATCAAAACACATCCTAAACCATATTTGGAAGCATCACTGAAAACCTCGAACCTATCTGTCCCTGAAGGCAAGGTCAACACCGGAGCTGTGGTCAACCTCTCCTTCAGCATCTGAAACGCCTGCTCACAATCTTCATCCCACTGAAACTTAACCACCTTCTTTATAAGGTTGGTGAGAGGCCTCGCTACCTTCAAAAAGAACTTGACAAAGCGTCTGTAGTACCCTGCCAAGCCCAGAAAGCTTCAAACTTCAGTCAAGTTATTGGGTCTTGGCCACTCCTTCACAGCCTGAATCTTTGACGGGTCTACTGAAATGTCTTCCTTGGTGATGATGTGGCCCAGAAATGCCACCCGGTGTAGCCAGAAATTGCACTTAGACTTCGTCGCATACAACTACTGCTCCCTCAATGTCTGTAACACCAACCTCAAGTGCTCCTCATGCTCCCGCCCGTCCTTGGAATATATGAGAATGTCATCTATGAAGACCACCACGAACCGATCTAAGTAAGGGTGGAAGGTGCAGTTCATGAGGTCCATAAAGACAGCTGGAGCATTGGTCAGTCCAAAGGGCATCACCAAGAACTCGAAATGCCCATATCGGGTCTTGAAGGCTGTCTTCGGGACGTCTCTCTCTGCAACTCTGAGCTAGTGATAACCCAACCTCAAGTCAATCTTCGAGAAGATTCCAGCTCCCTGTAGCTGATCGAATAGGTCGTCTATCCTTGGCAGTGGATATCTATTCTTTACTGTGATCTGGTTCAGCTCTCTGTAATCAATGCATAACCTCGTGTTCCCGTCCTTCTTCTTCACGAACAGGACCGGGGCTCCCCAAGGTGATACACTCGGGCGAATGTATCCCTTCTCCAGGAGGTCCTCCAACTGAGCCTTTAACTCCTTCAATTCTAATGGTGCCATCCGGTAAGGGGCTTTCGAAATGGGCGCAGACCCAGGCACCAAGTCGATGCTGAACTCATCTTCTCGGTCTAGCGGCATACCTGGAATATCGTTTGGGAAAATGTTTGGGAACTCGTTCACCACTCAGATCTCCTCTTTCTTGTCTAACTCCCGGCTTAGATCCTGGACGTAGCAAAGGTACGTCTGCTATCCCTTCTTTACTTGGGAGAGAATTGTCATTGCTGAGACAATCTTCACTCCGGGCTTCTCCTCCACTTTTCTGTACGAGACTCTCCGTCCCGATGGCCCTCTGAGAATGATCTTCTGCTCACTGCAGTCTATTCTCCCCTTGTATTTGCTCAGCCAATCCATCCCCAGGATTATGTCGAAGTCGGTCAAGGCAAATTGAATTAAGTCTACTATAATTTTTTTCCCTTTTATGTCTATACCTCCGTCTTTCATTACATTTTTACAAGTAATCACCCTTCCCGATGGTATAGATACAGCTATAGGAGAAGTTTCATTAATCTCCACTCCCAACTTCCCAACTAGACTATCAGCAATAAAAGAGTAAGTAGCCCCAGTATCAAAAAGAATGCATGTAGGAGTACCAATAACAGTAAAGGTACCTGCCAGCACGTCGGCTTCGGCCTCAGCTTCAGCCCGACTCATCACGTTTATCTTCCCTGGAGCCGGCTGCTGGTTGCCTCGATTCTCCCATTGGCCTCTATTGCCTTCATTTCCACCCTCTCCACTGCCACACTGAGGAGCGTCCCCGCGGTGGTGCTGATTCGGGCCTCTGCTCTGCTGGTCAGATTGTCTGTAAGAGCGATCGCCGCTGTAGCCTCTCTGCTGACTGCCTCCCTAAGGGCTCTGGAAGCACTCGAATACCCGATGCCTCCGCTTTCCACAACGAAAGCAGGTGATCACGTTCCTCTCCCAGTCCTTCCCTCGGTGATCCTTATTGCACCTCCTGTAGAAGAAGTGCCTCTCTCGCCTGGGCTCTCCCCTCTGAGTCTGGCTCTGGGACTGATCACCTCATCTCTGATCACCCCTCTAGTCTCCACCATGTCTCGGCCTCCCGTCTCTGCAATCTGGGTGAGGCTTCCACCTTTTCTCCTGTTGGTGTCTGGGGGTTAATCCTCTTGTCCCCGGGACTCGTCTCTTCCCTCCATCTTCCATTTGTTGCCGGCCAGGACCTCCTTCCTCTTTTGCTGCACCCTGTACAGGTTAGCAGCCTTCTCGTACGCATCCTAGAGTGTTGGGATTTTCAGCACGCTGAGGGCCTCCTGCAGACTCCAGTTCAGCCCTCCTACAAATCTCTGCACCTTGGACGCCTCATCGGGGACCATCGTAGGTGTGAACCTGGCCAGCTCTAGGAACTTCGAGTGGTAATCTTTGACACTCAACGTCAGCTGCTTGAGCTCCGAGAACTTCAAGTTTTTCTGCATCCTGACATGCTCGGGATAGAAGCGTCTCCTCATGACCTCCTTCAGACCATCCCAGCCGAAATCAGGCCCTGCCAGTAGCACATCCCTGTTGGTGGACCACCAGATGTCTGCCTCACTCTTGAAATAGTAGACGGCTGCATTAACCCTCCTGTCAGCCGGACAGTTAACTGCTTCGAAGATTTTGTCAAACTCTCGAATCTAGTCCTCGAGCAGTACTGAGTCCTCCTCTCCCTTGAAGGATGTGGGCTTCAGATGAGCAATCCTCTTTGTATAATCCTCCGACACGTTGCCCCTCTGTGCCTGCCTCTGGACTATCTGTCCCAGATTGAGTACCAGTTCCTGCAACTGCCTCATGGGGTCGTTGGCTGCCATCTGAGTTCTACGACTCCTGCTCCTTGTGTGGTATGGGAAATTCAATCTGTCAACCAGTCCTGCATGCCCCTAGAGCTCTATGCGAACTTCTGATTATAAGTACTAAATTGTGTAAGCAACATCCACCTGCATACCCTTATATTAGCTCTCTACCTCATGATAGAAGCTAGCGCATATAATAGTTCTAATATCAATGCACAATACTCATCCAATTGAGTTAATACCACCACCAATATTGTAATACACAAACAGAATATGTAGCTCAGTACTCGTACACTATAATACAACACACACAACATCGCAAGTACTGTAATTCCCCAGGGCGGCTTACCCAACATTTTAATTTCTTTTTAATCCAATTTTATCTTACTTCATAAACCTGGCTATGATACCACCTTGTGACACCCTGGATTTTGCCTTAAATGATAGTTTATGAAAATACGAATCTAACGATGAAGACGGCTTCGAAAACGGACTCCAAACGAGTCCTAAAAGTGCAAAACAAGCTAGGTCCGAACTTATGTCCGGACGTCTGAAGTTCGGACACAAGCCGAGAAAAATAAACCACAGAAATCCATTTGTCCGAACTTGTATCCGGACATTGATGTTCGGACACAAGTCGAGAGGTGAAAATTTTGAAAACCGAAGATGTCAGAACTTGTGTCCGGACTTCGAAGTTCGGACACAAGTCGAGAGTTTGGAAGATATAAGAACATAGTGTCTGAACTTGTGTCCGGACTTTGAAGTTTGGACACAAGTCGAGTTTCAAAAGTCCCGAAAACCATTTACGCGTGTCCGAACATTGGTCCGAGCTTGCAAGCTCGGACATAAGTCGAGACTTGCAAGTCGAACTTGTCCTCGCACACTATCCGAACGTTGATGTTCGGACAGGTGTTCGGACACGACTTGCGAAATCAGTAGCAACTCTCGGGGCCTGTCCGAACATTGATGTCTGGACGAATGTTCGGACAGGTCCTGAAATGCGTTTTTAAGTGTCAAAACAGAGTCAAATCAACACTAGATTAATCATAATAATGTTGTAAATAACAGAGAATCATTCTAACAAGTTTATACCGCAATTCAACACTAATTAATTAGTGTATAAAAACTTCATCACACTCATAATTGTCAAGAGAGTTAGTGGAAATGCAAAATCTAGTAGGGCGTTACCGCCACACTCTACTCACAGAGTGCTCAGGATTAAAATCAAACAATAAACCAAAACGTTACCAACATTGTAGCACAAAAGTATTTTCAGTAACACAACTCAACTTCAATCAAAACTTGAATTTTAATCTGGTCATCCTAAGCTATGTGATAGCGCATCCCAATCCCCAAATCCGCCACAAGTACCTGCGATCAGAAAACAACAACAGAAAACGCGAAGGGATCGTGCAAATCAGCAAAACTGAGTTAAGATCGCCTCATCTTGTAAAATGCATTTTGAAACCTATTTTACATTTGCAAAACATTAACTCACACCACAATATAAACCAGACTCATCAATTCCAAATTCACCATTAACAAAAGCATTTCGGGTGAGAACTTTCAAGGAATCAAATTATTAGTATACACGGACGACACCAAATTGGAGTCGCAACAAAAGAATCCCACCTCACTCTACGTCCTTAAGTGTGCACACCCCCCAAAAGGTAACTTACGACCCAAAGGAGTAGATCATTAGAGCTTAACTGCAAGTAATGTCTGCAGACAAAAGTATATAAATATTCACGGGGTACAAAGTACCAACAATCCACAGAGTACCAAGAAGGTACAACCAGAATACACGGGGCACCAAAAGGTACCGACAAGCCAACAATTAATTCAATGAAAGTCTCCCAAAACATTTATCCACAACCTTTGCAAAACATTGCACCAGAATACACAGGGGAAAGATAATTTCCCAAATTTCCAACGACTCCAAAACCGAGGTAAAGCCAATCCATTGTTAATTCACAAATCACAGAGATAGAGAAGGATGAGCACAACATTTACCTGGATACGCCCACCAAAATGAGGTCACCCAACTAGACCACTAGTAGCGCCCGTTAGAGAACTCGGGGTCTAGATTTACAAATAGGGATTCCATCAGAAACTATCTAAACACCAACGAAATAATTAAATAACCTTACCAGTTGATTTCCCTTACCCTTCTACCCAAACCGGCACCAGAGAAATAGCCTAAGGATGATGGAAAAATAAGAACGTGAATTGAGAAGGGTTGAGAGCTTGAGGAGAGAGAGGAGCGTGGAAGCGATATGTTGAGGATGAAGACGATCGTGAAGTCGATCAGGTTATTAAATAGAAAATACTTTGAATAATGAAAAGATAATACTAATAAATTATTTAGTATATTTAGTTTAAAGAAGAGAGAATTAAAAATCACCATTGTAAATTAACTTGGGAAAAGAATTTACAAATAAAATAGGAATTTGAAAGTAGTAACGTTGTAATCTACAGAAAGATTTAGATTCAATGTGTTAGAAAAGAATTAGAAATGTTATTTAATTAATAGTCAAAATAAGAGAAAAACTAGTTGATCGTTAGGAAAGGATGGGGATGAATAATTATCTATGAGAGAGATGTTTTCAAATTAAATAAGTGATTCCTTAATAAATAGGATAAAGATGAGTGGAGATCGTGAAAGAGTGGGTAGTATATTTATTGCTGAAAATAATTCAGGAAAGAGAAAGATTTTCTCTGGAGAAGCAAAATCCAACTTGTGCTCTTAGAAGTAATGATAATAACAATATTTATTTATTATAGGTAGCCAAAGCTGGTTTGAGCTCTCAAGACTAGAAGAATGTAACAACGTCATTAGAGTTAGGAATGAATAAGTAAATATATTCTCATATAATATCGGTGGGAATAAAGGAATTGAAGTCATTGTAATTATATTAGGAAATAAAATGATTATATAGCTTCTCTGGGCCTCTATTAATATCCTTCACGACCAATATATTATAATATCACACTCACTCCGACTATATATTAAATTAATCCTATGTCAAAATTTACGGGTATTTCAGCAATATATAAAATGTGTTTGTTATTAAACTATCTACATTGTTGAAAGGAAAAAAAATAGAGATGTAACACTTACATTACGAGAACTATAAGACATTGCAATGCTGAAGATAGAAGGAGAATTGGACAAGAGGAAAACGATGAGTAGGCTGTTTATAAAGGAAAAGATGAGATGGGCGTATTAAATAAAGAAACTTACAATAGTGATCAGATGGGTGAGTGTTTTAGTCATCTGAACAAATAAAGGTAGTTTTAGTCTAAAGCTACCGACTAAACACCTCTTCCATAAAGCTATGTAGATTTTCATAAAATAAAGACAGCTTTAATAGAGCCTATAACTTAAATGTCCATGCCGAACGGGATCTAAATAGTAAGGGTGTGTTGGTTGTAACACATCTTTTCATGCGTTTACAGTAAAGCTCCCTTTGGTTAACTACAATGACAAATAGAAGGTGGACAAGTGATTATAATTAGGGTTCGTTCGGTAACAACCTTTATCCTGCTTTTCATCTTCATGCAGTTTATTTTGTTAAAAAGCAGCTCTATGGTAGTAAATGACCTTTATTATATCGATTGGTTTACCTGTGTTTGTGAAATAAAGCTGCTTTATGGGTTTTCAGCTTTATCAAAAATACAAAAGTACCATTTACCTTTTTTCATTATTTACAAGCTATACCTTGACCACCTCGTTATCTCTTTTTTTTCCATTATCTTCCTCCTCTAGATTAGTCACTTCTTTTATGGGATACTGCTAACTTGGTTTTAAAATACATGACGCGCTCTGATGCGATTAGGCTCCAGAAGTGATGTATGAGGCGTGATGCGAGCGCATCCCGTTTTTGATGTGATCCTTACTAAAAAAACCACATCTAAATTTTTGTAGACAACATTTAATACATATGAAGTAATATTTTAACACAATAGAATAAAAACATTCAAACACAAGTCTAAAGTAATCAAGTGTCAAAGTATTCAATCCAAATAACATAAGAGAACAAAAACATCCAAACACAAGTATGAAGTAATCAATCTACACAAGGGAATAATAACTTTTAAAGATAACAAACTTCATATGAGACTACATTTGGATATCACCGTATGAATATGTTGGATGTCATCAACACAAGATCAACTAAATCATTTTCAACGCTAGGAGCATCAATATCCTCTTCAAACTCTTCCTCCACCTCATAACTCAAGTTCGTCCTAGTAGAAGTAGATGCAAAAGCAACATTTTTCCCTCTAGAACTTGAAGGATATTCTCTTCCCTCCTTAATGATATAGTTTTGTAGATTGGATTATTAACCCCTATGAGTCTCATAATCATCTCATATCATCAATTGTACACATGCAAGACATCAAGCATACATACAAGGCTCATTCAAACTTTAAGGCCATTTTTGATGTCCTTGGGTTTATATTGCTCTCAACCCACCAACAGGGGCGTAGCCAAGGTGGGTCATGTGGGGTCACGTGACCCCACATTTTTTTGAAGAATTTAGAGATTCTTATATATATATATATATAATTAGACTTTATATGTATATAATATAGTGACCCCATATATTATAGAGTTGTTGATGGTGTAGTGGTAAGGGATATAAGTATTTAATGAGTTGTCCTAGGTTCAAATCCAACTATAATCAAATATTTTGAATTTTTTCCCTTTTAGTGACCCCACATTATTTATATTCTGGCTTCGCCACTACAACAATAAGTGCATAGGGTCAAACTAGATCGATATATGAGCATATAGGAACAAACAACAATAAAAACGAAGATCAGACGAAGAAGTTATGGCCAAAACAAGTTACACAAGCTCAGGACGCATCAAAGCGCATCGGGCGCATCGCAGGGCATCAGGCACATCAGAGCGCGTCATGGTCGCATCCTGACGAAAAATGTCTTGCTACCATGGATGCGTTGGGGTGGTCGTATCACACGCGCATTTTATAGCTGAGACTGCTAAATTCAAAATGCCAAGTTCAACCATCCTGTTGTGGGTAGTCGATTTTCTCATCACTTCAACCATCCTGCTACCGTTTTTTTGTTTTTAAGAATCAATCCAACAAATTGACCTTCGAAATTCATATACAACATCGACCTGTAGCATCGATCCTATAGAAATCGAAAACATTTTTTATTACCGCCAGTTCTGAGGAATTGAGTCTTGCTATTCAAACCCAATTGTTGATGGGCTTACTTCAGTTACTGGGACTCCTGGGATTCCAACACCTAGTTTGTTGCATATCAGCTACTGTCTTCACCAGATACTAACACGCAGAGCACAAGATAGAGGAAGAAGCTATTGTTTAGCAAACAACAACCTCAAAGCTAACCTGCAAGCTGTCTGGTTGGAGAATACAACCACGCACGATTAACAAGCAATAGAATGAGACATCAGAGAGAAGAGAATAACAGAGAGGAAGAGAGGATGATAAAGCTTTGATGTATTATTACTTCTGTGTTTGAATAGCTTTTATACATTGTATAAGTTGTTACAGAGATAACAGATTGACTGTAACAATAACAACTAATGTAACAGATTCAGTTATATGTAATACAATTGTATTCCCAGTATTTTAGCTATTTATATTTCCTACAACATATCTTCCCCATCTTGAAAACCTTGTCCTCAAGGTTGAAAATTAGGAAACTTTCGACTGATATCATGGAAGTATTCCCAAGTACACCTTCCTCTCGTAAATCAGACCACTTGACCAGAACTAATGTAGCTGCCTTCCCTTGCCTGTTCACCATCTTTCTGTCCAGGAATTTTCAGGCTCATGTAATAACACATCAGAAACAGAAGGTGGAAGCTGATGTGTAGATACAGCAGTACCCAGATGACGTTTTAACTTAAATACATGAAATACTGGATGTATGGAGGAAGAACTTGGCAAATCCAACTTATATGCTCTGCTGCCACACTTGTCAAGAATTCGAAATGGTCCAAAATACTTAGGAGAAAGTTTCTGATTGCTTCGCATCACTACTGATTGTTGTCTATAGAGCTGAAGTTTAACATAAACCATGTCTCCCACTTCAAAAGATCTTTCTGATCTTCGTCTATTTGCTTGTTGTTCCATGCGGTGTTGTGCTCGCATCAGATGGAATTTAAGCAGTTGAATTATGCTTTCTCTATCCTGCAGACACTTGTCTACCACTGTTACTTTGGTTTTTCCTGGTAGGTAAGGAAGATGCTGAGGAGGAGTTTGCCCATAGACTACTTTAAATGGAGTCATTTGAATTGCAATGTGAAAAGTAGTATTGTACCAGAATTCCGCCAAAGGAATGTACTTACTCCACAAATGAGGCCTATCTGAACACATACATTTGAGGTATGTTTCTAAACCTCGATTAACGACTTCAATTTGCCCATCAGTTTGTGGGTGATAAGCTGAAGAATAATTCAAATCAATACCTTCAGTAGAAAATAATGCCTTCCAAAATTCACTCAAAAAACAGAATCTATGTCACTTGTTATAGACTTAGGAAACCTGTGCAACTTAAACACATTATCCAAATACGCTTGAGCAACTGAAGCAGTTGTATATGGGTGTTTAAGTGCAATGAAATGAGCAACTTTGCTCAATCTATCGACCACAACAACAATTACCGATTTACCAAATGAAAGTGGCAACGAGTCTATGAAATCCATGGAAACATCCTGCCAGATTGCATCAGGTATAGGCAAAGGTTGTAAAAGACTAGGGTAAGCTGAAGCATCATATTTGCACCTTTGGCATTGGTCACAAGCACGAATAAAGGCTTGTATATCCTTATTCATACCCTTCCAATAAAATAAGGCCTTTGTTCGTTGATAAGTGGCATCCCTTCCTGAATGGCCGCCCAAACTGGATGAGTGCAACCATGTTAATACTGAATCTCGCTGGTTAGGCACATTAGGAAGTACCAGCTTGTTCTTCCTTCTCAACAGATCCGCATGCCACGAGAAATACTTGTGACTGTTTTTATCTGTCTTCAAATCTGTAATAACTGATGCAGTGAAAGGATTCGACTGATAAGCATCTCTAATTCGCTGTAACAGATCACTAGTTACCACAGAAAGTGCCATGTTCAAAATTTCAGAACCCTCCATCCGAGACAATGCATCAGCCACTAAGTTTTCTTTCCCTTGCTTATACTCTATTTCGTAATCAAATTCCAGAAGCTTTGGTAACCGTTGAACTGTATGGGAGTATTTAAGCGTTACTCTAGTAAGTACTTGAGACTGCGTTGGTCTGTTCGAATGGTGAAATGGGAAGGAAGGAGATAATGCCTCCATTTCTGTACAGCGAAAACGACAGCTAGCAATTCTTTTTCATAAATTGATAGCTGTAGTTGCTTACCTTGCAGGTGGCGACTTATGAAAGCCAAGGGGTGTCCATCCTGCATTAACACTGCTCCAATGCCATGTCCACAGGCATCCGTTTCCACAACAAACAGTCTGTCAAATTGTGGCAAAGCTAGAACTGGAGCATCACACAACACCTTTTTAATCTGTTTGAATGCTTCCTGATTCCAACTGAAAGCATTCTTTTTAGTGAGTAGGGTGAGAGGACGAGCAATTAATCCAAAGTTTCTGATAAAACAACGATAATAACCTGTTAACCCTAAAAAACCCCTTAGCTGTTTCACAGTTCTGAATACAGGCCAGTTTGCAACTGCTTGGACCTTCCTCGGATCTGTTGCAATTCCTTTAGCAGAAATAAAGTGGCCAAGATACTTCACTTTCTTAGTTGCAAATGAACATTTACTCATCTTAGAATATAGTTGATGTTTCCTCATCAACTGAAATACTAAACTAAGATGATAAACATGGTCTTCTAGCGTCTTCCTGTAGATAAGAATATCATCAAAAAATATGAGAACAAATTTACGCAGACAATCTCTGAATACTGAATTCATAAGACCTTGGAACGTAGTAGGTGCATTTGTGAGGCCAAAGGGCATCACCAAATATTCATAATGACCCGTATGTGTCTTGAAAACCGTTTTGTGCACCTCTTCTGGTTCCATTCGAACCTGGTGATAACCAACTCTAAGATCGACTTTAGAGTAATAATGTGAACCACCAAGTTCATCCATCAAGTCTTCTATCAACCGAATGGGAAAATGATCCTTAACATTCATGTTATTTAACTTCCGATAATCCACACATAACCTCCACGATCCATCTTTTTTTTAACAAGAACAACTGGAGATGCGTAAGGACTAGAGCTGGGTTGAATGGTACCTTGTGATGACATTTCTCTGATGATTTTGTTTATCTCATTCTTCTGATGTAGAGCATATCTGTAGGGAAGTTGATTAACTGGATTAGAACCACTGATTAAGTGAATTTGATCGAAATAAAGGGAGAGTAGTAGGCTCCTGAAAGATATCTCTATAACTGCACATCAGCTCTTGAATCTCTGGAGAGACAACGTTATTTCGAGAAGAAGTATCCATTTGAATACTGTGACTTGATACACTAGCAGGGAGTTCGTGGACAGATATCATGTAAACTTGAGTGGACTCAGTGGTGTTTGAGAGTAAAGCCTTAGCTTTAACATCCTTGACAGAACTGGTCTTGATCTCATTGAGAACCAGCTTCCTGGAATTCACCTTGAATTCCATAACGAGATTCTTGAAATCCCATTTCATAGGACCCAATTGCTCTAACCATTGGACAACGAGCACCATATCGCACCCACCCAAGGGAATAACCATAAAATCAGCCACGAACTCGACGCCTTGAAAGGTCCATCGAAATCCTTCAACTTTTCCTTCCACCAGTAATAAACTGCCATCAGCAACAGTGACTTTAGTGTTTGTCACAGGACGCAGACTGCAACCCAGACGCTTCGCCATGGATTTATCAAGGAAATTATGTGTACTCCCTGAATCGATAAGGATAAAGAGTAATTTCTTGTTAAAGAGACCCTTAACCCTCATCGTTCGATAATCTGTCATACCAGCTAGCGCGCTAACTGGTATTTGCAAATCTTCCTCAGGACTTCCCCACTCTTGATCACCAATCTCTTCCGATTCATCTTCACATCTCATCACAGTAGTAGCATAGGCCTTTAGCTCGCCTATCGCTCATCTGCTCAAGGTAAGGAATTTCCGTGGTACCATTTGCGACTTGCTCTTGTCCAAACTAGACTGAGATTCGAGTACTTTTGGAGTTAGTAATAATCCCTTAGAAGAATTGTTCGCATTCACCATTCGACTTCCTGACGAATTACTAGTCCAAGCTTTGCGCAGGTGCGCTTTCTCATAAAGCCTACCCAATAAGAGACATTGGCGAATTGATTTGGGCTGGAACATCCTTACATGCATCTGCGTATCATTGCGAAGGCCGGCAAGGTATGCGCTAACGAGATATTCATCCGACAACGACACTCTTGTACGAATAGCCTCAAATTGATTATGATACTCCATAATCAAATATGTTTCATGTGAGTTCTTGAGTTCTACAATTGGATCGTCGGGAACTTCCTCAAATATTTCCTTGAGGAGATTCTTGTAAGCGTTCCAATCAGCAAGAATCACCGCTGCAAATTCGGATTGAGCAATCGCCTGGTGCCAAGATGTCGCTTGAGCATCGAAATGTATCGAAGCTAACCCCACTTTCAATTCATCACGTGTACGATCAATGGAGAAGAACTGCTCCACCTTAAACAGCCACTCCTTGACCTTATCGCCATTGAAGCGCGGAAAGTCCAGTTACGCCAGCCGTGTTACACCGGAGTAGGAATTCCAGCGGCTTGACGATTCCGTAGGACTTTTGTCGCAAGATGTCTCTGTCGAAGCCATAGTATGCAAATGCAGAGCTTCAAAAAGATCTGCTATGCTCTTGTCGATCTTTGCATTCTGTTCAGCCATCATAGCCTGAATTTGAGGTTGTAACGTGGCCTCAAGTTCATTGACTGCTTCTCGGATCAATTGGCTGTTGTGCGTTTCCGCCATCAATGAGATTAGGATCTAGAGTAATTTGATACCAATTGTTGCAGATTAGCTATTGTCTTCACCAGATACTAACACGTAGAGCACAAGATAGAGGAAGAACCTATTGTTCAGCAAACAACAACCTCAAAGCTAACCTGCAAGCTGTCTGGTTGGAGAATACAGTCACGCACGATTAACAAGCGATAGAAGGAGACATCAGAGAGAAGAGAAGAACAGAGACGAAGAGAGACTGATAAAGCTTTGATGTATTATTGCTTCTGTGTTTGAATACCTTTTATACATTGTATAAGTTGTTACAGAGATAACAGATTGACGGTAACAATAACAACTAATGTAACAGATTCAGTTATATGTAATACAATTATATTCCCAGTATTTCAGCTATTTATATTTCCTACAACATAGTTCAACGGATCAAAATTCATATTCTTCTGGAGATGCTCCTAGCGGCGGGGTCGCATTGCCGTTCCTTCTTCTACAAGTATCACCCAAATTTGTATCTGTTGTTTCTCTTTGTTTGACTTTTGTTGTCCAATTGGAATTGTTTCTGGTGTACTGAAGAAACTCAGATGGGCTTAAACGTGAAACACAATGAACAATGATATAGTTTATTGGCTAATTCATGAAATGCCACTGAAAAAAGAAAGTCACGAAATATCACTATATTTTTATAAAAGTCCATGAAATGCCACTATGTCATTAACCAGAAGCAAAAAAGACAAAAATACCCCCTATTAGTTAACAAAGTATTTTTAAAGTTCACAATATGCCACTAAGTATTAAAAAATTCACTAAAATTCACAAAAAATTCAAAATACTATAAAATATAGATAACTACAAATATTTAAAAAATTATTAAAAAAATATAAAAATATCATAAAACATTGAAAAAAAGTAAATATTTCTTAGATTTTATCCAAAATTATTAAGTACCATAAAAAAGAATATAAAGTTTTAAACACATAATTTATACTAATTTTTCTACAAATTTAGACCAATATAGTACCATAAATTATACTCTCTCCGTTAATTAATATCTGTCGTTTTAGGATGTGATTCTTGTTCAAAAATATCTGTCATTTTAGCTTTTTGACACACTTCTTTCCACTTTTACCTCTACTATTCAATATAAAAGTATTATTATCTAAATAGAAAAGTAAAAAGTAGGGGCACATGCATCATTGTGTTACTTTTCTTAATAAGTGTGCAAGTTTCTAAAATGACAGTTATTGTTGAACGGAGGGAGTATCAATTAATTACCATAATTTATACCAATTAAATATCATAATTTTTACCATACATTTTAAATTATTTTTTCAACCAATCAAAATTATTTATTCAAATAAAATATTTTAAATATTTAATTAATATTTGGAATTTGTAAATTTATATTCTG
This sequence comes from Limonium bicolor, assembly GCA_023374045.1. Lineage (NCBI taxonomy): Eukaryota > Viridiplantae > Streptophyta > Magnoliopsida > Caryophyllales > Plumbaginaceae > Limonium > Limonium bicolor. The sequence continues at coordinate 80,245,133 of CM041779.1, read as the reverse complement.
TTTTACAGATGACTTTATGACATAATATAATTTATTTCGAATCAATAATTTAAATTGATAAAAAAACAAGATAATTTAAAAATGTATGGTACAAATTCTGGTTGTTAATTGGTACAATTTACGGTGATTAATTGGTAGAAAATTGGTACTAGTCTTAATTTTTAACATAATTTATACCATTTTTTCTACAAATTAAGCACCATAACTAGTACCAATTAATTACCATAAATTGTACCATACATTTTCAAATTATCTTTAATTTTTTATCAATTTAAATTATTTATTCATAATCAATTATATTATGTCATAAAGTGATCCACAAAATATAATATAAATTTAACAATAATAATTTTGCAAATATTAATTAAAACTAAAAATAATGTTTTTGAATAAATAATTTAAATTGCTAGAAAAAATAATATAAAAATGTATGTAAAACTTGTCGTAATTGATTGGTATAAATATTAAATTATGCTACTATATTGGTCTAAATTTGTGAAAAAATTAGTTTAAATTATGTGTTTAAAACTCTTTTTATTATTTTTATGGTACTAAATAATTTTTCTAACAATCTAAGAAATATTTTTTTTTCAATTTTTTATGGTATTTGAATATATATATATATATATATATATTTTATTTTTATGATTTTTTATAATATTTTGAATATTTTATATATTTATCTATATTTTATAATATTTTGATTTTTTTGTGAACTTTAGTGAATTTTTTAACACTTACGGGCATATTGTGAACTTTAAAAGTACTCTGTTAACTAGTAGGGGTATTTTTGTCTTTTTTGTTTCTGGTCAATGACATAGTGACATTTTATAGACTTTTGTAAAAATATAGTGACATTTCATGACTTTCTTTTTTTTTTTGGCATTTCATGAATTAGCCAAAATTATAGTGGCATTTCATGAAATTTCCCTAAATATAAAGGTCGAAGCACCTCAAAATTCCAAACGCCCCATTCAATTCCCGGTTTGGACACTATGTCCAATTATTCTCGGGACAGTGACAATTGTTGCACAACTCCCGCATTTGGCAAACGTTGATCTCAATGCAGCAAAAAACCCGCACTTGGCGATTACAGTTTTTTTTTTTTTGCACAACCACCGCACTTGGCAAGTGCGGAAACTATGCAGGTCAAAACCAGCACTTGCCAAGTGCGGGTACTTTGCCAATTTATGGTGGGCGGCAGCCCTTCCCTCCCTATAAATACCCCACTATCCCTCCCTCATTCTTCACATAAATCTCACAAACTCTCTCATATTTTCTCATATTCTCCTTTTGGGTGAGCTTAGTAGGAGCAGTAGCAAAATTATTTTGTAAGTACGATGGCTAGAAGATATGCCGGAGCAGCTGGAGGACCCGGGCCAGATAAGACGGAGCTGTTTTCACTACAGACGACACATATCTCTTGTGCGATATTATCTGGACGTGAGGTTAGTATCCTAATTGCTAAAAAATTTTAATAGTTAGTTAAAATTATTATATTTAGTTAATTTAAAAATAAAATTTAGAGAGTAATTAGAGAATTTATTTATAATGAAATTTAGGAGTATATGGATAGAGTTTTGAAAGGGCGTGGGGGAGTGAAGTTGGATGAAGCCCCACATAGATTGATTGTCCCATATTTACAAGCTGCTGGGTTATGGGGTCCTTCTAGGTTTGTCGTGAAAGGTAATAATTACATATGCAATGCTTTGGTTGAGAGATGGAGACCGGAGACCCATACATTTATGTTTCCATTTGGGGAGGTTTCTATCACTTTAGAGGACATGGCACAGCTTTTCGATTTACCTATCAAGGGTAGGCCGGTTACAGGTGCTACCAGTGTGGAGGTTCAAGAAATATGCGCTGATTTATTGGGGAAGACGCCGGATATCGAGGACATTAGGGGGAACCATGTTCTTTTAACATGGATATCTGAAAATTTCAAAAATGATGATCCAGAGTTGACTGACGACGCTCCGCCTGCTAGGATTGCTCAGCATGCTTGGGCGTACATGTTGAGGCTGCTTGGGGGGATATTAATGCCATCCTCCAATGGAAACTCTGTAGACTATTGTTATCTGCCTCTACTGGCGGATTTTGATGTGACTGGCCAGTACAACTGGGGATCTGCAGTATTGGCCTGGATTTATCGTCATTTATGCATGGCCACGAAGATAAAATATACTGGATACCTCCTCTGCAGCACCAGATTGCTTACTATATGGGCTTACTCGAGGATTCTTCGGTTTTTTATACGCCGGACTAGGCGGGTTGATGATGATACAACATTGTGCTATCGGTATGTTAACTTAAGTTTATATATTTAGAATCATTTAATTTTTTCGTTGTTTAACGGTAGAAGTCTTTTTGAATGTTTGATAGATGGTTGCGGATGGACGTTGCCCACATCCGCACTTTGCAGGATGCTAGACATGCGATTGATAATATGTCTACACCACCCTCTGCTGATGAAGTAAGTTACAAGAAGACTTAATAATTTCTTTGAATTGTGTACTTTTTAAATTAAAAGATTTAACTCTTGTGTTGCTACTGCAGTGGAGGTGGTTGCCTTATGCTGATCGACCACACCACCCAGGAGCTGAAGCCTACGCGTTGGTAGTTCCTCTCATCCATTTTAATATTGTTGAGGGACACCAACCAGATCGAGTCATGCGGCAGTTCGGTAGAGACTAACCTATTCCCGCCGCTCCACTTGATTGTGACAGACTTCACAGTCAAGAACGTTTTGGGCGTACCACCACTGACTGGGTATCTTACCTCGGTCCGTATCTGCAACTGTGGGAGAGTAGAAATGACCGGCGAATTCCTCTTCACACGTATCCCCTTTCACGACCGCTGGGACCTCAGTCTGCATACATGAGGTGGTACTCACAGCACAGCATCCATTGGTTCACATCAGATGCTCGAAGGAACGCAGTTCTGGTATTAATTTTTTAAATGTCAATAATTTTGGTTAGTTGTTTATATAATTATCTCTCCATCCTTTTGCTTCTTAATATCTTTTTCTTTTGTAGGGACAAGCAGTGCAGCAATTTCAGTATATGTCCCAGGACACTGATAGCAGCCAGTATGCGAGATACGTGGCTGATCAGACTTGGATATATGGGCATATGCGGTACGGTTATGCACAGCCAGAGGAGCCTTTAGTCCCACCCCTTGCATTCCAAGTGTTCAAGCCGAGTTGGGATTGCATTAGCAATGACGCACCCCGGAGAGCTGCACACAGGAGGAGACACAACGAGCGGTGGCCAAGACAGCCAAGAAATCATGATCACTCTCCTCCTCCTAAGCCTGTAGATCCCCACCAGCATTTTAATGCAGCAGTTGACGCTGGGCATATGCAATATGATGCAGGAGTTGATGCTGGACAGATGGTAGTGGTTGAGCAGCAACCTTCACAAGCACTACATCTGCAGCCTTATGTAGGTGGTCTAGACTTTGGTTACACATCCCAGCCGACTGTGGGATACATTCCCCAGATGCAGACTCCGGCTCCATATCAGCCAGTACCTGAAGTTGGCGGTAGTGCAGGGGGTAATGCGGTGTTATTTGATGACTTCCTTAATTCTAGTTGGAATTTCAGTTTGTCTGAGATGTTGGGTTCTACTGGTAGTGTGGGGGCAGATCCTAGTCAGATGTCACAGCACCTGACTCAACCAACTCCTACACCTTCTACACCCATAGTTACTACACCGCATACCCCGCAGGCATCAGTCCATGAGATGACCATCGAGCAGCAGATTGATTACTTGGAGCAGATACCTGCATCATCTCGCACACCTGTGCAAAACTATGAGCTGGAGAGTCTGCGTATGTAGCTACGGTCGAACAGGAACCCACCAGATAGATACGGGGAGTGGACTCGTTGATCTGCACTGTATCTTGATTCTGGTATTTTAGTTTTCGTACCTTTGCTTATTTTGAAATTAAACAATGTATTTTGTTATTGTTTGGATTAATAATTGTGAGATTACACCTTCGTTTGATTTTTGATATTCTTTATTGCGCCCTTTTTTTGAGCAGTCAAATGACAACCGTTTACTCTAAAAATTTGCGTACACGTTGTACTACATGCACACATTATTGTGTCCGAACCTCATACCATTTCGACTTCCACAAGTGTCTCATAAATAAGGGAGAAGTGGCTATGCTGCACAATATTTAATATTAGAAAAACTGCAGTCTGGTGCCGTATTACGCCCTTTTTTGAGCAGTCAAACGACATCCATTTACTCTAAAAATTTGCGTACATGTAGTACTACATGCACACATTATTGTGTCCGAACCTCATCCCATTTCAACTTCCACAAGTGTCTCATAAATAAGGGCGAAGTGGCTAAGCTGCACAATATTTTATATTTGAAAAACTGCAGCCTGGTGTCGTATTGCACCTTTTTTTTTTGAGCAGTCAAACGACATCCATTTACTCTAAAAATTTGCGTACACGTAGTACTACATACACAAATTATTGTGTCCGAACCTCATCCCATTTCGACTTCCACAAGTGTCTCATAAATAAGGGCGATGTGGCTAAGCTGCACAATATTTAATATTTGAAAAACTGCAGCCTGGTGCCATATTGCGCCCTTTTTTTTAGCAGTCAAACGACATCCATTTACTCTAAATATTTGCGTACACGTAGTACTACATGCACACATTATTGTGTCTGAACCTCATCCCATTTAGACTTCCACAAGTGTCACATAAATAAGGGCGAAGTGGCTAAGCTGCACAATATTTAATATTTAAAAAACTGCAGCCTGGTGCCGTATTGCGCCCTTTTTTTGAGCAGTCAAACGACATCCATTTACTCTAAAAATTTGTTTACACTTAGTACTACATGCACACATTATTGTGTCCGAACCTCATCCCATTTTGACTTCCACAAGTGTCTCATAAATAAGGGCGAAGTGGCTAAGCTGCACAATATTTAATATTAGAAAAACTGCAGCTTGGTGCCGTATTACGCCCTTTTTTTGAGCAGTCAAACGACATCCATTTACTCTAACAATTTGCGTACACGTAGTACTACATGCACACATTATTGTCCGAACCTCATCCCATTTCGACTTCCCCAAGTGTCTCATAAATAAGGGCAAAGTGGCTAAGCTGCACGATATTTATTATTTGAAAAAGTTATCTAAGTGCTTCCTGACCTTTGTCTCTCTATTCTATGTGCTATTATATTACGTCGTATCTCGTAGACCGACTCTTGTTCTATGAAATCATCATCTTCAGCTTCAATAGGATCATAAATGACAAGTAAAGCAATATGTTCCATGAAATCTTCATACTCCATATAATTTTCCATCATCCGATGTACTGATGTATCAGTCCGTACGTGGAAAAAGCTCCATTCGTAATCGTCCTCCAGTGACAGGTACACCATTGTTGCTACATTTATTGTGCCGAGAAGAGAGTGTAGAGCATAACCTACTCGTCGTTGCAGGTCACAGAGATTATTAGGATACGACATACTTATTTCTACGCGGCTATGCCCCATCCTTCTCTCGAAATGTGCACCATGACGGTTGAAAGTGGCCCCGTAATTCACGTGCAAACTGAAAGGAAACTCCATTATAGTTTGAGATCAAGGAGGGGTGTAAGGTATGAAGAATTCAAATAGCATGTAAGTATATAGAATTTGTCAGCAGTACGTGAGTAATGAGTTTGGATGCACATACCCTTTTTATAATACAATAGTGACAGTCGTAACGGCTAATGTACACCCGCATTTGTGCAGTGCGGTTCTTTTGTAATAGTAACGGTCACTGACAGCCCAAACGGTTAGTACAACATGAACTGTACAACCGCATTTGGCTAGTGCGGTTGCTTTGCAAGGTTATGCTCAGGCGCCGCCAGTTCTCCGTATATATATGCCCTCTCCATCCATCATTCGTCACACATCTAACAATCTCAGTCAATTACTCAATATCGTTTGAAAACAACTATACGCCTGTCTCACCACCACCAGCGTTCCCCATGGATATCCCGTGCACCATGTCGCATGACGTTGAAGTAATGCATAACCAATCAGGTATGCATTTTCAAAGAACTTATTCTACGCATCAATCCGATTTTGATATCCCCTTGGATATTACGTTCCGGGATTTTGACAATCTCATTGAGACGAGGCTGAAAGAACAATACGGTTACCATTGTGTGGTCGAATCCATTCTCCGTTGATTATTGTTGTCTACATATCCACACCCGTTTTGGGGACCATTAGAGATAAAGGGTGACGCCGACGTAGAACGAATGATAAATCAGTTCGTCTTCAACCAACAATGTTACACAAGGGTTGAACTGTACGTGGTTTATGCGTTCAGAGAGGACAACACCCTACCATTACCTCCAAGGAGGACTAGTCTTGGGGAACTGGGGGCTATATATGGTGTTGCCTCAAGCGAGGATGAAGAATGAGGTCAAGGAAATGACGGAGACTAGTGCATGGTGTTAGTACTTCTGTTGTCGGGATATCATCTTTCTACTTACGAATAATATATGTTTGTATTAGGTTGTTCACTAGTTAAGTTTTCCTAAAGTGACGAAGGTCACCTTCTAAAATTAATGCAATAACAGTGTACTACGAAGGTCATCTTATATTAATAATAGTGTTAACATGTTGCATTTTACTCTAAGATTGAAATCACCTATGATAATACAAATCCATTACATAACACAGTACTACACATTCGTTCAGTCATCCTTATCATAGCAACGCACACTTACACAATGTAACCAAAACCACATTAAGCTACCACTTCTGGATCGTAATCAATCATAAGGTGAATTGCATCCACGTCGTCCTGGATTGGGATAAAGTTGTGTATCATGTTCCGCACATCATAGTCGTTGTTTATCGGCATTGTACCCCAGCGTGGCCATGGAAAAGTGCACAAATTCCTCCTATATATAATAGACGTGACACGGTAACGCTGGACATCATCTGATATTGCGTCTTCGATTAACAATTTCAAGCGAGCCTATGAGATATTTGGATTATAAGGGACCTCAAGCCACTCCCCTCTTCCTTCATCTGTTGGCTCCATGCAAAAACCATACATGTTGAAAACTGGTTCGTAATCCAAAAATAGTAGAATCGGTAGTGTGTCCATTGGCACTTAAGGTAGAGGGAAATAAAAATATGTGAGCTTTGTTGTCATGATGTGCGCATTTTATAATGTACAATAGTTTTAAGGAGCTGCGTTTGCGAAATGCGGTTGTTGTATGTGGTCCGGCTGTACTGGTGGTACATAATAAACAGTAACTCACATAATGAACCGTCGCACATTTTTTTTAACTTTTTCATCTGTCAAAGGAGATGTGTTTCCGAAATGCGGGTGTTGTGTGTGGTCTGGCTGTACTAGTGGTACATAATAAACAGTAACTCACATAATGAACCGCCGCACATTTTTTTAACTTTTTCATCTGTCAAAGGAGATGTGTTTGCAAAATGCGGGTGTTGTTAGTGTGCGGCTGTACTGACACTGCAGAAGAAACAGTAACTTATGTAATTGAAGGGTGGAAATTTTTTAAACTTCTTTATCTGTTATAGGAGCTACATTTCGGTAGTGCGGTTGTTGTTGTCTATTGTCTGGTCTATATATAGCGGGCTGTTAGCAACAACTGTTCATACGGGTAGTTCTCACCCACCTTCTTTGTTGATAGGCAATAATGTTCATTCCTTGCAAAATACACTTGCATTACATCCCGTCGTTTGATGAATTCGGTTTTCAATTTGAGCCTACAGAATATACCACGATCCGCCCTCTTACCATTGCGCCTTTTGTCGACTATAACTATTTCAAATTCCTAGTTGAATGCAGTTTAGATTGCGGTGATGATAAGTTCATACCAACGTCCATTGTTTACCGCAAAATGGTTTTCTCGCACCCAATGCCAATGTGGAGCCAAATGGAGATAGCAAATTATGAAGATGTACGTCTTATGGTTGAAAACTTCATGACCAATAGACGACGCATGGCCAAAATTCAACTGTTGGTGGAGTATGAACCAAAGGTTGATGAATAATTGTGTTATGCGTTGGATGTCTTTAATTTTTTTTTACTATAACAATTAGTCGTCTATGTAGCTCCTGCTATGTCAGGTCGTGCCTTAAGCAAGCACCCCAAAAATTGAAATAAAATGTCATTGTTCTTGTTATAGTTCACAACCTCAATTTTATGAAAAGTTAACAAAACGTAAACATAAACGTAACTTACTTTTTTTCCTGTGCTTGCTTAAGGCACGACCTGACACATCAGGAGCTACATATTTCACGAACTTAAAACACACTACAAAGTTAAAACATAGTACAATAGACGACACATTGACAATAGCACTGTAAAATGCAAAAACAAGGATTCACTAACTTGTAGCACAGCAGGAGCCACATATTTCCCTAAATTTAAGCAAGTCGAGGTCGAACTGGCGCGATCCTTAAAGCCATCTTGCTCGCGTACGCTTAATCATATTTGTGGTGTCTCCACTGTCATCCGAACAACTACTAGGGTTTTCGTCGTATGACAGGAGACTTCCGAACGGGATTGATTCGTACAATCCTTCCTTTCCTAAGGTATTGAATTCTACACTAAGGTGTGTCAACGCATGTGTAGGTGATTCGACAACAAAGTCTGTAAGAGGACCTGTGCCCCCCGACATCTTAGCGGACAAGTGAACAACGAAGTTTGTAGAAGGATGCACGCACGCCGACAGCCTAGTGGACGAGTGAACAACAAAGTCTGTAAGAGTATTTGTGGGCTCGTAATGACCAAATGAGTCAACTACAAAATCTGTAACAGGGGTCGTCATCAGTGAAGATTCTGCATCGGATATCAAATCTTTGAGCTGGTTCACTGTGGCGCAGGAATATTCAGCAGTAGTACGCTTCGGTTTGGTTTTGTTGCAAGCGTTCCTTGAGGAAGGAACGTTGGAAGTGGATGATTGATTAGCAGCGCGCACTTGCTTCCCCTTCTCCAAGTTCCTTCCTTTGATTGAGGAGTCTTGTTTAGATGCCATTTTGCAGTGGGTTTGTATTGCTTTGGTTATGATTTCAGTGAGTGATTGAGTAGATAGTGTTTTGTGGATCGAGTTATGAGATGAATGTGTTGGCTCGTACATACTCCCTTATATATTTATCATCCTAAACAATAGTACAACGGCTAGCCCAAATATTCAAGTGCAAATATGCCGGTGAACAGTCGTTGCATTTACTCATCGTGCGGTTTTTACTAATTTGTAAAGAAATATGTAGCATTAAAGGAGTACGCATGATGAACAAAAAGATTCAAATCGTAGACCCACTTTATTACAATCAAACTACAGTACGAAATTGGATGGACTACACACATACTAATTGATGACATACCCTGCAGTCATTAAGATTGACTAGAAGTATAACTGCAACTTAACATCAGATGTTACAAGCTAACATAAGAGTTAAGATTCGTCATCAGATGCACCGGGAGGGGTGAGAGTAGGATCATAGTATCGATGACCAGAAGTGTACTTTCCCCACTCACGCTGGATATATTTATAATAGTCAGGATCATCATCCTCTCCCATTGGACGGGATAGATACTTCGAGCATGCCTCCCCGTCCCATCCTTGGTGTCTGGAAATGCCATCAGCGACCTTAGTTGATGTGGCATTGATGATTGAAGTTGATGACACCTTCTTTGATGAGGATGGTGCGTGTTTCTGCTTTGATGTACGCACTGCGGCTTCCGTGTTGATACTTCCTTTGCTCGGAGCAGAGGATTGCTTAGCGACACCCTTGTTCTTACGATCGTCCATGATCTTCTTTTCACTGTAATGCAGTATTGAGTTTGCGTGTTAGTTTGTGAAAAGTTAACAAAATTCAGGTTGTATTTATAGGCAGATGGCTACGCTGTGTCGTCGATGTAGTAAAGGTTAGTTGAAAAAGAACCGCATTACACAAAAGCGGTTCATGTACACAATAAAGTTGAAAACGTGTCACAATCATGTGAATTTGTACTGTCGCGGCAGAACTTCTACCAGACGAATATAAAAAGAACCGCATTAGACAAATGCGGTTCTTGTAGACTGTAAAGTTGAAAACGTGTCACAGTCATGTGAATTTGTACTGTCGCGTCAGAGCTTCCTGCAGACGAATATAAAAATAACCGCATTAGACAAATGTGGTTCCTGTAGACTGTAAAGTTGAAAACGTGTCACAGTCAAGTGAATTTGTACTGTCACTTCAGACTTTCCTGCAGAAGAAAGTAAAAAGAACCGCATTAGACAAATGCGGTTCCTGTAGACTGTAAAGTTGAAAATGTGTCACAATAATGAGAATTTGTACAATCGCGTCAGAACTTCCTGCAGACGAATATAAAAAGAACCGCATTAGACAAATGCGGTTCCTGTTAAAAACATGTCGCAGTCATGTGTATTTGTACTATCGCGTCAGAACTTTCTGCAGATGAATATAAAAATAACCGCATTAGACAAATGCGGTTCCTGTAGACTGTAAAGTTGAAAACGTGTCACAGTCAAGTGAATTTGTACTGTCGCGTCAGAACTTTCTGCAGATGAATATAAAAATAACCGCATTAGACAAATGCGGTTCCTGTAGACTGTAAAGTTGAAAATGTGTCACAATCATGAGAATTTGAACAATCGCGTCAGAACTTCCTGCAGACGAATATAAAAAGAACCGCATTAGACAAATGCGGTTCCTGTTACAAACATGTCGCAGTCATGTGTATTTGTACTGTCGCGTCAGAACTTTCTGCAGACGAATATAAAAAACCGCATTAGACAAATGCAACTTATGTGCATTCTCCTTGTTGACTCGCTCATCAATATATATACCCGCGTAATCTCCAGATGGTTGTCCATTGTGTAGAGTACCTCCCAAACCAGTACTAGCAAATAAATTCTACATCATATCTTTCCTCCTTCTAAGCATCTTTTACAAATTTCAGACTATCAAAAACATATCCAAAGAATGAATTACCAATCATTTTATCTCATGGATCTTAATCGCCAAAATTTACCATCAAACGATGAAAATGATAACTCTTACGTACCTGAAGAAGCCTTGGAGGAAGAAGATCTAGATGATCTGGATGTAGAGCCAGAAAATCTTTAAGACGATCCAGATAGTGAGGATGATGGCACCGGTACGTCTAACCCACATTGCGGTGCTAGTACCTCAAGATCATTCATGGGTGCTGGTTCAGCGAATGCGCAGGCACAGGTCCCGTCATTCATAAGCAATAGGGGTGAGCATTCGGTTCCGGTTATTCGGTTATAACCGAGAACCGAAATTATTTCGGTTTTTTTAACCGAAATTTTTAACCGTTTTAAAAAAATTCGGTTATTCGGTTATACCCGAATTAAAATTCGGTTCGGTTTTCGGTTCCCACATTGAGTAATTCGGTTTACCCGAATAACCGAATAACCGAATAAGATATATGTTTTAAAACTCTGCGTTTTGTGTTGTGTTGCAACCCTAATACCGCCTCACGCCTCTCTTCAGTTCATTCTCTTCTTTAAATATGTGTTGTGTCTACGACCTGTGTTGCGCAGCCTCACTCTGCTCATCTCTCTCACCAGACTGGAATTCCACCGGTAATACTCTACTCAAAATCTCGAATTTATCTTGCTCCTTGTGAAGCATATACCTCTCGTCATTCTCTTCTTTGTGAGTACGCCTCTGTGCTGGGAGATTATGTTCTGTGTGTGCGCCTCTGAGGTTGTGTAACAATTAATTTTCGTCATTCTCTTCTTTGTGTGTACGTGGTATTAGGGTTACAGAAATTAACTCACCAGATTTACTCATCTGTAGCACACCAGATTGACGAGGCTGGAAATCGAAAACGGTAATACTCGACATCTTCTCTAGTCTCTGGCGATTATAACAATGTAATTTTTTTATTTTGTCGCAAACAAACCACCTATCTTCATTCTCTTCTTTGTAATTGTGCTTGCTGGAACTGCTCATCTCTCATAGCAGATTGAAAACGGGGCTGAAACCGGTCATTCTCATAACTTATCTTCTCTAGTCTCTGGCGATTATAACAATGTAAGTTTTTGATTCTGTCGCACCAAGTGAATTGTGAACCACAGTCACCAACCACCTATTTCATACTCTTCTTTGTGTATGTGCCCCTCTGCAGAGGTTAATTACTGGAACTGCTAATCTCTCACACCAGATTGAAGCTAGAGTGGGATGAAACTGAATTTAGGAACCGGTAATATTCAAACTTATTTGTCTCTGGCGATTATGACAATTTTTGTTTTGTGTCTGCGCTTCTGCACTACAGAGATTAAATCACTGGAATATTATGAGGATAAGTTTCGTATGTTAGCAATATGTGGTGAAATAGATAAATATTGTGGTTACATTGAGTACAATGGCTGCAAATAAAAGTGCTTCTCGTGATTGTACTTATAATGGTTATATATCAATCCTTGCCTGCATATTGTAAAGATGACAATAGTCATTACTAAAGATGCTCTATTGTACTAACTATATGAGGAGCTCAAGGATACCAGTTTCTGAAAATGTATGAGAAGGCTTGATTTGCTTTTATCATTCAGCGACTGACAATTAAAAGTTTTCATGACTCATTTGAAAATTTTCTTGTTCTGCTTGCTTTAGATACTAACTATGTGATCAATTTTCTACTACTATTCTTGTGTTGGCTGGACCAGGGGTAGTCAAATGATGATTTACTGATGTGTATACACATTTATGTTTTCTGGAACTTTTCAGGATTGATGATTTACTGATATGTGTACCCCTATAATGATGTTGATGTCAACGGGATACCAGTTTCTGAAGATGTATGAGTGTTGATTGCGTTTTCATGTTGTGACAGATAATAAATGTTTTCATGACTCATTTGGGGAAAAGCCTTGGTATGGAACTGCGTATTCCATTGAGTGAATTTCTACCTCGATGATTCATATTTCTCCTGGTCTTCTCTGCGTATGCTGTACTGATTTCATTTAGCTTAAAAAACGTGTCACTGGTAACATAATATTTTCCCTCCCTAATCAATTTCGTTGTGCAGCAATGGGTGGATGCAGCCCCCAATGAAATACTTCATCTATCTGCAAAGAATGTATTTATTCCTACAGATCCATCCATCAAGCCGCTGGACAAGAATGTATATCAATCATTGATTTCGTTTTGGAAAGATTTGGATCTTGTAATAGCATAAGCTATATTCTAGATTTGGATTTTGTAATAGCATAAACTGTAGTCTAGATTTGGATCTTGTAATAGCATTACCTGGTGGAATTCCCTCGGCAGCTAATTCGGTTCTGCACAAATTTTTAGTTTTTTTTTCTTCTATAGTTCGGTTTTATTTGTAATTTGTTTTTTTTCCTATGATTCGGTTTTTTCCTTGTGATTCGGTTTTTTTTTTTGCAATTCGGTTCTTTTTTAAAATTCGGTTCTCGGTTATAATTCGGTTAAAACCGAAAACCAAAATAAAAAGTTCGGTTTTCGGTTCGGTTTTCGGTTTCAGATTTCAAAAAAATTCGGTTATTCGGTTCTCGGTTATTTCGGTTCTCAAAGTGAAATTCGGTTATTCGGGTAGAACCGAATAAAAACCGAAAACCGAACTTTTTTCCTTATTCGGTTTTCGGGTAGAACCGAATAACCGAATGCTCACCCCTAATAAGCAATATCGATTGGGGTGTTGTGAATAGTATGCAGTCTAACGTGTACATTACTGGAGCTCCATACTGGAGCGTGGGCCAAGAATTTGTCGAAAATCAGTTGTTCGAGTCTAAAGAAGAGCTTGTAACTGCGGTGCGCCAGTACCACATCCGGAAAAATTTGGATTTCACACCGGTAAAGAGTTCAAGCAATATTTTCTGCATCAGTTGTAAGAACGAGCAAGGTAACTGTCAATTTTATCTACGTGCAGTGGCTTCCAGATACACGTTGGAGTGGAAGTTAAAAAAATATGTTGCTCACACATGTCACTCAAACTTGGGCAGTCAAGATCATCGTCAACTAAAGTATCATTTTATCGCTTCATTTATCCTCCCTTCTATCAAAACAGACCCGACTATAAGCATCAAGAACGTGATACAGCTCGTGCAGAACGAATTCAGCAGACGAATATCGTACATAAAGGCTTGGCTAGCCAAGTGTGAGGCAATCGAGCAAATTTACGGAAATTGGAAGGACTCTTTTGCGCAGTTACCCAGGTACCTTCTTGCAATTCAAAATTTTGTGCCTAACACCGTGGTGGACATGAAGTCTTGTGTCGAGACAAATGAGGATGGGGTTACGATACGGAGGTTTTGTTCGGTGTTTTTGGGCATTCGGACCATGCATTACAGCTTTTCGATATTTAAAGCCCCTACTTCAAGTAGACGGTACCCACTTGTATGGTAAATTTAAAGGTAAATTGTTAGTAGCATGTGCTCAGGATGGTAATAACAAAGTTATCCCCATTGCTTTTGCAATAGTCGAAGGGGAAACCAATGAAGTGTGGCAATACTTCATGTACCATGTGCGTGGTCATCTAGTTGGCTTACGAAGTGGTGTTTCTATCATATCCGATCGTTGTCAAGGAATCATCAAGACGATGCAAGAGGAGGTATATTGGCAACCACCGTTAGGCTACCACTACTACTGTATCTGACATATTGCTTCAAACTTCAATGCAAGATTCAAAAACAAGGAGTTGAAAGACTATTTAATAAACACTGGTATTAATCTAGCACCTTCTTATATCTCACAGTTCCACGCGCCATTACTTGTTGATGCTTACAACTGTATACGTATATCATATTGGAAATGCAGCTTACATGTTTTCAAGGGATAAAGTGGAACGTAGGATGCTGCATTTAAAGTCGGAAAAGTCAGAGATTGCAACTTTTCTTGACCAACTACCCCTAGAAAAGTGGTGCAGAGCTTACGACGATGGTAGACGGTGGGGTCATATGACATCTAATTTGGTGAAGTGCTTTAACGGAGTGATGAAGTGTGATCGCATGCTATCAGTGAAATCAATAGTAGAGGCCACACTATATAAACTAATGGCTTATTTTGTGCATAACGTCCAAACATATACTGCACAAAGAAATTCGAATGCTATGTTTACAGAACATTTAGTCAACGCAATGAATGTAAATGGCCAGTACGCAAGGAGACATGGTGTTATACTTTGTGACCTGGTTACACCTATTTATGACGTTGATGACCAAGACGATAGTACTAAAAGACGTCCTCATGGGAAGTTTAGGGTGTCAATGATTGAAAAAACTTGCGAATGCGGCGAGTGGCAAGCATTTAAGTACTCTTGTTCTCATGTTATAGCCGTGTGTGCAAACTCAGGAGCTCGATGGCAAGACTCTGTTGATGATGTCTACAAGTTGGATACGACGATTAAGGCATTCGGGGAAGATCGTTTTAATACCCTAGGAAACGAGAGCAACTAGCCAGATTACAACGGTCCTGTCCTTATGCCAAACCCAATGTTGGAAAGAAAGATCAGAGGACACCCATCTCACTCACGTATCCGTACAGAGATGGATGAAACACAAGACAGGGAGCCTAGACATTGCTCAATTTGTAGACAGCCGGGACACTAAAAAAAGTCATGTCCGTTTAGGGGTAGTAACCGTTAGTTTGGCATATATTTTCTTCACATTCCTAGGTTTAACTAATAGTTGTGGAGGGTGATTTTTCGGTATGAGGGGGGTCTATCTAAATGGTCTGACTAACAAGCCTAGATCCTAGAAAATGTCATTCTGTGGAGGGTGAAAACCCGTTATAATTGGCATCCCTTAACTACCTACTAAATCGTCCGTCTTTCCCAGAAAGCATAAGGGGAATGAGTGTGAGCATTACACCCGCTCTTAATGGGCTCCACGCGGACTTATGCCTCTATAAGGCGGAGTTGACTAGAGTCGCCACCTAGTTTGACCTATGATAACTAGGAAGGAAGATCGGGTTCTAAGAACCATTAATTGACTCTGAGATTATTGCCTATGGATAGGACTTATCTGGTCATTTCAGAGATTCTGTGTGGGTTCGCACTGGGTTACACCCCTTGGAAGTGGCAACGACCACGACTTCGGATTGGTGCCCGAGGAAACCTTGGTCTCCAATTGTCGGGATTGCCTTCTTTCAAAACCTTATCAAAGAGATTCAATTCGAAGCCGAGGATAGGATTAGGACAGGAGGAGAGAAAACGAGTGGGTAAGACGAGCTTTTCTGCCAAGCTGGCGCCAAGAAGAAAAATTGATGAATTCGAATGAGCATAGAATGAAGGTTTGGGAAAACCGGGGGTTGAGTGGATAAACAAGACTTGGAGTCTGAGGGTTTGAAGTTTGTGGAAGCCGAAGAAGGTTTGAGTGTTTTGAGAGACACGAGAGCAACCTTAGAAGGGGAAGAGGGTTTTTATTTGGAAGGGGGTCGCACCCTAGATGGGCTGTCTACGTACTCAACTCCCTGTTGAGATCAGACCTTACGTAGTTCACGATTTTTGGGGTTTTTAGAGTTTTTGGGTGTTTTGAGGGTTTTTGAGATGTTTGAAGTTTCGGGTTTGAGAGGTTAGTCTGTGAGACGCTCGGGTCAATGAGACATTCGGGGTGTTCATGTAGTGAGAGGCATGGGATATCAAGGCCTGTGAGACGCTCAGGTCTGTAAGACACTTGAATCTGAAAATGGTGGAGAGATTGAGATGTTCAAGTCTGTGGGGCACTCGGGCCTATGAGACTATAGAAGTTTTGGAAGAAGTCAGGATTCAAGAGATGTTTCGAGTTTGGAATGATTTGAGTTTGGATAATGATTTGAGTGTGTGAGACAATTGAAGTTTGAGTAGAGATCGCGGGTTTTTTCGGAATTGAGATTATGAAAGAGTTGAGGTTTTGGGATATTTCGAATTTAGAGTGAGATGATGGTGGACTGAATTGTTTGGAGGAATGATTGTCAAAATTGTCTCTCTTAAGGTTTTTTTTTTTAATCAAAAAATCATTTTTTGTATAAAAGGGCGGATAATCCCGAGGGATTACCCTATGTACCCCTCGAACACGACATTTAATTAATGGTAAGTGTCAAGACTCGAAAGATGGGGCAATGAATTTATGTCGAAAAATAGGATTTAGAGAGAAACACCATGAATGAGATGTTCTCGGTCAAACCCTAATGACATCTCTAACTCCCGGGTTTTAAAACGTTGAAAACCAAAAACATTGAAATCGAGTGGAAGGGAGTTAGACGATTCTAAAATCCCGACTGCAACTAGGAAGGTCGTTACTTCCCTAGCACCCCGCCTCGTAAAAATCTAGGCTGCAATTAGGGGAGGTTTGTCACTCTAATGCCCCGTCTAAAGAGATCCAGACTGCGACAAGGGAGATTACGACCCCAGTGCCCCGCCTCAGATTTTTATTTTGGAAGGAAGACAAGTGACATCTAACTAGGAAGAAAACATTTTGAAGGTGTTAGACATTACTACCTGTTCCCCGAAAACGGTTTATTTTTTAAGTTAAAAACTAAGTTTGAAAACTTTTGAAGGTGTTCGGAATTCTCGGTAAAGAAACACTGATTTTGAGAAACATTTTGAGGAGAAAACTTTCTGTATATGTGAGAAGAACTTTCTAAGAGTTTTCTGTGATGTGAGAAGAGTTTTTCCTTTAAAATTCCACAAAATAGTTTCTTTGAAAACTTGATGAAATTTGAATAAATGATGGTTTGAAATTCTTTTTTAGTTTTTGGATTTTGAAAGGAATTTACAAGTTGAGTGTTGGTTGGACGAAATGTATTTGGGTTTGAGTTGAACTGAGCAGGATGAAATAGGTTTGAATTGAATTGGAGTTCAGTTTTGGATTGAGTTAGAGTTTGAATTGGATTGATGTTCTAGATTGAAGTTCGGGTTAGGTCAAAGTTGGGTTAAGGTCAAAATTTGGTCAAGGTCAATGTTCAAATTGGTCAAGGTCAACAATTTTTGGTCAAAGTCGATATTTTTGGTCAAGGTCAATGTTTTTGGTCAAGGTCAACATTTTTTTTGTCAAGGTCAAAGTTTGGTCAAGGTCAAAGTCAAGGTTCAGGTGATCAAAAGGTAAAACTTGGGACTTGGATTATTTTCCGTGGACTTGGGTCTATTTTGTGAGTTTAGATTGGGTTGAAGTTGGATAACATGGGTGAGTTTTTTTTTTTGGATTTGGTGAGGATTTGATTTGGGTTGATTAGTGGACTTATGGGCCGTGTGTTTTAGAATTGGACCGGGTTGAATTGGGTCGGGTTGAATTTGGGCCGAGCCAATTTGGGCCGAGTTTTGGAGTTGGGCCGAGTCACGTGGGCTTTGGGTTTGGGCCTTGTTTGGCTTCAAGTTTGGGCCTTGTTGGCTTCGGGTTTGGGCCTTGTTGGGCTTCAGGTTTGGGCCTTGTTGGGCTTCGGGTATGGGCCTTGTTGGACTTCA
This sequence comes from Limonium bicolor, assembly GCA_023374045.1. NCBI lineage: Eukaryota > Viridiplantae > Streptophyta > Magnoliopsida > Caryophyllales > Plumbaginaceae > Limonium > Limonium bicolor. Next base: position 80,226,690 of record CM041779.1, on the reverse strand, counting down.
GGTTTGGGCCTTGTTGGGCTTCAGGTTTAGGCCTTGAGCTTGTTTGGGTTGTAAGCCCTGTGGCTTGAAATTACTTTTTTTTTTTTTTAAGAGATTTTTGTCTTTGAAGAAACAATGATTTTAAGAGAAGGTTGAGAGACAATTCAAAATGGCAACGAGGGTTTGCAAACGTGGGGAGTTGCTATGATTTAAGAAACTCTAGAACCAAAAGAGAATGCTAAAATCCTAAACCGTTTTTCATTTATTCCTTTTTTTTGGTAAAGTTTTTTAATGAAATTAAGGATGGTTTGGGATAGGCTTTTAAAGTTTGGAAGGTATTGTTCCCCACCAAGCAAATAGAAATGAGCTAGTTGTGGGGTACCCTCAAAGGCTTAAAAGATTTTCAAAGTTTTGGATGGTATTGTTCCCCACCAAGCAAATAGAAATGAGCTAGTTGTGGGGTAGCCCCCAAACTTATCATAATAAATGGGTGACCTAGAAGGCAGTCTAGGGTTTAAAAAAAAAAAAGATATATAAACAATGAATTCCAAAAAAAACTGTGACAATCCAAGCACATACATATAGGGCGTAGCATGAACAATGAGAGAGCACACCATGTGATAAGTAGCAGATAAAAATCAACAAGGGAGCGAAGTGAAAATTAACCGAATTGACCCTATTTTAACGTCATCCATAACTAACACTTTAACCCATACAGAAAAGTGAAACTTTGCAGCCTAAAGTCGCAAGCTCTTACTAAGTTACTAAACACAGTTTTTTTTTATTATTTCAACATCTACTCATCTGCTCCTTCTTTGCGTAATCAGTTTAAAGGCATTACAACAACAACATGAATATGAATTCCCAAATTCCCTCAGGTCATAGAACTAAAGCCTCAAAATGTTGCTGAAACTAAACTGTGAAAAAGAGGATAGCAGATTAAACTAGTGGCTTGCTCTTTCCTATTTTAGTTATTTTAAGCATCCCATTCGAACACCCAAATTGAGGGCATACCCACGCTTAACTTCAGAAAACCAAGAGCCAGAACAACCTTATGGACAAACTGATGAACTAGACAAATGCAGGTCAGTCCTATAACAACCAGCTCTGTATAATTATCAGGCTTAAAATCAAAACCAGACATAAACAGCCCCTTTTAATCACGGATTAAGCCTAGTTCTCTTCTGTCATTATTTCAGGCGTGGACAGAGAGAACACTCAAAGCAAATTTGATCACATGTCCAGCTCTTACAAGAATAGGAGCAAGACTGCAGTCACATACACAATCACAACATAACACTGAAATAACAGCGGTCAATTTCGAATCAGAGTACAATTACAAGGGGTGAGACAAGGATTCCTGTAAAAAGAAACGGGACAAAAAGATACAAAGACAAGGAGCACAACAAATCAAGTTAGTTTATCCTCATAAACAACCAGATAGAGTAACTAGCAACAAAGCCACTGGCAGAAATTACAAAGTAAAGGGTCGAGAACTATCACCTTGTTGACAGTAGATAGCACATTCTTTCAAAACAAGTCTCAACAGAAATTCGGGTCAAAAGAACAAAGTGTCAGTATTAACAAAAAAGACATATCGACCGAGAGCAGTTGTGACTTGTGAGAACTTCAAGTCGAGAGAAGTAGAAAACAAGATATGCGAAACTTAATATCTCTTCGGATAAGAAAACGAGGGCTCCATGTCAACATGCAAACTGCAACACAAATTAATCAGAGCTACACATAGACTTTTCCCACTCAGAAGCGGATTGAAAGGTAAACCAGAGGTACACAAGGGCAAGGAAAATCTCAGTTTTCAAACCCCTTTCTTCTCTTAACAGAACAACAAGTTTATAAGCATTAGAGTGCGTAAACGAAAGGAACAGAAAGAAAATCAAATATGATCATCGTGCAAACTGAAACTGAAGTTCTGGCTTGCGTTGTGTTTTGGCTTTCTGTTTGTGGACCACTCTGTCCATACCAGTTCGAAGCGCACAACAACAAAAAAACGACGAAACAAAGAAAATGAGGGGTGGGAGGGAGAACGATGACACTGGCATTGAGAAAATCCCTGACGAAGCCATCGATTGATCCTCGCCCTTGGAAGGGTTCATCGGTGCAAGTATATGAAAATGATTAGAAGGAGCGATGTGCAGAGAGTGTTCGAAAACGTTTTTCATTAAGAGGAAGAATGAAGCCGATAGGTGGAGGAACTCAGGCGAGAAAAATCGGCGGAAATTAGCAATCGGCTGAAGGTTTCCTTACAAGGTTTCAAGTTTTTATTTGAAGAGTTTTCTGGGTTTGGTTTCTTCGTATTCAAGGGCGTGGAGTTCTGCAGATTTTCATGTTCTTTGTTCGAAAACAAACCAAGGGAATGGGAAAACGACGAAACAAAGAAAATGAGGGGTGGGAGGGAGAACGATGACACTGGCATTGAGAAAATCCCTGACGAAGCCATCGATTGATCCTCGCCCTTGGAAGGGTTCATCGGTGCAAGTATATGAAAATGATTAGAAGGAGCGATGTGCAGAGAGTGTTCGAAAACGTTTTTCATTAAGAGGAAGAATGAAGCCGATAGGTGTTGGAACTCAGGCGAGAAAAATCGGCGGAAATTAGCAATCGGCTGAAGGTTTCCTTACGAGGTTTCAAGTTTTTATTTGAAGAGTTTTCTGGGTTTGGTTTCTTCGTATTCAAGGGCGTGGAGTTCTGCAGATTTTCATGTTCTTTGTTCGAAAACAAACCAAGGGAATGGGAAAAGAGAGATGTGGGTTTTGTTTCTGCTCATTCCAAACCGAGAGTGGAAGCCTCTGCTATGAAAAAAAATGTCGTTGATGTTTGACGGCGAGAGTAAAAAAGGGGAATCAATGTCATTACTGCAGGGTTTTGCTTCTTTTATACTAAAAGGAAACTAGGGTTTTTGGGACAGAACGCTGGTGCAGGTTTAGGCTGCGTTCGCTGACCACGAAAAATTATTAATCTACTTTTCAGAAAGAAAATGTGACAACTGTCAGTCAATAAATGGACAAAAACATCACCACAGTACACATGTCAAAGTTTTATTTATTAACCACAGTTAGCTCTATGCTAACGCAGCTTTTGCTGCGTTTCCTCGCAAAGAACGAACGCGCTCTTAATTTGGGTCGGGTTTGACCGGGTCAAATATGAGGCTGCGTTTGGTATGTTTCAAAACCGAACAGAAAAAAATAAGGGAAAATTCACGATATAATAAAAACCTTCTGCTCATGCCCAGATTCAAACACGGGTCATTCACTCTGCCAATGAAGCATGTTAACCGGTTGAGCTACAGTGGAATTCAATTTAAAAGTGTAGGAATTAGAAATAATCCTTTCAAGCGAGCTGTATGAAAACAAAAAATGTCACCATTGTCTAGTCGTGATTCGAACCTAGGACCTATTGCCTCATCAATGAACATGATAACCAATTATGCTAACTCAGAACTTAATGTACAAATGATAGATGAAAATACAAATGATAGATGAAAATACAAATGCTATACTTCGAATCGACAATCTTTAAAAATGCTAGTGTTTACAATGTAAATATACAGAAAGAATTTAACCTAGCAAAATAGATTGTTTTCTTCATATGAGCCATGAAATTATAGCATGTAAATAATACAGTACAAAACATAATAAAATATAAAACAAATGAAATATCATAATAATAAGTACATGAAATGATGAAATAGTACTAATATAATGAAAATAAAATAAACAAAAAATACGAATGAATGTAATAAAAATGAAGACTGAATTAGATATGTACGAGTCGCGGTAAATAAGTTAAAATAAACAAGTAACAAAATAAAATAAGATGAGATAAGCGGAAGTTTAATCAAATCATCAATAAAGTGAAATATACATATAAAAATAATAATAGTAAAGGCCGCATAACAATGCAAATGATGATAATAAAACCAAAAATAAATGCTAGAAGACAATTAAGAGTAGCAATAAATACGTAACAAACTGAAAATAAAAGATACCATAATAATTTAACAAATAAGCAATAATAAATAAGTGAATAAAACAAAAGGGACGGGTGTAGAACCGCATTGTCGTTGAAAATTCATTTTCGCAAAATCATGTTTTTATGAAATGCTTTAAAAAAGACTATAAAACGATGGTTTCGTTCTGGCACGCATGCCAATACGTTTTGACAAAGAAAGGCGACGACCCCTCTTATTGTGTTTCTTATTCTAGAATTTGCTTTATGGGGTGAGAATTTTGGGTGTCTACAGATGGCTCCCCTTGATTCAATTTTGTAAGCCCTTGCAAAATTGGATCAAGGTTGACGGGGCGCCAAAAATTCTCACTATGGGTTTGAGGTGCATTAGGATGCGACCGTGAGTGTATGAAGGCGACTGAATGTACGAGGACTTATGACGAGCCTCAGCTAGACCTCTTGATATCTAGCCATAGGACTTATGACAAGCCTATGATACTAACAATTGGATTTGGGCATACGAGGACTTAGGAGTGCCTCAACTGGACCTCTTGATATCCAGTCCTAGGGCTTATGACAGGCCTAGAATGCGATTGAGAGTACGAGGACTTAGGAGTGTCTCAACTAGACCTCTTGATATCTAGCTATAGGACTTATGACGAGCCTATAATACTAACAATCCGATTTGGTTTAGGATGCACAAGGGCTTAGGAGTGTCTTAATTGAACCTCTTGATATCCAGTCATAGGGCTTATGACCACTAGTAGAAAAAATGTCTAGGGCATCTGTTGTTTTACACTTTAGGCATCTGTTACAATAGATGCCTTATCTTTAGATGCTACAAATTGAACGTTTTGGACATCTGTTACATGAGATGTCTAAAGTTAAGTAATTGCATCAGTTGTGTTTGTAACTGATGGCAAAGGTGTCGTGGGGAAGTGAAATTTGGCTTTGTAGCATCTGTTGATAAGAAAAACAGATGCCTAAAGCTATGCAATTAGTATTTGTCCATAAGGTAAACAGATGCCTTAAGCCATACAATTAACATCTGTTCCCACGACAAACTGATGCTTAAAGTCGTCCAATTAGCATCTATTTATATAGAAAACAGATGCTTGAAGTCGTCAATCTGTGAATAAAATTTGGCTTTGTAGCATCTGTTCATAAGGAAACTGATGTCCAAAATGGGTTTTTTAGCATCTAACCTGGTATGGAACAGATGCCTAAAGTTCTTTCTTTTTTTTTTAACCACACCACATACTACCAAAGATCTACACACAATTCTCTTGACAAAACCTGTAACAATACAAACCCATTTCTATTCGCAAGACATGTAATTGTACACAGTTCAGATGATGACTACTAGTCTCATCAATTCATATAACTCAAAAATCAAGGTTTAGATTCATAGCCCATTAAATCACAAAATACAACCAAATCTAAAGAACCTACGAATCCTAACTATAATATGAAATTCAATATTTAGAGTCAAAACTATACTAATTAGATAGTGACAAAAGGTGGACCAAGTCACAAACAACCTAAACAAACCAAAAATTATTTCACTGTATGCATGTTAATGCCCATACATCTTCATCTCTGACTCTTTTCGAAGCTACATGACTAAAGGTACTTAGCCAATTCTTCGACTGCGTAGTTAATTGCATCAACACTAGTGTAACGAGTGTTTCTGAAAGCCTGAAGATAATAAGAAAAACTACATTATATAATAATCTACTCCAACTAACAAACAACTTCAAAAAATATAAGAGAAAATATACAACGAAAACTAAAATGTAGTACCTCATCCAAATGTTTAGAGTGATGATATTTGGTTATTATGTCATACATGTACCGCATGACATAATAACCGCCATCGGTTCCTCCTAGCTGTCTTGGACACTAAAATGAATAAAAACCGAAATTAGCTAAGTGAATGCAAAAACACACAAATTAAAATTTTATAATAAGTCATATCACTTACATTTATAGCTTTCACAATCAAAGCACTCTTTTTCTGTCTACTAACATCAAATCTACAATTGTGATAAGCCCTACACAATGAAGTCAATTATAGATTCATAAAAACCAATTGGTCATGTAATCAAATAAATTAAGTATTACACAAGTATAGAAGCAAACTTACGCCTGAATATCGTTCTTGATTTCAAACAAATTTTTTTATTGCCTAGTGGGTCAAGCACCAGCAATTTCGCACCTCCAGGACACATTACTAACAACCTCCAATGCTCACTTAAAAATTATCAATAAAATACAAATTATGTATTATAAAATATTTCAAATTGTAATGTAAGAGAGAGTATTAGAATGTACATACTCTTCATGATAAGGCATCAAAATATATTTTTTATCTTGTTGCACCTCGAATGCTTGCTTCAAATATTCTTGTAGCAATCTTGGACTTGTTCTAGCTGCAGTAGCTGAAATACGATCAGGGCATAGAAATCCAATGGAGGTGACCTTTAGCAATTTCAATATCTCCTTTGATAAGAATCTGCATCATAATCGTTAATACATAGTTGAGATTCATTATTTTAGAATCAAACATTTATATAAGAAAATGAAATTAATAGTTCACGAAGCTTACATAATATATGCTTGAACAACTGAAATATTTAGACGTCGCCTTTCCATCAATTGAACAATGTCTTCCACCGTCAAGATTACACTTTGTGTTTCTTCATAACAAAAGATATCTCCATCCAACACAAGGTTACAAGAGTTGACATGGGGAGAAAATTCAAGATATGGTCATACAATTGTTTCATACCCGTACCCATAGATTGAATGACAGTATCACTAACATTGGGTTTTTTCGCATGTAGCCGGGTAGTTTCTTGATATCCACCAACCTTGGTTGTTTCAACCCTTTTCTTACTTTGTCCGTCAATGGCATTCTAACAAAAAAGGTGAATCAAAAACATATATTTAAGTACTGTTAGAATGGTGAATCAAAAATATATATTTATATACAAGTATTTGTGTGCTGTATAACCATTAAAATTGTCATGTTCCCATTGCAAAATTCACATAAACACAAACTTTCATATTAAGATGTATTGAAATGATAATAGGTTACTTGTTCATCTAGATATACCCAACGCGTGGGCCACATAACAAAAGACCCTGACATACCACCAAGTGTTTTTGATTCATCTTCGCTCGTTGGAAGTGTAGTCTCTTTGTACTCATCCACAACTTTATCAAGACTTACTTTAACATGGTGTGGAGGCAATGGCTTAAAGTGAACTATAGTCGTAGAAGAAGAAGCATACACATGCCAGATGCGACGGTAACCTCTGAATTAAGAATGCTCATTGCGATGACATCTTCGTGGTCTCTATATTAGATTAAAATTGTAATAACATTAACTCATTGAATAATATGCATCACTAAAACTACATTCACTATTAAATAGTAATATACTTATTTAATTACCTCCATATTTGCAAAAGGATAGGGTTCAGCACAACCCACACTATTAGGAATGTTTGCAGAAGTGGGAGAATCAGTGTGTGTTTGCTCTTGTTGTTGTTGACCCATAAGTTCTTCCTTTAGCTTCTGAACTGCAGAATTCACCCTACTGTCAATAACAGACTCCATTTTGCTCGTGTGTCTTGCTTTGTCTTCTCCACTATTTCAGTTGTCAATCTATAGAACTCCTCCATAGACATAATCCCTTGTGAGGCCTTGCTACTTCTCGAACCTGGTAGACCAAAAACTTGTTTGATGCCCACGGATCCCCCAAATCCAATACATCGACCGGGGTGGTCTTTCTTCCCAAGTGCACGGGTTAATGCATCATCATTTCTACTGGGAGCCCAATTCCCTTCTGCCATTTGAGTTTGCCAATGATCCTATTTTGAACACCCATTGAAATAGTTATTACACTTCTTAATAAAAAATATTTACTAATTACTTTTCAATAACAAAATACTTACAATGTCATCTACCACTTTCTTGGTAGCCTCACAAGGAATAGATCTAGTTCCATCCTTATTCTTCTTAGTTCTTGCCAATGTCCATGTTTTGGATCGATCAATAGAAGACAGATAAGCAACACCAGATGAAACGTCTGGTGAAGAATCCAATAACCCTTCCGCTTGCCACTCTGGTATCTTTCCAAGATACCCAGATGGACCCATGTAATGGGGGTAAGTGTTACGAGATTGACACTCTTTTTTTTCTTACTAGTTTCCTTGAAGTAAAATAAGGTACACAAATATATGTTATTTTTATATTATCAAAGAAACATAACAAAGATAAAGGATAACAAATGTCTACCTCAAATTCTGGAGTTTTACACCTTCTACACAGCTCTTCCCATTCATCTTTGTCAACCATACCATCATATATCTCATATGGTGGTCTGTCATCTCTGGGTCTCTTTTTATTAGTTTTTGTAATGAAGGTCCTCACAAGATATGTGCGGAACCCTTTCAATCGTTCACCAGCTATCTTTTCTACTTGATGTCTACATACTTCAGGGATATTATAAATTTCCTATATGTATAAAAATTAACAGTTATAAGTCTATATATATATATGGAATAGATATTAAGCATCACTAACCTGAATTTGTGTCAAATGTTATCTTTTGTCACTTCAGGCACATCCTTCCAATGATGATTAACATTACAATATGTTCTGGTAAGAGCGGACAACATGCTTACGAATTCTCCCTTAGATTTTCCAATTGGTTGCATCAAATTATTCCATCGCAAATCTTTAGTTTTGCCCTTCTTCGCTTTAAGTCCCCTTGAAGGCCCTCTAGTCTTCTTTTCAACATGCTCATGTGATGGATCCTCTTCTAATGGTGATTCTTCATCGGGCATACTGATATCCATATCAACGTCATCAAGCCCATGATCCATATTATGTTACTGTTCCTGAAAAGCCATTTAAATTAAGCAAATTACCACAATCAGGAATCAAATGAATTATTATAATTATAAAATAATTAACATGAAACACACATACTTAGTTGTTACTTTCAACCCATAACCCTTCATTATGATCAGAACGAACATAATCTTCATCATTATCATTCAATATGACATCATTTGCATTGGGCAGACCATTAGAAAAAGGTGAAGTTTCTTCATATTGATCGTATTTCTCCTCATCTACCACATTATCTATCCCTACGATTCTTCTTTTTCCATGAAGAACCACAGACCATTTTGAGTCTGAAGGGTCTGTAACATAAAAGACTTGTTTTACTTGTGACGCCATTGTAAATGGATATTCTTGATGTCCAAGTCGATTTAAATCAACCAAAGTGAATCTGAGGTCATCAATCCGATGACCTTGTCTACTGTCAACCCATTTATAATGAAATAAAGGAATCTTAAGCCTTACATAATGATGCTCCCAAATATCATCTATGACACCATAATAAGATTTGGTTGTCAAAAGAGTCAAAACAGGCCTACTATCATTAACATTGACGTACTGATCAAATGATGCTACAAGTATAATTCCACTATTTTGAAAATTTGACTTCTGATCATGTCGATATGTGGAAAAAGTGTAGCCATTAATATCATAACTTTCAAAAGATATGACATCTGTACCAGGACCATAAGCTAACCATTTTAACTCATCAGACATATCATTTGATGTTTTTGAGTATTTTTCCTTAACTCGTTGCTCAAACCATGCCACAAACAAGCAATTTTGTTGATTTGCCAGCCACCATTCACTTTTTAAAGGATTTGCAAGCCTCAACTCTCTCATGTGCTCCTCAAAGTAGGGTTGAACAAAATCAATGTTTTGTAGTATAGTAAGCTTTGCTTTTTTCATCAATTCACTTTCCACCCTATGAATTCTCCTTCCACTTGTTCCAACACCATGAAGCCTCCCCTCATGCCGTGACTTAGGAAGACCAATAGGCTTCATACCTGCTAAATACTGTGTGCAAAACTCCACGACTTCTTCTGTCACAGTTCCTTCAATAATGCTACCCTCGGGCCTACATATATCTTAAATATACCGGACCACATAGTTTAATTTCTCTCACTAAATGAACAACTAAGTGAACCATTATGTCAAAAAAGGATGGCGGAAAATACATTTCAAGCTGACAAAGTGTTATAACAACATCACTCTACAGGTCATCCAAAGTCTCTACATCAAGCACCTTGTTGCATATTGCATTGAAGAAAAAACACAACCTTGTTATTGCATATCTCACACGTTTCGGCAGTATACCACGGATGGCAATGGGTAACAAGTGCAGCATCATAATGTGACAATCATGTGATTTCATCCCAACCAGTTTCAAGTCAGACATTGAAACAAGATTTCTAATATTCGACGCATACCCGGTTGGGACCTTCATATCATGAACACATTTACAAAAACTATATTTCTCCTTTCTAGAGAGAGTGTAACAAGCTGGGGGTAAAAATGTACGTTTACCTTTCTCCTGTGGTGCTAATTCCTTTCTAATACCCATAGCCAGCATATATTTCCTTACTTTTACACCATCCTTTGACTTTCCTGGCATATTCAAAATTGTCCCACTAACGCTGTCAAAAACATTTTTCACAATATGCATCGCATCAAGACAATGTATAACATCTAAATATTGCCAATATGGCAATTCCCAAAATATGGACCTCTTTTTCCAAATATTCTTCTGAGCAGGTTTGAACGGCTTACCAAAATCATTAATTATGTCCTTCACTCGAGCATACACCTCTTTACCACTTAATGGTAAACGAGCAACTCGATTCTCAATCTTACCATTGAATGGTTTCTTCTTCTTACGGTAAGGATGTTCCTTGGGGAGAAGTCTTCGATGACCCATATATACATTTTTTCCACAATGTTCTAACCGAATTGAGTCTGTATCTTCTTCACAAATTGGGCAGGCACATGCTCCTTTAACTGTGTACCCTGATAAGTTTCCATATGCAGGAAAATCATTTATTGTGCAGTACAACATAGCACGTAAAGTGAACTCTTCTTTTCTATAAGCATCATAAACAATCACTCCATCATTCCATAAAAGTTTCAGATCTTCAATCAATGGAGCTAAGTAAACATCAATGTCATTTCCTGGTTGTTTTGGACCCGAGATCAGTAAAGATAACATAATGTATTTTTGCTTCATACATAACCAAGAAGGTAGGTTGTATATAACCAACAACACGGGCCACGTGCTATGTTGACTGCTTAAAGTACCGTATGGATTCATCTCATCTGTGCATAAACCTAGCTTTAGATTCCTAACTTCCTCCCCAAATTCTGTGAACATCCCATCAATATTTCTCCATTGAGCTGCATCAGCTGGATGTCTAAGTTTGTCATCTTGTATTCTTTCTTCTCCATGCCATCTTAAATTTTTTGCATCTTGTTCATTACCAAACAATCGCTTGATGCGTGGTATTATTGGTAAATACCATAACACCTTAGCTGGTGGTCCAGTTCTATTCACTCCAGACATGTTTTGTCGCTTTTGCTTATAACGTGGCCGCTGGCACTTCGGATTTGGACACTGTTGCAGATTCTCATATTCTTTCCAATACTAAATGCAATCATTAGGACATGCATGGATTTTCTTATATCCCATTCCCATTGGGCACATTAATTTCTTGGCCTCATAAGTAGAATTTGGGACATCATTTCCCTCTGGAAGAATATCTAGTAGAAGTTGCAACAACTCCGTGAAACTCTTATCACTCCACCCATGATTTGCCTTTAAGTTATACAATTTCAGCACCACTGACAACTTAGTATGATTTGCACACCCAGGATAAAGTGGTCTCTCGGCTGCTTCTATAAGATTTTGGTAGACTTTAGGACGTTCATCAAAATGTTGTTCTACGTCATCCAACATGGAATCAATATGATCATTGTTTGATTGATTACCTACTAGATCACTTTGATTAGTTGGATTAACTTCAACATCATTGTCTGATTGACTTTGGTTGTTGCCATGATAACTTGTAGCACCTTTACTTTCACCATGAAGTTTCCATGTGGTGTAATCTATCATGAAACCCTTACGTATTAGATGATCCATAATCACATCCTTATCACGATACCTTTTTGAATTTACACAATCAACACAAGGGCATGGGATATAATTTTCACGAGGAACAACCCTTTTCCGATGAGCATCAGCAACTTCACAAAACTCCTTAACCCTTTCTTGATATTCGGTACTTCGGCGATCCATGTTATACATCCAGGAGCGATCCATTGCTGATAGTCTGATGTGACATCATCTATATTTAGTTTCATAACTCACATCACTCATGGCGGATGCTAAGATATATTAATTTAAACAATATAATGAAAATTATGACAACTTATTTATATTTATAATAAAAATACAAAAAAGAATATAGAGGCCTTGAAAATAATTAATTGGTTATAGCATGAACTATTTCAATGACACTCCCATTTGGGCACTTACAAAGTACGTTTGATAAGTAATTAGTCACGTATAAATGACCGTATATTTTAATGATACGGGTTAATTAATAGTTCGGATGTCGCACGCCCGAATCGGTGCGTCTAAACTTAAACACGACGGTTCAGCTGTTTAATTCGGTGTTCCGTTCCATTTTTCACATCACTGATTTCAATCAAACAGATGGGAAGAACTTGTTCAGATAGAATGGTTACAAATATAACTCATCTCTCTGATTTTTGAAGCAAATAACAGCTAGCATATTAGGATGAAGACCATATTGATTTGAAACCGCAACATTAGAACACTACTACAGATTTAATTAATGACAACACACTAAAGACAATATGCAGTATATTAGTGTTGTATTTGATATCAAAAGAGAATTGAAGTTGCAAAACTAATACATTAGACAATAGTTGTATTGTTAGTTGTCAAAGCTGTTGATACACAATAGTTTTTTCGTTAAACCTTCAGCCCCTTTGTACTTAAACATTAGTTGTAATATATTGTACTACCTTTCATAAAATATATTAATCCTTAGGAATTTTCTGTTCGGAGCACAGGGAACACACCGAACAGTCACCATCTATAAGTTCTCACTCAATTAGAATGCACTTTGGTTCTAAGGTTCATATAATCCTGCTTTATTGGTGTGTATGTGTGTTTATATGAAAATTACTTTCCTTCTGCACTGAACAATCTTATTTCTATGATGTGTTTGTGTGCTTAGATGTAATTTCAGCTAAAATTCTTCTCCTAGTGATAATGATTAGAGTTGATAAAACAATTCCAAAACAGATGGTAGCACCCACAAAGCATTTGTAGCAGCTGGTCATCCAGAATTATCTCTATAATTGCTATAAATCTACCACTACTTTCAAACCAGAGCTGATAGATTTCCGAAATCGATTTATATACCTAGCTACTTCTTAAGCCCAGTGTAAATAATATCTAAGACCAATAAATTTCTTTTTGAAAAATATCATGGATATTTCTATCAGGTTTCGAATGAACATTGAAATTACAAGCTCGCTCAAGGTTGTAGTGCTCACGAATGGTTATATCACAGCAGCTAAAATCTATAACACTCTACAGCATTGAGTATGTACAGAATAAACTTGTATATCACAACAGATCAAATCTACAATACTCTGTAGCATTGAGTATGTAAGGAATAAATTGAATCCCAAGCAATAGAAAGAACAGTAACAGCACCAATAAATTGGACGAACAGAAGCTTAGTAACTTACCTCTATTGGCAGACTCCTTGCCACAACAGCTGGGAATTTGTACGAAGAGAACAAAACAGCACGCAGACGACCGCAGGCAAGGATGAAGCAGACTGATTTAGTGGACAAAAGTTAGGGTTACTTCAGATGACAGCAGTCAGGGTTGCGGTTGCTCAAGAGAATGATTCATTGTAATAAAACCCAGCCAGCAGAGGGATACCGCAGAAGAGTAAGTATCGCTAATGTGAGCCAGAAGATCATCGCAGAGAAGAGAAAAGTTTCCTCACTAACCGTGAATGGAGTAGTTTTACCTCTCCGGGCAACGAGCAGAGCAGCGAGAGAGTGAAGAGAAGATCGTCGCAGAGAAGATCCCTGTCCAGTCCACAACACGGGATATCAAAAGATGTGTTCGTGAATCGGCACTGCGAGTGATGGAGTTGCAGATCGATTCTTAGTCAAGCAGAAGCGGTGGCGAGAATTCTTCAGCAACTTCCAAACCAATTCGTAAAAGAACCAGAGAATTGGGTATTCTTCAGTAAGTCGTGGAAAGAAACAACGGGAATTGGTCACTGGGTATTCTTGAGGAAGCGTACTGTTAGCAAATTAGAATTGGATATATTTTCTTTTAGCAAACCGTCAAAATAGCATCTGTTTAGTTTTATCTTTTGTTTTTAAATCTGTTATATAAATAAAAAGATGCCCAAGTTACACGGGTTGTTTTTATTTTTTGAGTTTTTGATATCTGTTACATAAAAGATAATATGTTTAAAAAAAAGATATATTTTTAGAATCTAGTCATTGTTTGAACAGATGTCTAAAGTTATTGACAAAAAAATAGCGCGCGTTTTCAAGTTCCCGCTGGTATTTATAATTTTGGAGCATCTGGTAAAAAAATGTCAGATGTAATAGAAAACTTAAGACATCTGTTATGTAAAACAGATGCCTAAAGGGTGATGCCCAAAACATTTTTTGTACTAGTGGACGGCCCTAGAATGCAAATGAAAGTACCATACTAGTAGCGCAATAGCTGTCTAGCGGGTGTAAAATGAAAAGTCGACCGCACTAGTAGCGCAATAGCTGTCTAGCGAGTGTAAAACGAAAAGTCGACCGCACTAGTAGCGCAATAGCTGTCTAGCGGGTGTAACACGAAAAGTTGACCGCACTAGTGGCGCAATAGCTGTCTAGCGGGTGTAAAACGAAAAGTCGACCGCACTAGTAGCACAATAGCTGTCTAGCGGGTGTAAAACGAAAAGTCGACCGCACTAGTAGCGCAATAGCTGCCTAGCGGGTTTGAAATGAACAAAGTGAATCGAATAGTAAAAGAGTTTTACGAGAGAAAGGCCACCTGAATGGAATGAAAATTATATTTTAAACCTGAGTGGAACAATTGATCGAAAGACGTGAGTGATTTTGTGGTACCCTTAAAAGGATTCCCATGTGCAAATGAAATAAGGTATGGCTTGGTTAGCAAATGCATTAATCGAATCATACTTCCTGTTTGTGCACGAGGGCCAACTGGACCTCTTGATATCCAGTCCTAGGACTTATGACGGGCCTAGAATGCGATTGAAGGTACGAGGACTTAGGAGTGCCTATGATACTTTAACGGAGTTGTACGGAACTCGCTGCTTTGAGTGGTTGATTCGAGGATGATTCTGGCTGTGGATTGGTCCGGGATTAGATGCTTTTTTATTGTTCTCCTGAGGGATGTAATAGTCGAGTGTTCTTTTCTTGTTGATGTGGTCCTTGACGTTGTCAATGTGGGACTTGTGTTTTGGTTTTGCTTTGACAGTCTTGCACGATGTGCACTGTAGTCTCGAGATTTGGTAGGACTCTTGGCTCCAGAGTCCGAGATGGCTCCGGTGTGGCTCTTGAGTTTGTTTTTGGTTCTGTGATTTTGTGATCGGTCTTTTGAATGGATGTTTTGTTTGTGTTTTTTAATGAGTGGCTTTGGAACCTGATGGCTTTGATATGACCGGATGACTTTGGTATGATCAGATGGCTCCGATGTGATTGGATGGCTCCGGCATGGCCCTGAGATGGCTCCGGTGTAGCCCCGAGATGGCTCCGGTATGGCCCTGAGATGGCTCCGGTGTAGCCCCGAGATGGCTCTAGTATGGCCCTGAGATGGCTCCGGTGCGGTCAGATGGCTCCGGTTTGATATGTGACTCCCTTGTGAGCAACGACTCTGGGATGGTTGGTGGGTTTGATTCGAATGGGGATTTTCGGGATCGTTGGTGGGTTTCGATCTGTTCAGATTTTGAGTCGAATGGTGGGTTGATGTGATTGGTGGACCGTTGTAGTGTTTGACGTATTTTGATGTGGTAGATAACTTCTTAGTCATGGATGAATGGTTTCGGTCCAGTTATGACTTTAGGGTTCTCTCATAATGGCTCCAAGATAGCTCGGGATGGCTCCAGGAAGGGCTACAAGATGACTCTGTTTGGTGATGGTGAGGAACAAAGGGGGATTTTTCCTTTGAGGTGGTCGCACCCTGGGCGGGCTGCCTACGTACTCAATTTCGTATTGAGATCAGACCATACGTAGTTCGAAACTCTATGAGCAAGGTTTTGGTGAGGAAATGGCTTCTGTGTAGCCCTGGGGATGGTCTCTGGGACGGTCTCAATGTCTGAGGATGGCTCTCGTATGGTTCCAGTTTGGTTCTAGATATGGCGTTGATGAGCCCTGAGCATGACGCTGGATGGCTCCGGGATTGTCTTCGTACGGCTTCGAATGGCTTTAGTTTGATTCGATGTAGCTTGAGGATAGCCCAGGATGGCTCGGAGGTGGTTCGATGTAGCTTGATAATGGCCCGGGATGGCTCCAATTGACATCTTTTGATCAAAGGTTATGCTTCAACGACTGCAACTGAAGCTGACTTTCAGCGAGACTAGGTAGAGTTCTTACCAGTTGGATGTTGAAAATGAAGTGGTTATGATGCATGCACATACTAAATGCTAGAAGAGATGCAAAATGCATAGGCAGTTTTTGAAGAAAAGGTACGATTCTATCTCTATTACTAAGAGGTTTATGAATGTAAGACATCTTTGGTTCGACCTTGAGTGATTACTGAACTAGAATGTGTGAATCACTTTCCTCTCATGGAAGGATGTGGGTCAATCTCTCATGAGTATGGTCGTGTGTGCAAATGTCATGATGATACTCTTGATGCTCGGAGCAGTATTTTCCTTAGAATTTCGTTTCGAGGTTATGGACTTTCCGTTCCTCACAAATCCCTCACCTGCAACAGGGTGTGCTGCTTATGACTTGGTGGTTGAATCGAAGAGTCACTCGCACTCTAAAGACCTTCTGAGATGAGGTCACACTCATTCGCTCATGGTCCATTTGGTATGATGGGACATGTTGATAGCAAGTACGAAGCTTATGATTCATGCTTCAGATTTGGTACTTTCAGTTAACGCTCACCAACTAACGAGTCGGAGGTCTTTTATTGGGTTATAACGGGGCTGAGGGGTATGACATATGTCACATGGGACTGGAGGATTTATTTGGAAGTTGTGGAGCTTTTGTGCAATAGAGGATATGTTTCACCTTCGCCATGGGTGGAATGATTAGACTGGTTTTGATATCCTTTATTGATTTCTACGGGACATCATTGTTCCTTCGGATTTGTATTTCTACTTCTTGACTCTTCTGGTGCACGGTTTGAACCTTCTTCTCATTTTCTTTGTGAAATTGCATTTGGCTCGTCAATTTTCTCAAACATTCTTTGCTTTGTATTTTAGCTTTCAGCTTTGGAGTCGCATTGACTCGCTGATCTTCTTGAACATTTTCGGTGTTCTTTTTTGGTGTTCGACTTTGAAATTGCATTAACTCATTGATTTCTTTGACCATTTATGTTGTTTTGGTGAAAGATGGCAGGGAGGGACCATGGCTTTAGCTCCTTCGAGATCCTCTATTGCAGGGGTAAGTGTGTATTTGTGGGGTGGCATGTTGTGGAGTTTTTTTTTTTTTGAAGAAAGAGTTTTTCCTGAAAGGCTCAGCGGGGCTCACTAAGGGAGTATGTACAGGGTAGTCAAAGCTTTTTTGGTTTTGTGGAGGTTTTTATTTCTTAGTGCCTCGTCATTCTCATTAGTCAATGATTGTTTTCTTACTATTCTCGGATCTTTGCATGAATCACAGTTCGTATCTTGTTTATCGACATCGATCTCACTACGAGTGGTGCCTCTCAATGTGCTGAAGGAAAGCACAAGTCACTCATGGTTTTACCTCTATGGACTCGCTCTATCTGCCCTCATCGCTCGGTGATTTGTCCAATATCCTCATTCAGAATTCAAGGGAAAATACCGCTCTTCGCACACTACTCACTTGGTCTGTGGTGCTGATTTTAATTAGACCCACATGTTCATCGACGGGTCAAGAGTTAAGTGGTTCACACACTATGTTCAATTAATCTCTCATGATTTTCCCTAAAGATGTCGTTTCGATACGAGAGTATGCAAGTGCAACTATCTACAATGCAATCTGTTGTGGTAATATGGAATTACTATACGTACGATGCATGAAGTACTGATAATGAAAAAGACTGATTTTAGATTTTGATTTGATGTTGCTGTTTGTTTGTTTTTTTTAATGCAATGGATGAATGGTAATATTACACCTAGTCTCGGTTGAGTCGGCTTCAGTTGCGGATCCATGAACTTCGTCTTACACCAATTGCTCTTTAGGCGGTCGGTTGCTGAGTGGGTTCCGGAAGAAATGTGGTCCCACATGTTTTAGCTGTTAATCAAACCCTGGCCTCTTAAGGAGTGGTGATTCTTACATTGCATCAGTCAACATGATAAAATTGTCTTGTTGTTGTTTTTTTTTTTTTTGCAATTCCTGGATAGGTATAACATAAAGGGGAGAGGGATGGGATGCAACCCTTCATACGTTTTTGTTGCAGTTGTAAATAAAAACATGACTCAACTACTTTCAACCACTGTCACCACAGATTAGCACGTGGTCGTGCTTAGCTCGGTGATGCCTCAGGAGAGTGCACCTTCGGGGCCTATGACAGACATTTTAGCTTCAAAGAAGGGACATCTCCTCTGTCCATCAACTCTTGGACTGCGTTTCTCAGCGTTGTGCACTCATCGGTGGCATGCCCACGAATCCGATGATAGTCACAATATTCATGTAGATGTGGCCCAAGCTTCTTCACCCTTGAACCGGTGTTGTAAGGTGCTAGGTAACCTCCCTCATTTAAAATTCTCCAGGCTTCACCAAGTGACATTCTTATACCCAAATTCTGTCTTTGAGG
Organism: Limonium bicolor; assembly: GCA_023374045.1. NCBI lineage: Eukaryota > Viridiplantae > Streptophyta > Magnoliopsida > Caryophyllales > Plumbaginaceae > Limonium > Limonium bicolor. The sequence continues at coordinate 80,207,804 of CM041779.1, read as the reverse complement.
GTCCTGCCTGGGTTGGTGGTATTCTCTTTGCATGATTGTTGGCTTTGGATTTTTGGTTTCAGCATCTTCCAAAGCAGCCACAACCTCCATCAGTCGCCTGAAGTCACATATCCCTAGATATTTCAACCGATATCGGTACACATCTTTTAGCCCAGAAATCACAATCTGTACTTGCTCTTCCTCAGTAGGTCGGTTATTCATTTGTTCATCCTTCACCCTCCATCGTTTTATGAACTCCCTCACGGGTTCGTCAGAATTTTGGCAAGTGATCTCTAAATCTCTACGTGTAACTTCATGATGAAATTTGTCACCGTATTGAGAGAGGAAATCTAGATACAAGTCTCGGCTTGACTTTCCGTTTAGATCTATGCTCATAATCCATGAGTAAGCAGGTCCTTGCAGATAGAATCTAAAGCATGCGGCTTTCAGCTCGTCGGAAAGGCCATGGAGATTCATGAGTTTATCATATTTATCGACATGATGTCTCGGGTCTCCAATTCCCTCATACTTCTCCATCTCAGGCAGACTCATGCCCTTTTGTAGACGAGCATCAGGATACGGGTTAGTTGGCTCCCAACCCGCAGACTTAAAACGTTGGGCTAGTTCTAGTTTCGTCTTCAGTTCTTTCACTAATTCTTTCATTGGACTCGCTTTGAGATCAAGGTTTTGGATTGGAATGGAAGTCTCAGGGTAGCCGGTATCAAGAGATTGAGAGGGCAGTGTTGATCCTGGGGGAAGGTGTTGGCTTGAATTTGACAAGTGATGAGGTATTTGCCAAGGAAGGACATATTTTTGTGTGGGCAACGAGAGGTTTAAGCCGGAACGCACCATGGGGGAAGCTGGGCCCTGGGTCTTTTCCTTATCACAGACCATTTGTGATTGCCAACTTCCTCTGGTGGCGGTTGGGGTTCTCAGAGTTGCACTGTATATAGGTGAAGAAGGCATGCTTGGTGTTGTTCGGGCTTGGACAGAAAGAGTGTAATGATCCATTGCTTGAAACTCATAGGCATCGTATGCAGAGTAAGTTGGAGACTCCTTGTAACTGCTATCCGACCCCGCATAGACCCTAGTTATTCTTTTTTGGACGAATTCTTCTGTCTTCAGGTTTTTCTCCAAGTCATTGGCAAGACCATGGATCAATCTTTCATGAACAAATCGGCCTTCGACTGCTTGATCATGTCGAGGGGCTCGCTCCATCTTTTCTGCCGTTGCTATAGGTAGACTGGTCTTCTTTCTTTCCAGTTGCCAACTGTCACGAACACCTGCATGCACAAGGATTAGAATGAAGAAGAAGAGGTAATATCAGTATGTTTTGTTTAAACAAAAATTTGTTGTGTGATGAATGTAAATGATTGCTGGTGCGAAATGATTTTTATTTATCTTGAAAATGTTGTGAGATGGTCGTCACTTTATTTCGTCAATTTTTTAAAGGGGATGTATCCGTAGACACCGCAAATTTTACCCCATAAAGCAAAGTTTTGAGAGTGGTAGATAAAATGTGAAGGGTCGTCACGTTTGTTCCCTTCTTTAAACAAGATGTGCATGCCAAAAGAAACCGAGTTTTTGGAAAACAATTTTAAAAAACCGTGTTTTCAAAGTGGCGGATTTTCTCAATATGAATTTTGACGCTCGGTCATTCGCAAAGAAAATAGGGAGTGGGGAACCCTATACACATTGATCTAAACAAATTCAAAGGGAGTGTATAAACTTATACATGTAATCTATTCAGAAATGGATGAGAGAGAAAAGAAGCATAGGGGAAAATCCTACACATCATCAATTCTAAAAAGTCATTAAAAGGGGAAATTTGAGCTAAACTTCTTCTGAAATCTTCTGGCCCGTCTTTGGGCTTCTGAATGACAATTCAAGCTCGGACTTCTGGTTAGCTGCTCGCTCGTCTTCAGGTTCTTGAGCGGCTGCTAGCTCGTTTTCAAGCTTTTGCAGTGAAGCAAAACTGTGATCAAACAAAACGAGTTGGTGTCCTTCTGATTTTCAACAGTTTGAACTTGAACCGGTGTCGCTAATCTTCATGTCGCTTGACTCAGATTGGTACGACTCTGATTTTGTACTTGAACCAGTGGTGTAGGTCCTCGTGTCATTTGACTAGATCCATAGGTTGGTGTGTTTCTAGCTTTCGGCTAGAACCGTGTAGTCGATCTTCATGCTGCTCCACTTGCTCCAACGATGAGAATGAGGGATATTTTTGAGAAAGAAAAGGTGAATGATCGAGCACAAAATCTCATGAAAAAATCCACCACTTTTGTGAAAACACGAAATGACTAGTATGCTCCACGGTAATGACCGCTGCTCTCGAAGGTGGGCAGAACTTCAAAAATAGCGGGTCACAACATGGGGACTAAATCATTTATTTTGAAATACGTTTGTGAAAATCAATTTTTGAAAGCTGTTTTCGAAAATTGTTTTGGAAATGACATTTTGGTAAAATAAAGTTTTTTAAAGATGAAGTGACAGGTTTTAAATCCCCGAATGTTTATGAGTGAAATTTAGGTGAGGTTCTAAATTAAACTAGCTCGTAAAAAAGCTTTAAGGGACACAAAAAAAAAGAATTCCGAACATTTTAAAAACAGATTGGTGTGAAAAAGTGGTTTGCACACATGTATAGCAAATAGTAAATCGTGGCTATATTTGATGTGGAGTTGTAAGTGTTAATGTTGGGATAATCACTTTCCAGGTCAATTATGACTCCGTCTCACAGGGGGAACCATCGTCCCTTCACTATCATCTCTCGGGGTTTTTCTCTACTATGCCTTTATGGGGCACGTTATGAAGAAAGTCTGGAGTGCTTAAGTTCGAAAGGTCAGGACACCCGAGATGATTAGGAAACATACACCACGGCCAGTGATGATCCAACAACACGCTCACTTTTCGGGAAACTCGGAAGCACTGCATGGGAACGGGTCTCTCGTCATCTGCACGGTCAGGTGTGTCTAAAGTCCAAATTATTCACTGACTACGTTGTGCCATGTATGGGTATCCGGTAAATACGGGATCCTCTATGGACGTGTAGCGTGACATCGGGCTTTAGAGACACCCGTGGTGTAGAGGAACAATGGAGAACTGAACTCATGCAATCTTTAGGGTAAGACAGAAGGGTGGTCAGACAGGAGGCATACAAGGGGGTGACTTCCATAAACCCGTCTTAGACACCGGACCAGGTAGTTGGACACTGAAGGCTCAGAGTTCACTATATGCTAGCTTCGACTCAGATAATGGAGGATATTTTTGGATCATGAGCTCAAGGCGTTGGTCGGAGACCGTACCACCTCGTGGGTTTGTTCACTGAGAGAGTGACCCTAGCTCATTGGGAATCAACCGTGGACCGGTTGGGGATCCCGTGACATCGTGGGTAAATCAGGTGACACAGAGGAATGGATGTCCTAAGCTACCCACCCCATGCACCCCACAATCATATAGCAAATAAAGCAGAGAAATTAGAACCAACCTAATTACTAAGAGTTTTGTCTTGAGATTAGTGATTCAAAATTGGTTGTTTATTAACCTAAAGGGAAGTTAACTTCATTCACACCTAAGTGTCTCTTTCTAAGTGTGAGCTAATTATTAACCTAATTGTTGCAATGTTTGTTGAGGATCTAATAAGTCCTATCTGTCCTCATCAGATACACACTCTAAGTGTGGAGTAGAGTAATCTTAATGGCTTGAAATGAATCTCTTGAAGGTTTTGAAAGAAGTGGGGAAATCCTGACAATTTTGAATGGAGTTCAGTCTTCCTTGAGTTTGAGAAAAACTTACTCAAGTTTTCCCAGCAGAGTCACCATTCTGTGGAGAGTGATTTTTCGGTATGAGGGGGGGTCTATCTAAATGGTCTGACTAACAAGCCTAGATCCTAGAAAATGTCATTCTGTGGAGGGTGAAAACCCGTTATAATTGGCATCCCTCAAATACCTACTAAATCGTCTGTCTTTCCCAGAAAGCATAAGGGGAATGAGCGTGAGCATTATACCCGCTCTCAATGGGCTCCACGTGGACTTATGCCTCTATAAGGCAGAGTCGACTAGAGTCGCCACCTAGTTTAACCTATGATAACTAGGAAGGAAGATCGGGTTCTAAGAACCGTTAATTGACTCTGAGATTATTGCCTATGGATAGGACTTATCTGGTCATTTCAGAGATTCTGTGTGGGTTCGCACAGGGTTACACCCCTTGGAAGTGGCAACGACCACGACTTTGGATTGGTGCCCGAGGAAACCTCGGTCTCCAATTGTCGGGATTGCCTTCTTTCAAAACCTTATTAGAGAGATTCAATTCGAAGCCGAGGATAGGATTAGGACAGGAGGAGAGAAAACGAGTGGGTGAGGCGAGCTTTTCTGCCAAGCTGGCGCCAAGAAGAAAAATTGATGAATTCGAATGAGCATAGAATGAAGGTTTGGGAAAACCGGGGGTTGAGTGGATAAACAAGACTTGGAGTCTGAGGGTTTGAAGTTTGTGGAAGCCGAAGAAGGTTTGAGTGTTTTGAGAGACACGAGAGCTACCTTAGAAGGGGAAGAGGGTTTTTATTTGGAAGGGGGTCGCACCCTAGATTGGCTGCCTACGTACTTAACTCCCTGTTGAGATCAGACCTTACGTAGTTCACGGTTTTTTGGTTTTTGGAGATTTTGGGTCTTTTTAGGGTTTTTGAGATGTTTGAAGTTTCGAGTTTGAGAGGTTAGTCTGTGAGACGCTCTGGTCTATGAGACATTTGGGGTGTTCATGTAGTGAGAGGCATGGGATATCAAGGTCTGTGAGACGCTCAGGTCTGTAAGACACTTGAATCTGAAAATGGTGGAGAGATTGAGATGTTCGAGTCTGTGGGGCACTCGGGCCTATGAGACTATAGAAGTTTTGGAAGAAGTCAGGATTCAAGAGATGTTTCGAGTTTGGAATGATTTAAGTTTGGATAATGATTTGAGTGTGTGAGACAATTGAAGTTTGAGTAGAGATCGCGGGTTTTTTTGGAATTGAGATTATGAAAGAGTTGAGGTTTTGGGATATTTCGAATTTAGAGTGAGATGATGGTGGACTGAATTGTTTGGAGGAATGATTGTCAAAATTGTCTCTCTTAAGGTTTTTTTTAAATCAAAAAATCATTTTTTGTATAAAAGGGCGGATAATCCCGAGGGATTACCCTATGTACCCCCTCGAACACGACACTTAATTAATGGTACCGAGACTCGAAAGATGGGGTAATGAATTTATGTTGAAAAATAGGATTTAGAGAGAAACACCATGAATGAGATGTTCTTGGTCAAACCCTAATGACGTCTCTAACTCCCGGGTTTTAAAACGTTGAAAACCGAAAACATTGAAATCGAGTGGAAGGGAGTTAGACGATTCTAAAATCCCGGCTGCAACTAGGAAGGTCGTTACTTCCCTAGCACCCCGCCTCGTAAAAATCTAGGCTGCAATTAGGGGAGGTTTGTCACCCTAATGCCCCGCCTAAAGAGATCGAGACTGCGACAAGGGAGATTACGACCCCAGTGCCCCGCCTCGGATTTTTATTTTGGAAGGGAGACAAGTGACATCTAACTAGGAAGAAAACATTTTGAAGGTGTTAGACATTACTACATGTTCCCCAAAAACGGTTTATTTTTTAAGTTGAAAACTAAGTTTGAAAACTTTTGAAGGTGTTCAGAATTCTTGATAAAGAAACACTGATTTTGAGAAACATTTTGAGGAGAAAACTTTCTGTATATGTGAGAAGAACTTTCTGCGTTTTGAGAAGAGTTTTCTGTGATGTGAGAAGAGTTTTTCCTTTAAAATTCCACAAAATAGTTTCTTTGAAAACTTGATGAAATTTGAATAAATGATGGTTTGGAATTCTTTTTTAGTTTTTGGATTTTGAAAGAAATTTATAAGTTGAGTGTTGGTTAGATGAAATGTATTTGGGTTTGAGTTGAACTGAGCTGGATGAAATAGGTTTGAATTGAATTAGAATTCAGTTTGGATTGAGGTCAAGTTTGAATTGGATTGATGTTCTAGATTGAAGTTCGGGTTAGGTCAAAGTTGGGTTAAGGTCAAAATTTGGTCAAGGTCAACGTTCAAATTGGTCAAGGTCAACGATTTTTGGTCAAAGTCGATGTTTTTGGTCAAGGTCAATGTTTTTGGGCAAGGTCAACATTTTTTTTGTCAAGGTCAAAGTTTGGTCAGGGTCAAAGTCAAGGTTCAGCTGATCAAAAGGTAAGGCTTGGGACTTGGATTATTTTCCATGGACTTGGGTCTATTTTATGAGTTTAGATTGGGTTGAAGTTGGATAACATTTCATGGATGAGGTTTTTTTTTTTGGATTTGGTGAGGATTTGATTTGGGTTGATTTGTGGACATGTGGGCCGTGTGTTTTAGAATTGGACCGGGTTGAATTGGGCCGGGTTGAATTGGGCTGAGTTTTGCAGTTGGGCCGGGTCAAATTGGGCCAAGTTTTGGAGTTGGGCCCTGTGGCTTGTTGGGCTTCGGGTTTGGGCCTTGTTGGGCTTCGGGTTTGGGTCTTGTTGGGCTTCGGGTTTGGGCCTTGTTGGGCTTCGGGTTTGGGCCTTGTTGGGCTTCAGGTTTGGGCCATGTTGGGCTTCAGGTTTGGGCCTTGAGCTTGTTTGGGTTGTAAGCCCCGTGGCTTGAAATTACTTTTTTTTTTTAAGAGATTTTTGTCTTTGAAGAAACAATGATTTTAACAGAAGGTCGGGAGACAATTCAAAATGGCAACGAGGGTTTGCAAACGTGGGGAGTTGCTATGATTTAAGAAACTCTAGAACCAAAAGAGAATGCTAAAATCCTAAACCGTTTTTCATTTTTTCCTTTTTTTTTAGTAAAGTTTTTTAATGAAATTAAGGATGGTTTATGATAGGCTTTTAAAGTTTGGAAGGTATTGTTCCCCACCAAGCAAATAGAAATGAGCTAGTTGTGGGGTACCCTCAAAGGCTTAAAAGATTTTCAAAGTTTTGGATGGTATTATTCCCCACCAAGCAAATGAGCTAACTGTGGGTAGCCCCCAAACTTATCATAATAAATGGGTGACCTAGAAGGCAGTCTAGGGTTAAAAAAAAAAGATATATAAACAATGAATTCCAAAAAAAACTGTGACAATCCAAGCACATACATATAGGGCGTAGCATGAACAATGAGAGAGCACACCATGTAATAGGTAGCAGATAATAATCAACAAGGGAGAAAGTGAAAATTAACAAAATTGGCCCTATTTTAACGTCATCCATAACTAACACTTTAACCCATACAGAAAAGTGAAACTTTGCAGCCTAAAGTCGCAAGCTCTTACTAAGTTACTAAACACAGTTTTTTTTTTATCATTTCAACATCTACTCATCTGCTCCTTCTTTGTGTAATCAGTTTAAAGGCATTACAACAGCAACATGAATATGAATTCCCAAATTCCCTCAGGTCATAGAATTAAAGCCTCAAAATGTTGCTGAAACTAAACTGTGAAAAAGAGGATAGCAGATTAAACTAGTGGCTTGCTCTTTCCTATTTTAGTTATTTTAAGCATCCCATTCGAACACCCAAATTGAGGGCATACCCACGCTTAACTCCAGAAAAACCAAGAGCCAGAACAACCTTATGGACAAACTGATGAACTAGACAAACGCAGGTCAGTCCTATAACAACCAGCTATGTATAATTATCAGGCTTAAAATCAAAACCAGACATAAACAGCCCCTTTTAATCACGGATTAAGCCTAGTTCTCTTCTGTCATTATTTCAGGCGTGGACAGAGAGAACACTCAAAGCAAATTTGATCACATGTCCGACTCTTAAATCAAAACCACATAATGCTCAAACACACAAGTTCACCACATGTTTATTTACAAGAATAGGAGCAAGACTGCAGTCACATACACAATCACAACATAACACTGAAATAACAGCGGTCAATTTCGAATCAGAGTACAATTACCAGGGGTGAAGACTAAGGATTTCCTGTAAAAAGAAACGGGACAAAAAGATACAAAGACAAGGACCACAACAAATCAAGTTAGTTTATCCTCACAAACAACCAGATAGAGTAACTAGCAACAAAGCCACTGGCAGAAATTACAAAGTAAAGGGTCGAGAACTATCACCTTGTTGACAGTAGATAGCACATTCTTTCAAAACAAGTCTCAACAGAAATTCGGGTCAAAAGAACAAAGTGTCAGTATTAACAAAAAAAGACATATCGACCGAGAGCAGTTGTGACTTGTGAGAACTTCAAGTCGAGAGAAGTAGCAAATAAGATATGCGAAACTCAATGTCTCTTCGGATAAGAAAACGAGGGCTCCATGTCAACATGCAAACTGCAACACAAATTAATCAGAGCTACACATAGACTTTTCCCACTCGGAAGCGGATTGAAAGGTAAACCAGAGGTACACAAGGGCAAGAAAAATCTCAGTTTACAAACCCCTTTCTTCTCTTAACAGAACAACAAGTTTATAAGCATTAGAGTGCGTAAACGAAAGGAACAGAAAGAAAATCAAATATGATCATCGTGCAAACTGAAACTGAAGTTCTGGCTTGCGTTGCATTTTGGCTTTCTGTTCGTGGACCACTCTGTCCATACCAGTTCGAAGCGCACAACAACAACAAAAAATGACGAAACAAAGAAAATGAGGGGTGGGAGGGAGAACGATGACACTGGCGTCGAGAAAATCCCTGACGAAGCCATCGATTGATCCTCGCCCTTGGAAGGGTTCATCGGTGCAAGTATATGAAAATGATTAGAAGGAGCGATGTGCAGAGAATGTTCGAAAACGTTTTTCATTAAGAGGAAGAATGAAGCCGATAGGTGGAGGAACTCAGGCGAGAGGTTTCCTTACAAGGTTTCAAGTTTTTATTTGAAGAGTTTTCTGGGTTTGGTTTCTTCGGATTCAAGGGCGTGGAGTTCTGCAGATTTTCATGTTCTTTGTTCTAAAACAAACCAAGGGAATGGGAAAAGAGAGATGTGGGTTAGAGGTGATCATTCGGGCGGGTGGACCGGGTTCGGGCCGGGTCGGAGGAAAATTTTAGGCCTGTCGGGTCTATTTTAAAATATATGTTTGATCTGGGCCGGACTAGACCCGGTTTTTTTCAGGTTTTGCCGAAGCCCGGCCCGCCCGGCCCGCCCGGCCCTTTTTTAATTATTTATATAAATTAATAAAAAAAAATTAATTATATATTTAATATAGATTCATATATTATATATATTACTTAATTAAATTTATATTTATATATTTTTTGTATATATTATATTAAATTTAATATATATTATTTCATTATATAAAATCGGGCCGGGCCGGGCTTGCCCACGGGCTCAAAAAATGTGCCGCGGCCCGGCTCGGTTTTTTATTTGGGCCTGGTTTTATGTCCAGGCCCGCCTGGAAGCCCAATCGGACTCGGGCCTGTCGGGCTTTTTTACGGGCCGGGTCGGACCGGGCTGCCGGGCTGGACACATTATGATCACCTCTAATGTGGGTTTTGTTTCTACTCATTCCAAACCGAGAGTGGAAGCCTCTGGTATGAAAAAATGTCGTTGATGTTTGACGGCAAGAGTAAAAAACGGGAATGAATGTCATTACTGTAGGGTTTTGCTTCTTTTATAAACGAAAACTAGGGTTTTTGGGACAGAACGTTGGTCCAGGTTTAATTTGGGTCGGGTTTGACCGGGTCAAATATGAGGTTGCGTTTGGTATGTTTCAAAACCGAACAGAAAAAAATAAAAACCTTCTGCTCATGCCCAGATTCGAACACGGGTCGTTCACTCTACCAATGAAGCATGTTAACCGGTTGAGCTACAGTGGAATTCAATCTAAAAGTGTAGGAACTAGAAATAATCCTTTCAAGCGAGCTGTATGAAAACAAAAAATGCCACCATTGTCTAGTCGTGATTCGAACCTAGGACCTACTGCTTCATCAATGAACATGTTAACCAGTTATGCTAACTCAGAACTCAATGTACAAATGATAGATGAAAATACAAATGCTATACTTCGAACTGACAATCTTTAAAAATGCTAGTGTTTACAATGTAAATATACAGAAAGAATTTAATCTAGTAAAATAGATTGTTTTCTTCATATGAGCCATGAAATTATAGCATGTAAATAATACAGTACAAAACATAATAAAATATAAAACAAATGAAATATCATAATAATAAGTACATGAAATGATGAAATAGTACTAATATAATGAAAATAAAATAAACAAAAAATACGAATGAATGTAATAAAAATGAAGACTGAATTAGATATGTACAAGTCGCGGTAAATAAGATAAAATAAACAAGTAACAAAATAAAATAAGATGAGATAAGAGGAAGTTTAATCAAATCAGCAATAAAGTGAAATATACATATAAAAATAATAATAGTAAAGGCCGCATAACAATGCAAATGATGATAATAAAACAAAAAAATAAATGCTAGAAGACAATTAAGAGTAGCTATAAATACGTAACAAACTGAAAATAAAAGATAACATAATAATTTAACAAATAAGCAATAATAAAATAAGTGAATAAAACAAAAGGGACAGGTGTAGAACCGCATTGTCGTTGGAAATTCATTTTCGCAAAATAGTGTTTTTATGAAATACTTTAAAAAAGACTATAAAACGATGGTTTCGTTCTGGCACGCATGTCAATACGTTTTGACAAAGAAAGGTGACGACCCCTCCTATTGTGTTTCTTATTCTAGAATTTGCTTTATGGGGTGAGAATTTTGGGTGTCTACAATAGTGTAATGTGTTTTAATCGCTCCTGCATTGACAGGTCATGCCTTTAGCAAGCACAACAAAAAAAGGTGTAATGTAATTTGTTAATCATGTTTTATGGTTCAATTTTGTTTTTATAAACTCGTATGCTAAGCGATACTACAACAATGTACGGAGTCTAATATTATGTTGATCTACACAGACACAAGCCAGCCAAACACAAGAGTGGAAAAAAGCTGCAAATGCAACTTCCTTGTACTCCCATGTTAGCAAGAACTGCATAAGCAAAACACAGTTCTTTAAAAGTTAAACTAGATTTGGTGAACTGTCTGAAAGAGCTCTGTTGATGGCGGATGCTGCAGATCACTGCCTGCATCCACTATCAACAGAGCTCTCTCAAACAGTGCACAAGTGCCTACAGGGTCTTCAAAAACTTTATAAGGGAGACCCTTATGTCTTCTAAATATTATATAAATCTTGTAACCGCACGTTCACTGCTTGAAAGAGCGCTATCAATATCGATGGCGCTCTTTCAAGTGTGCCCATGCACATACAAGATCTCCACAATATTAAGAAAACATAAGGAGATTTGTGTGAAGAATGAGGGAGGGATAGTGGGGTATTTATAGGGAGGGAAGGGCTGCCGCCCACCATAAATTGGCAAAGTACCCGCACTTGGCAAGTGCTGGTTTTGACCTGCATAGTTTCCGCACTTGCCAAGTGCGGTGGTTGTGCAAAACAAAAAAAAAACCGCAATCGCCAAGTGCGGGTTTTTTGCTGCATTGAGATCAGGATTTGCCAAATGCTGGAGTTGTGCAACAATTGTCACTGGCCCGAGAATAATTGGACAAAGTGTCCAAACCGAGAATTGAATGGGATGTTTGGAATTTTGAGGTGCTTCGACCAAATATAAAGGGTGTTTTGAGTAATCTCAAAAAAAAAAATTCTTCACCCGTCCAAAAAATAATTGAAATTTTCAAAAAAATAAAACAAACTTTAAATAAGACTCTATATAGGTGCTTATCGAACGACAACTTAGATTTTATAACGTACTTAATTTTTAAATGAGAGAAATAACAAATTAACATGTATAGATAACTTTAATATTAAAAGCTATACGGGCCTAAGCTACAATGTTAGTTGTAAAAGCAGGGGCGGACCCAGAGATTCAATGTTATGGGGTCACTGACAAATAAAAATTTCTATAGTTAATTTTTATGACATTTATGGGGTCACCAAGACATAAAATATCTACTATTTTATAAAAAACTACATTAAAACTTACTATAATTTTTTTTTTACAAAAGTCATGGGGTCACGTGACCCCACGTGCACCCCCTTAGGTCCGCCCCTGTGTAAAAGTTAGAAAAAATAATTTGAAAAAGTATATTATAAGAAGATACAATTTAAATACGACAATAGATTTATAAATTGATGGACATATAACAACATGGAGACCCCGGCACTTAGGTTATATGCAAATTCTTACCTGCAGGTTACTGTAGCCATCTAGCTACATATGGGGAGTGGAGAAGGGAGCACGCGGGCCAATAGGCTGTTTTTCTTTTTTTTTTCATTTTTTTGTTTCACACGCGCGAGCTTCTAATGATTCGCTTTATTTTTCTTTTTTTTTCATTCTTTCATTTTTTTCATTTTTTATATTTTATTATTCTTCTTTTTTTTATCACAAAAACTTTAAATTATTGTAATTTTTAATATATAAGTCCAAAACGAAAAAAAATTATATCATTGTACATCTAAATTTAAGCTCTTCAAAATAAGACTAATCAGAAAATGTTTTGATAACTTTTTTAAAAAATATTTTTACATGTATACGATGATACACTAAAATGATAATATGATTCATTAATTTTGTATTATAATTCATTAAAATTGATATTATGATTCATTAAGTAATAAGTGGTGAATTTGACGATTTTAACTTTCCTAGGGTGGGTTTTAGGGTAGGGTAATCTATTTGGAATTTGTTTTGTACTTTATATTGTAGCAACTAACTCGAAAGGTTTTTAGGGTTTGTGGTAGACCCTAAACCGGTCCACTGCAAAAATGCTTCGACCTTTTAGCTTTTCTAGGGTGGGTTTTGGGTGTTTTGGGGGGTAGGGTAATCTATTTAGAATTTGTTTCATACTTTATATTGTAGCAACTAACTCGACAGGTTTTTAGGGTTTGTGGTAGCGGGTTTAGGGTCGTTAGACCCTAAACCTGCCACTACAAACCTTAAAAATGCCTTCGACGTTTTTTAGCTATCCTAGGGTGGGTTTTGGGGTGTTTTGGGGGGTAGGGTAATCTATATGGAAACCGTTTTATACTTTACATTGTAGCAACTAACTCGATAGGTTTTTAGGGTTTTTGGTCGCGGGTTTAGGCTTTTTTAGCTTTTCTAGGGTGGGTTTTAGGGTGTGTGGGGTTAGGGTAATCTATTTGGAAGCTGTTATATACTTTAATGTAAGAATGTACATATTTTAATGTGAGAATGTACATGTTTTAATGTGACGATGTACATGTATGTTCAAATGTGAGAATGTACATGTTCTTTAATGAACATCTGTACATATTTGTATGGCCATTTGTACAAGTTTTCTCCCTTAAATGTACAAATTTTAATCTAAGGATGTACATATTTAATGATTTGTACAGATTTCTATGACCATCTGTATGTTTTTAATGCGATTATGTACATGTATTTACGTGTGGATGTACATGTTTTAATGAACATTTGTACAGGTTTGTATGACCATCTGTACAAGTGTTTTTTACGTTCCGTACACTATACATGTAAAAATATTTTTTTAAAGTTGTCAAAATATATCCATGACTGATCTTGTTTTGAAGAGCTTGAATTTAGGTGAATAATGATATAATTTTTTTCATTTTGGACTTACATATTAAAAGTTACAACAATTTAAAATTTTTATGATTAAAAAAAAAAGAAGAAGAAGTAAACACACGCCAGCGACGCGATGGTATTTTGCCAATCTAGATTGAATTTTTTATTTAACATACTAATTGACATGTCAGCAATGTAGCCATCTTACATACATCCAGATGTAGCTAAGACCAGCTGTAGGTTATATTATAATAAAGAGGAATGTAGTCATGTACGAGAGAAGCTGGGGGTGGAATTGGTGAAAGAGAGAAAAATAATTATTTTTTTCTAAATGTTATCTTATAAAATAAAAGTGCAAAAATAAAAAAATTTATACTATTGTTCATCATTTTTTGTGCTCTTCAAAACAAGATGCATCATGGATATGTTTTGGTAAACTTAAAATTTTATATTTTCAGAATGAGTATATATCAAGTATTTTTAAATTGAATCTTATTCAATAGCAAAATGAATCTTCTTTAATAATAAAATGAACCTTATTCATTAACAAGATGAATCTTACCCCAAACACTCTAAAAACCACCCTAGGAAAGTTAACAATGTCGAAGACATTTTATGGTTTGTAGTGCAGGGTTTAGGGCCTAAACCCTAAACCACACACCCTAAAAACCTATCAAGTCAGTAATGACGATATAAAGTGTAAACTAATACCAAAAAGATTACCCTACCCTCCAAACACCCTAAAAATCACCCTATGAAAGCTAAAAACGTCGAAGACATTTTTAGGGTTTGTAGTGCAGGGTTTAGGGTCTAACGACCCTGAACCCTAAACCACAAACCCTAAAATACTATCGAGTCAGTGATGACAATATAAAGTGTAGAAATATTGCCAAGATTATTACCTACCCCAAACACCCTAAAACCACCCTAGGAATGCTAAAAACGTCGAAGACATTTTTATGGTTTGTAGTGCAGGGCTTAGGGTCTAACGACCTCTTATTCACTTTTTAACAACCTTTGCTTCACCTTTCTTAAACTTAAGATTCACAATGAATCTTAAAACATATGTACATATGAAAGATAAAAAAGTTTAAATTTATCAAAACATATTCATATTTAGTCTTATTTTGAAGAGCTCGAAAAAAGAAATAGTATAAAATTTATGTTATTTGGACTTATATATATTAAGATAAAACATTTTAAAATTTTACAAAATGATAAAGTAAAAAAGACAAAACATGTCCAATCTCCCCCTAACAACCTGGCGCTTCGCCCATATCAATAATCGAATTACAATAGACGATCGACGCTGCGGGCAAGCCGCATGCAAGTCGGTGCACTCCTCTACACTTGTCAGTCCAGTCAACTCCTGATTGGACTTTTTTTTTTACTATATTAACTTTATTTGGTTGTAACTTTTAAAATATAAGTCCAAAATGAAAAAAATTATACCATTGTTCATCTAAATTCAAGCTCTTCAAAACAAGACCAGACATGGATATGTTTTGACAACTTTTAAATTTTATATTATTTACATGTATATATGTAAATATCAACCATACTTGTTTTAAAATTGATATGTCAAGAAGATATGATCAACCACATGACTTAAAATCATCATAATAATATAATAATAATAATAATAATAATAATAATAATAATAATAATAATACTATAAATACAACCACAAAACAATAATAATACATTACAAAACAATAATAATTTTATGGGTTCCCGAAGTTTGTTATCTAATTCACCACTTATTAGTTAATAAATCATAATATCAATTTTAATGAATCATGATATCAAAATTAATGAATCATATCTTTATTTTAGTGTATCATCGCACACATATAAAAATAAATACTTATACGCAATAACACAATGCAAAACAATACTATTTGGTATGTATGAAAAATATATGATTCACTATATAAGGTTTAAAATACACCATACAACAATGATAATACACTAAAAAACAAAAATGATTTTTATCAGTTCCAAAGTTTGTTATCTAATTTACTATTTATTAATTAATGAATCATAATATCAAAACTAATGAATCATAATATCAAAACTAATGAATCATATTAAGATTTTAGTGTATCATCGTATATATGTAATAATAAAAAATTCAAACAATAATAAAACACAAAACAATATTTGGTACGTAAGAAAAATACATGATTCACGATATAAGGTTTAAAATACATTATACAATAATAATAATACACTACAAAATAATAATGATTTTTATCAATTCCGAAGTTTGTTATCTAATTCACCACTTATTAGTTGAATAATAATATCAATTTTAATAAATGATAATATCAAAATTAATGAATTATATTTTGATAAAATAATTTGTTTTGCAAAGTTGTCAAAACATATTCATGACTAGTCTTATTTTAAAGAGTTTGAATTTAGATGAATAATCTAACACCCCCAAATAAACATCCAATAGTACAAAACCAAGCTCCTAGCCATATTACAAGATAACTACTCAGCGGATTCTCAATATCGTCCGGGTGCTACAGATGCCAACCACCCACGTGGTTGACATACCACATTACCAATACTAAGTTACGGTCTGCATGACTGGAAACGGCCCTCAATAAAAAAAACTCATGTACAATATAGATACAATTCCCAAATACCCAATGTATACCACATAGCAACTAGGTTAGACAAACAAACTGAAAAAATTACATCCTGAGTTCAGTTCTATAGGGTTTAAGTTCAACGCTAGACATAAAACTCATAAGTATGCCTGCCTGATGGACTACCCCCCTGGTATCATCCCGCAACGCTCCGTACGCTGGACACAATACTTAAAAAAAATTGGGTTGGGAAGGACTCAGCAAACTACGCTGAGTATGAACGTGTGTAGCCCGTATGTGCGGCCACACGACTATTGGTCGAATATTATTAAGTTCAATTTACATGCTATAATAAAGCAGTAAAACCATACACACAAAACATCAGGATATCATACACACTAAGGTAGCAAAAGCGCATACGCACAAACTTGTCGACATCATAGGCAACATCAAACACGCAACAGCACAACAAGCTACTAGCATGGCAAACAAACAATTTGCAAGTCATCAAACACGTGCATAAGTACGTTTACCAATGATCCTCACTATGGGTTCGGTCGAGCGTTGTGTGTTTTCATTTCTTTTCTATTGTTCCCATAATGTATATTTTCTTTCTCTTTCCTTGCACCAGGTCTGGGGGTATGGTTCAAATCCCGCGACCATAACATGCAAGTGCTAATCTTTTCCTTGTTTCTTTAAGGTTTATTTGTGAATTATCTTGTCACCACAAGTTGAAGAACGTCTTCTCCATAGCTATCCTCAATTTCCGGCATCGTGCGTCGAGGAAGCGGGGTCGTCTCTAGACTTCAGGATGCGTTCCACCAGTAGGTATTCTACCTTTCATCGTCATTATGAGTTCGACACCATAGTGGGTGTCATTAGAAGTCCTCTATAGTTTAAGAGGAGTTTTCTTCTTGTATAGTTGTTTCGTTTCGTTTGCGTAGTTCGTCGTGTTTCATCTCAAGTTCCACAAACGAGAAGGGACTAAACTACTGTGTGCGCGCAATTAATATACAACATTGATATAGCAATCATATAACACGATAAACAAGCATTCCAAATTCATGCTTTAATCTTATGGTCGTTTTCACACAGAGCACACAACAAACAAGCCGTGTAACACGGCAACATACGAACCACACATGTCCATACCTTATTCGAAAGCACGAGTTGTCTTACACTCGAAGTCCCGATCGGAGCTCGCTACGGTCCTAGAGGTAATTAAAACAGTGTGTCAGTTTATTATTTTATGTGACGACACTTATATCGTATGTTATTCCCTGGGTATCTTGTCACATGCTTAGTTTGTATTGACTCTTAGAACTTCACATGCATTACTTCTAGGCTTAACTTACTCCTAGGATATTTGCACCTTTGTTTTATTCATTAACTAAGTCCTTTTTCCTTAGTTAATGTTTTGGGGCGTTTTAAGAGTTAATTATGTAACAAGTTACATAAGAGGGATATAACTTGTCTAAAATGTATTCTCTCCTTAGCTACATAGGTGAGCAATGTTTTAAACCTAGTATCCCAATAATATAGTCTTCAAAATATCCCCAGAACCCACTTATACAGAAGTCTCAACATCTATAAAACTGTCACAAAGTTACGGTATTGAATCACACTTAACCTCTCATTTAATGAACCAATGGTGGCTTTCTTTATCCCAAAACGTTTCAGCAACTAGCTAGGTATACTAGCACTATTTTAACCCTATTATCCAGGTAATATAATCTTCAAAATACTTTTAAAGCCTAGTTATACAGAACCGTAATATCATTGAAAAGAAAACTGAGGCAACAAGCCCATGTATCTTGTGATTCTTGTTTCTAGTTATTTTAGCTGAGGCTTACTCTTTCTCATGGTAGCTACCCCACTGAATATGGGTGTTATCAATGTTTTAACCTCAAAAATAAATTAGTAAAACACTCACCTAACTTCTGTATAGAAACAGTATCTACCGAAAACTGAATCCAAGCTGTATTATTCTTCCTCATTTCTTGTTCCTAGTTCGTTTATCAGTTCTATTCCACTCAATTTCCTTGTATAGAATCAGTTGGGTTGATTGGCTAGGTGTTGGGTTTAATAGCAGGTGATTATAACACTTCTATGCCACCTGAACTTCGGTTACACAGAGGCAAGGATTTCAAAGGAAAAAAGAAAGCTGAACAGAAACTGCTACATCATTTCCTCCCTCCGTTTCTTTTCTCATTTCACAATTTTGACTCCCAATTTGTTTACCCAGTTGGTTAAGTGTTTAATCAAGCTTTTGAATTCTAGAACAGACTCAACCTCACCTAGACAGCATCTCTGGAAATTCCTCATACTGAACTGGTAATAGTTGCAGAAAACAGAAGATACCAAAAACTGATATAGCTTGTTCTTTCTCACTTCTTGTTCGTGATTTGATTCTAACTTTTCCCCAATCTGCCTAGCTTTTGAGTTCCCTGCTTTGGCATAATCTTAACCCCCAAACAGATTCACAACACATCATTTAAACTTCTGGAGAGTTGGTACACAGAAAACCGAGATCACAGGTCTGAAAACTGAACTGGTGTGTTTTCTTATATTGTTTTATTTCAGTTCTTTAATCTGTCCTGTAACCATTCCCAAAGTATTCTTAATTGTGTTAGGAATGTTTAGGTTCATTAGTAACTCAAAACAACTCCATCAAATCTTTCTGTACAGAGTTATACAGAAGACACATTTTCCAGAAAAACCAAAACTGAAATATCGAATTCTGATGCTCCTCTTTAAGTTTCATTTTAGGTTGTAAATCAGTTTCTAAATCTTTCCAAGGTGTTTAACCAACTAGCTAGGTGTATTAGTAAAGTTTTAAACTAAATCCCAACTTAAAACAGCACTGTTGACCCCCTTGAAAGTTCCTTATACAGAAGGCTGAAAACTGGAACATGGAAATCTGTCAGCTTCTCTTTAACCTTTCTTTTAATTTGTGAAACTGACCTCCATTTTCCCAAGGTATTCACCCCTCTTATTTAAGTCTCTTGGCGATATTTTAATCTTTACAAATAACCCAAATAAACACTCATCTAGCCTATGTACTTATTCATACAGAGGTGACCTACTAATGAACATCTGGAAACCAGAATTCGATGCATTCTTCTCTTTTTTTTTCTTCTTCTGTCAGGTTGTTACCTGACCTCTAATTCATCCCTAAGGTGCTTATATCATACTTAAGTGTACTAGTTCAGTTTTAGGTTCACTTACCACTCAATGCCACCCCTATAAACCTTCTGCACAAGGTTGTACAGCGACACAAGTCTTAAGAAGAAAACTGAAAACTGAACCCAAAAATCTGTTATCCTTTCCTCCAACTCTTTCCTTTCTGGCTCACGAATTTAGTTCTCAATTTTCCTCGACTGTTTAACTGCTTGGTTAAGATCTTAATACAATTTTTACTCTAGAACAGACCCAAGACTACAAATACTACTACTGTCACGTTTCTCTAACAGAACTGAAACTGAAACTCAGAAAAAGAAAGAAACCAGAATTCCTAAACTGATATACAATTTCTGTTGATGTTTTACTTTCTGCTCCCAAACCTGTTTAGCCACTCTGTCATGTGTTCTAATACAGTTTAAGGACGTTACTAAGCCAACACTAAGCTTATTCTGCTTCTGCGAAGTCAATGTACAGAAGCACACTATTTCTGAAACTAAAACTGAAACTAGCAAAACTGAAGGTATGAACCGGTTTAGTCTTCTTCCCTTAATGCATCAGATTGAGTTCCTAAAATTCTCCTAAAGTGTTATAGTCTAGTAAGGTGTATTAATAATGTGTTGGGTGCCTCATTATACCAATAGAATCTTTATAACTCTTCTGGAACTTAGTTTTACAGAAGTGAGAGTTACAGAGTTGGTTTTAGATTTCTGCACACTGTTCCTTGCTGTTTTTTTTTCTGCAACAAACTCACGAGTTTACTGGGTTAGTAAATGGGTTTATCTTTGCCTTAAACCCACTATTAACTTAACACTGCATCTGTATCATAACTAGGCAGTGGTAGACAAAGCCTAAATATTCCTGAATCTGCAGTAGTTATCAGATTTTGACAGAAAATTTCGAGCAACAACTAGCACTAGTTTTTGTATAGTTTAAAGGCATGAATTGCTCTTGAGTTGAAGGTTACAACCTTTGGGTGTTAAGGGCTTGTTTTTCCTGGGTTAGCCCTTGGTGCTCCTTGGTAACTTCGCACCTAGACAGAAC
The DNA here is from genome assembly GCA_023374045.1 of Limonium bicolor. Classification (NCBI taxonomy): domain Eukaryota; kingdom Viridiplantae; phylum Streptophyta; class Magnoliopsida; order Caryophyllales; family Plumbaginaceae; genus Limonium; species Limonium bicolor. The sequence goes on along the minus strand of CM041779.1, from coordinate 80,187,441 downwards.
CAAGTGCCAAGGTGAGTTGCTATTCATTTCAGATTCTGATATCTAAAGTTTTAAATGCCCAGATTCACGGTAGTAGTTTTTTTTTTCTTACCTTGATTTGGAGCTAGTTTTTCTCCTTGGTTTTCTTTCAGTTTTGATTTACAGTTTGGCACAGAACTCCTGGCCTCACAACTGGACATGCACAAGAAGAGATTTCAGGTTAGACATTCACATTTTTTCTTTGGCACCGATAAACATATGGAACAGATTTTGGAGGAAAACTGATTATAAGTTTACCTTTGCCTGTCATTTCGAAACATAAATGGGTTGTTCTTCCTGGAGAGCCTTGGCACTCTTCATGGGTTTATTTTGCAGGCCTTGTCACACAAGCAATGAGGAGGAATGAGTCAGGCAGTGGAAAGATATTCTCGGCATAAGAACAAAAAGGAATGAGAAGGCTGGAGCAACTGATGTCTACCTTGTTTAAAAACGCAGCTGTATTGCTCTGCTGCAGAACTTGCACAACTGAATGGATTCTTGAAGGGAACAGGGAGAAGATTACAGGAGCTTGAGCATGGAGTGTCGGAACAACCAAACAGAGGACCACTTACAAGAATTGTTTACCCTGCTAGCTTTATGCCCGAGTGGAGACTGGTGCATGCGAGAGGAGGGAAGTGACTAGCAATGGTATTAATCAGGGGACAAGGCAAAAGGAATCCGAATGCAGAAGACTAGTTAGGTGTTAGTGGGTGGAAGTTTCAAGAGGGATTTTTTTTTGAGAGTTGAATCAGCATGGGTTTAAGCGTGAGAGTTTGTAAAATACCACTCTGATGCATAGGATTTTGAAAACAGAAGCAGACTTGTCTGTTGACTGCAACCACTATGCCACTGAGGTTAGGAGTAGAGAGGGGAATAAATATCAAATACTGAAATGTTAGTTTCAGGTTCCCAAGGATTGGCGTGAGATTTAGGAGGAACAAGGCTGAGCTTGTTTGGATTTTGTTCTTTGCTCTCAGACATTACCAGGAAGCATGCGTGATCTGTGGTGGGCATTTTCTTCCTGATTTATCGGTGATTACAGAAATCAGATAGGAAGAGCGTGGCTGTTTTTTTTTTCTTGTTCTAGTGACCTTAATACTACTTGTTTTAAATCGTTAGAGTCTATTACCGAATTCGAGCGTAGCTCAATCGGTTAAAGCATTCACTAGGCCTTTGCTCCTTTACCTTTTTTTTTGTATAAGCTATCTACATGCTTATTTATATGTGTGGAACTAGATAGTATATCGCGTTACTAGTTATGTACGCGACTACTTTATTTTTGTTACGATGTTATGCAACGTTACTATTTATTATTCCCAACGTTATAATATCATAACGTTATGTACATGTATTCTCGTATTCGGACATATATAAGTATGACTATGTTAACGTATAACGTTGCTAAATTTAATTGTTCATAAATTATTTTATGTCCGAATTATATAACGCGTTATTTTTCGGATAGTCTCCTCGCGTTTATGATTTTATGTATTTATTTGTTTAGGGGTGTTTCAAATAATGATATAATTTTTTTATTTTGGACTTATATATTAAAAATTATAAGCATTTAAAGTTATTATAGGGTGCGTTCTGTGGGGGATTAATCTCCCTTTAATTGAAAAACTGTTACACCAACCTTTGAGATAAAGGTGGTTTGTGAGAAAGATGATAGGTCCCACTTAAAAATCTAATAAATTAAATATTGACATGTAGCTATTTGAGATAGATTAATACATTACAAAAAATAAAACTGAACATAAAACAGATCTATATTAAAAAGGAAGCACGATCAACAAATCAACCCGGACATCAGTAAGTGAATTTCCAAATCAGTATGCTCATATCTATCTCTGCGCGTCCCTCCCGCACTGTAGAATTTGCCGAATTACCAAGGCGAGGGATCATATCCATTATCCAGTGACCGACCATCCCGTACACTCTTTCCCGCACGCTGTATCATCCATCGTCAGCTTTCTGCCTAGACACCACCTCCATCTCCAGGGCAACCTTCGACCACCGGCGAGAAAGGCGGCACCTATAGCGCGCCCTTCCGTCCCTACTAGTGACTGCCCGTGTTTTCTCTTTCGCTGATATACTTCACCCTTACCTGTCTCCCCCATCTCTCTCCGTTTGATATCGTAACACCGCCGGCCGCCGCTTCGCTTCTCCGGCCTGTTGAAACCGCAACCCACCACCACCAGTCACCTCTCCCTTTTCCCCTGTCGACTACCAGCAGTAGCAGCACTTCCGCACAGCTACAGATACGCAGAGGAAGGTAAATCCTGTGATTTTATCTAGTTCTTAGTTTTTAATTCCTTGCTGTTGTGAAATTATTACAATATAATAGTTTTTTTTATTCTATGGCAATTGTATGATCAGAGTATACAGTAATGGCAAATAGGCAATAATGGGAAATATGTCGGGAACATCTAATGATCAGATGAGGATGGCAATGGTGTGGATAATTACCTTTTCGTGGGTCTTTCTTTTGCTAGATATTAGCTTTTGAAGGTAAGTGCAGATAACCATAATTTACACAACCTATGGAGCATCATCTCTCCCTGATGTGGTATCTAAATTGTCGTGATTGTTAGGAGGGTTCGGCCCTTCGTGTTCAGGACCAAGGGTGGTTTTACAATTTAGATTGAGCCGTACTTGAATAATTTAGAAAATAACTTGATTGCTGAATAAACTAATGGCTGGTGGATATGAACAGATAACCAATATGTTCTCCTAGCTAATGATAGAAAAATAGAACACATCTCTCGGTTTGAACGGATACAAACTAAACTCAATAGCTAGTTAAACAAAATTTGTTTGCTTCTGCAGTTATTTGGGTATGCCGATTAGTTTGCTGGCTATAAAAAAAAGTATATTCTTACCTGATTTGGTATGAAATTTATGCAGTTTTGGTTTGGTTGTTTTGGTTAAATCCAGATTGCTATTGGTTGTTCAACAATTGTTGTTGTTCTGCCCGTAATTTTATACTCCCTTCTGTTCCTAGATGATGTTTTAGCTCTAGGCACAATAATTAAGGAGAAAAAAGTAGACCATTTTACCCTTACTTTTTTGCATTGGAAATTGGAGTAAATTGGACAGGAGAGTTGTGAGGGAAAATATGAGGGGTAGAGTAGAAAGTAAATGATAAAAAACCAAAATATCTTATATTTTGAAAACAATGTGAAGAGCCAAAAAATCATTTATTAAGAATAGGAGAGAGTATAATACTTGGTCATGATTATACACTAGGTGTTGTTTTTATGATGTTTGACTGTATTGGTCATCATTGATTGTGGGTTTCCTAGTTGTGTGCATGTTTATGTTGTTTCCTATAGAAATTGCTCATCTTTGTTCTTCTCTGAGAAGGAGAAGGGATTTGAACTTTATACGGCTCATTGTTTCCCTAATTAGTTGTGTTCTAGCTCATTTGATGTGGTACTAAATTCGGATAACTCTACATGATTCTAAATTGGAAGCTTGTAGCAAACTAGGGCTTCCTACCATTGGTAATACATTTGATCCTGTCCATAAAGCCAAAGGCTAGGGTTTGAACTGGGTTCATCTCCTTCAAATACAACCATCAAAGAAATTGATCGATAATTCTCCATGTCAGTTAGTTTTAGTTGGTAAACATTTTGGTCTTGTCATAAACTAGAAACAGGACAAAATCACAACACAAAGTTGTAAAGGTGATGGATTGAAATTGTCAGAAATAGGACTCTAGCTAGGTTAGTGCCAACCTGCTCATGTGCTATGTTATGCAAGTGGCATGCCGTGTTGTGAGTGCAAACCTGGTTCCAGTTTATGTCAAGATGAACTAGACCTCATTCAAACCCTGGCCTTTGGCTTTATGGACCAGATCGAATGTAGTACGAATGGAAGGAGGAGCCCTTGTTTCCCATTATTACATCATAGCTACTTGCTTTCAATTGTGAATGTGCTATTTGGCTTCTGGTTTCTCTTTTTTATTAACACTCAATCAACAGAAGTGCTCTTCAAAGTCCCTTATTCGTCTCCCTTCATCTTATATACACCTTAGCAGTCTTTTTTATTTATGTCTTTTAGCTGTCCAAGTGGATTGCTCTATCTATTGTACAAAAACATTAGAAGTATATCTTTTCAAGAAAATAATAAAAGTGGAATGGTTCTTTTGGCTGGCACCACCAATATACCTTGTCTGTATTTTGATTGTGCCTCAACTTTTTCGGCTTTCTGGTGTGAGTCTTGTAGTGATACTATAGCTTCATGGTTGAAGTTTTCTGTTCTTTGATTAAACCAATTTTTCCTGGTTGAAATGTTTTTACTCTCATTTTGTCTTTTTTCTCTTTCTGGACGTCCCCGCTGTGAGTGTCTCATATCTTAAAACCAAATACAAATGAGATATTTGGGCTGTGGACAGTAATGTAAATATGATTGAATTTGGTGTTGCCCTGCTCCCAGAGGGAAGTGGAGTGGCCGAAAGTTAAAAATTGGTTATGACAGTTGGGCTAAGGTTTTCATGATAGAGCTTCATCCTTGATAGTTAATAATCCAATTCAGAGATATGGCTCCGTTCTGGAGCTCATAAAAATTATGGGCCCCACCTAGATGAAGATGAAAAAATGTGAAAAGCTGCTCTACCTAGCGTCCGATTGGGAGTTGAAAAATCTGGAGCTTTCATTTTGTGGGACCAAAAAAAAAAAAAGCTTCATCTCCTTGAGTAATCTTGTAGATGGAAGTGTGGAGGTAGTAAATCTGGTTTCATGAACTTTGTTTTAAACAATAGAAATACAGAAGTGTTGATTGGATTGGAACCTTATTTGATTATTCTTATCGAGTAATGTTTATGTCTTGTGCAAACTGTGGCAGGGAATAGACTCCCCGGATAATACCTGTGTAGGTAGATGTTCACAAATGAAAAAAGGCAGGAGGAGCGAACTGGAAAATATGGGACGTCGAGGTTTCAGTTCCTCCAAGAGCTGGTTCATCAATTTCAAAGCTCCACTGATGAAGAGGCTAAGGTGAAAATCGTTGCAAACTTGGCTAACTTTGCCTATGATCCATACAACTATTCCTTTCTTCGGCAGCTCAATGTGTTGGAGCTTTTCCTTGATTGTATAACAGAGGCCGATGAAAGGTTTATTGAGTTTGGGATTGGTGGGGTCTGCAATGCCTCAGCAGACCTGCAGAACGCCAAGGTGATTGGGAAGTGCGGTGGAGTACGGGCTACAATTCAGTGCTTGTCGAGCCCAGTTAGGAACACAGTGAACTATGCACTTGGGGCTTTGTATTATCTGTGTGAGGTGGAGAGTTATAGAGAAGAGGTGGTGGGGGATGAAGCAGTGGTCGCGCTTATAAAGAGGTTTTCTGCCGCAAGGGATGTCAGTGTTGGGTTTAGTAATCTTGCAAAGGCTTTCTTGATCAAATATCTGCCTGAAAGTTAAAATTGATGAGTTACTTCTTTTTCCTCACTATTTATCAATTTTGACGGATTGTAATCCCTTGCTTGTAACCAAAGTAGTACTACTTATGGGTAGCTAACTTTTAGGTGAGCATTTGGATTGGACAATTTGGATTTATCCAAAATCCAAATTAACCGATTTTTTTTTTGGATTTTTAACCGAATTTTAAAATCGAATTTAAAATTTCGGTTATTCGAATATCCAAATTATAATTCGGTTTGGATTTCGGTTATAACCCAGTAAAATTTGGTTAACCGAATTATCCAAACTTTTTTTTAAAAAAAAATCACTAAATATTTCCTTAATAGTTAATACTCTTTAAACATGACAAACAAAACGTCAAAATTCAAAACCCTATCTCGTATTGCTCCAATCCTTCAATTATATAATGCATACTATTCTTATTTCGTTAAATTAATTATATATAACTGGTTGTTTTGGAACATCGTTCATCGCTGTTCACCCCTAGTTTGATGTAACTAGTCTAATGTTTGATGTATTTAGTCTAATGTTTGAGTGAGTTCTTTCTGTTTCTGTTGTGATGAATTGGCAACTAGGGAATTTACAATTTTCTAGCAGCTTATGGTTATTAGCTACTGATGATGAACATGAAATAAAAAAGGGAAATTTACATCCCCCACCCACCAGGTTTGGCGAATTATCATAAACCACCCATGAGGTTTGCATATTTAAATTGCCCACCCACAAGGTTTGGCCCGTTTGACACCCGTCATTTTTTTCCCATTCCGTTAGTTATGTCCACGTAGGCTCCACGTGGCATTGTTTGAGTGGATTACTCAATTGCTGACATGTCAAAGCAATTGAAACCTAATCCCTCATTTCTTCCTGTTCGATGTTTCTGAAGAATCGTTCCCGACTCTTTCTTCCCGACTGGTTCTACTAGTCGCACCACTTCACCTCTTCGATTCCTCGCTGGTGCTGGTGTAGCGTCACTACTCTGCCTTCGTACAGTCGTCGCTCTCCTCTGGTAATGGGAGTCTGAAACCTCTTCAATGCGTTAACCCTAGCGATTTGGTAATCGATTTTCTCGGTTGTTCTTTGCTCTGAACATTCGCGCTAACCCTAGCTCTTCTCTGGTTCTTCGAATCTGTACCCTTTTCAATTCTCCAGTGGCTTTTGTTGTTGGTTTTTTGCTCTGAACATTCGCACTATCCTATTCGATGTTGGCTTTCGATGTTGGTGTACTGGTCTTGGCTTTCGACTTTGAAACCCAGTTCGATGTTGGTGTGCTGGTCTACGCTTTCGATCTTGGCTTTCGAGGTTGGCTTTCGACTTTGAAACCCAGTTCAATGTTTGATCCCACTTGGCTTTTGATGTTAACCCTAGCGATTTGGTATGTGATTTACTGAGCCTTGTGATGCCATTGTTTTGATGTTCAGTATGGCATTATGATTTACACCAGCCCCCTTTGTGATACCATCATTTTGATGTTTGTTTGTGTTGCAGTGGTTCCATTTTCTCTGTCTATTGGTCTGTTGAAGCAATGTTGGTGTACTGGTCTGACTGCTGTTCTCTCTGATTTGAGATATCTAGACATTTCTCATATGGGTTGTACATGTAGCTATTATTCCCAATGTTGCTCCAGTCCATCTGAAATAGAAAATTGAAATTGCTCCACCTTCACGTGTCATATGATGGTATTACCTTTTATGCGATGATGATGGGGCAACAATCTTCGTCTGAGCTCGTTACTGTTTTCTGCTCAACTTGTGTTCTTTTGAATGGTGAGCGTAAGCTATGATCCAGTACTGACTGCAAACTAGTGTACTGAGTTGGGTCTGATGTAGGCATGTGTTGCTGATTTTACTGACTTTTTTCAGAATTATGTATTCTGATGCTCGGTGATCACTGTTATGATTCACAACCCCCCTTTGTGATACCATCATTTTGATGTTTGTTTGTGTTGCAGTGGTTCAATTTTCTCTGTCTGTTGGTCTGTTGAAGCAATGTTGGTGTACTGGTCTGACTGTTGTTCTCTCTGATATGAGAATTCTAGACATTTCTCATATGGGTTGTACATGTAGCTAGTATTCCCAATGTTGCTCCAGTCCATCTGAAATAGAAAATTGAAATTGCTCCACCTTCACGTGTCATATGATGGTATTACCTTTTATGCGATGATGATAGGGCAACAATCCTCGTCTGAGCTCGTTACTGTTTTCTGCTCAACTTGTGTTCTTTTGAATGGTGAGCGTAAGCTATGATCCAGTACTGACTGCAAACTAGTGTACTGCGTTGGGTCTGATGTGGGCATGTGTTGCTGATTTTATCTAGTTTTTTCAGAATTATGTCATCTTCAAACAACCGAAACAGTGAAAGCCTCTTCACATTTGCCAATGTCAAGTGCACTTGCAAAAGGAATGCTCGATTGTTCATTGCTTTGACATGTGACAATCTAGGAAAACTTTTCTACCGATGTGACTGTCCTAATGGAATCTTTAAATGGTGGTATGAGGTGGACATGAATATGCATCTGCTGCGTCCTGACATTTACAGTGGTGAGGTGAACTCCAATGATCCCAATGCTGATTTGATCATTCAAAGCAACTACGACGACTAAGAGAGGAGCTAATGGAGCTAAAAAGTGTACTTCAAAGGGATAGGATTGAACTGAAAGCCGAGTTGAACAAGCTTGTGATTCTCTGTTATGTAATAGTGGGTGTGATTGTGTTGTTGTATTTGAAATTAGTATAGCTTGGTTAATCTGTAATAGTGGGTGTGAATGTAATGTGTACAATGCGTATTATGTAATCTGTAAGCACAATTTATGATTGGTTAATGAGTAGTACCGTTTGAACTTTAAACTCCAATTTTCTATCCGAGCACTTTACTTATTCTGAATAACAATATACTGCAGGTTTATATACCGCATTCTGAACATCCAGATACTGCAGTTTTATATTTTGCATTCTAAACATCCAGATAGCACACATTTATATACTGTATTCTGAACATCAATGTACAATTAATGATTCAAGCTGTGGCCTGCTATGTTTCAGTCACTGATTCAAAGTGGCAGCAATTATAACCATTGAAGTTGTTGTATAAAATGCAACTTATAATCTAGATTTCTCAAATTAGATAGAACAACAGTCAGACCAGTACACCAACAGTGTGCGCCTACTGTTACATCAACCGAACAAAACAGCATCATTTCACTAACTATTATACACCATCACAAAACCAACAATATTTCATTAAGTCACTAGTTGTTTCCAAAAAAACAAAATACACCGACCAGCTGTTACATCAACCGAACAAAACAGCAACACCCACATCATTTCACTAACTATTATACACCATCACAAAACCAACCCCATTTCACTAACTATTATACACCATCACAAAACCAACCCCAGTTCAGTAGCTGTCATACACCATCACAAAACCAACCCCATTTCAGTAGCTGTCATACACCATCACAAAACCAACCCCATTTCACTAACTATTATACACCATCACAAAACCAACCTAAATTCGCTAGCCATCACACACCAATACAAAATATAGCTAAAACAAAAGATCTTGACTGTCTTCATCTTCATCTCATCCACACACCTTCAGCGCAAGTTCTACCTCCCTGAAACAAAAACAAGTCCTATTTTCAAGTCATTACACATATCAAATTTTGTAGGACTAAACAACAGAAAGTGTAAGAATAGACAATACCATGAGGTCGTGTTTTCAATCTCCTCTCCTTAGTTGTTTCTCGCCCCTTCCTTTTTTTCTCTCTTGCAACCACTAATGTCCCCTGCAGTGTGGAACCATTTCCAACACCAGTTTCGGTGGCAGCAACCAGTCCCTCCCCTTGACCAACCCCTCTATTCACTTGGGCTGAGCATGTCCTTGAATTATGTCCCCTCTGCTTACATCTGGCACATGTCACATGGCTTGATCTTTTAGAGACAGGCCTAGCCTCACCATCTTCCCTTCTTCTATTCTTCTTGGGTCTACCAGGTAGTTTCCTAAGGAATGGTGCTGCCAAAATCCTTAACCCTACTGGTTCTGGCCACAATGAGGGGTCTGGAATTGGAGATACAGCTAGTGTGTATGTGGAGGCATACATGCTCAAAGAGAAATAAGAATGTACGAATTGATCCTTATCCATTCTCTTCCAGTTCAGTATTGCGCAAGCATGCTTACAAGGTATACCAGACTGATCCCAAGCCATGCAGTCACAGTGTCGATCTCTCAGGTTGACAATGTAATGTCTGTTCAAGTCTGTCACCTCAAACTCAAACTCGCTGCTTGCTGTATGAGCGCATCTACTACCAGCCTTGGTGTTCTTGTACAACATCTTCCTTGCGTAGGGGGTGATCTTTCCACTCATCTTTTTTATCGATTCCCTCCTTCCATTGATCTTCTTCATCAAAGTGCGCCTTAGGCTTTCTAGCAAAGAAAAGATAGGGCTGCTCCTAATTGTAGACAACTTACTGTTGAATGACTCAACAAAGTTCGATGTAATCTCGATCACTTTCGCTTCTTTCGGCATATGGAACCTCACCCACAAGTTGTAGTCCACTTCTCTCAAGTACCTATACGCCCCTATGGACGTCTCCTCAATTTTCTTCATAACCTCTCGCAGCCCAACTGTGGTGTAACATTGTGATGCCTCCCAAAACAAATTACGTAACAAAGCACCTAATGATAAAACCATGCTTAATAGTAAGAAAATCTCGTGAAGAATATAAACAAAAATAATAGATAATTGTGTATTGGTTAATACCTGGATGATCTTTCTTGAAGTTAGCATATAAATGCCGGCAGCAAATTCTCCTGGTCACCTCAGGCAACACAGCATCAAGTGCTGGCTCGACACCCTAATAGACAAACACTTATTAAGCACCACCATTGACACAAACAACAATAACAACAAAGGAATCAATCAAGTGTGAAATACCCATATTACCTTTTGACGATCAGAAATAATTACCCATTTTTTTCTTACGTCTTCATCAGCAATTAACCTCAAGTTGCTGAAGAAGTACGTCCAAGTCTCCGTAGTCTCACTTGCCACTACAGCAAACGCTACAGGAAATATGCCATTGTTCCCATCAATTGCCACTGCACTTAAAAGCACCCCTCCGTACGGCCCCTTAAGATGGCAACCGTCTACACCAAGAAATGGTCTACAACCCCTGAGAAAACCCTCCTTAAGTGCGTTGAAGCAAATGAACAGCTTGCTGAATACAGGAGGCCCATTGGAGTATTCTTGGAATTTGAGATCTATGATAGATCCTGGATTTCTCTCAAGGGCTATTTTGGTGTACTGATGTAGCCGAGCATATGATTCAGCATGGTTACCTTGAAGTAATTTCATGGCTTCGTTCTTAGCCCTGAAACACTTCATGTAGTTAACCGTAACCCCAAATTTTGTTAGTATAAAATTCTGTATATTGGAAGGGGACAAGGAATTGTTAGCTCTCAACTCGGGCAACACCTTTCTCATGATCCACCTCGATGTGGCAGCAGGGTTCTCAGACAATCTGGAGCAAGTATGCTCAGCTCTTATTGTCTTGATCATGAATGTCACATTATCAGCTAAGAGAGACGCATGCAGTCGCCACTGACAAGTGTCTAGGTTGTTACACAACACGGTGTATTTCCATGGATCATTTGCCACCCTATGCAAATCTATCCCTTCTTGTACAGCGTAGTCTTGCATGACTTCTCTGAAAATGTCCTTGTTTAAGAACATTTGACCAGGTTCCAGTTTAATTGTTCCATCAGGCTGAAATTCAAAATGTTTACCATTTCTTAGGTATTGTTCATCTCCATCAACACCTTCATCCTCATCACCTGAAAAGCACCCACCCTCTCTGATTAAACCTAACTCTTCATTATCCAGGTCATCATCGTCATCGTCATGCACCGAATCAGATCCACTATCTTCACCCGAGCTTAAACCATACTCTTTATCAGATTTTTTGTCCCAAGAGTCGTCTGAGAAGTAAGGAAGTGGGTCATCAGTTGGTTCATCAGTGTTTTCAATGCTTTGACTTGCTGGGACAATTTGTAACCCATGATTCACAGATGCCCTTGTATCAACCATCACATTATCAGTGCCACTGTTACGATTGGATGCAACTCCTTGACTGGAGAAAGCAGGTGTGGCTGATGCAATGGGCTGAACAGAATCTGACGATCTTCCAGTAACTAAATCAGCCTTTGGGTTATCATTGGAGCTCGATCCATAGATGAGATTAAGACCTCGCGGCCTTTTCTTCTTCTTCCCTTTTTTGTCACTATTCTGAGTTGTAGACGGACCAGGTGGTTGATTGAGAGTTTCAGTCTGGACATGTGGTGTGGGCTGATTTTGTGGGGGACACAATGTGGGCAGATTTGGAGTGGGCTGATTTGTTGTGGGCTGAGAAGGTTGTGTATGCGGTGGTGGTGAAGTAGGACATATCTCATCTTGGTCATTCAAACAAACTATGTCATCATCATCTAATTGAAGATGAGGCTCGTTGTCATGGTGATCAGGCCTCTCTCTTTTATCCGCATCTGCCAACCACTTTCTGAATGCGGACATGAGTTCTGTATCCTTGTCTCCTTCTTCTACTACCACTTCAATCAATTCCTTTCCAGAGAACAACGCAAGCATATTCATAAGTTGTCTGTCACCCCCTATTTCTATCTTCTTTTGACTTTTTGGGTGTCTGAAAAAGAACATAGGATGTTGTGGTGCTGTCACGCTGCTCTCTTTCTTAAGTGCACTAAGACAATCATCCACCAATTCGATACTTGAATACCGGTCTGGATCGAAGGGCATTTCAACCTTGTACTGACCATTCTTATAGATAACGTCAAGATAGCACTCCTCCATCACTGCCAAACATACTATTAGCAACCAATATTACCAACATAAAACTAAGGGAACAACACAAAACAAACAGAAACAAGCATTCTCTGTCTTATCTCAACGAAAAAAACCAAAAGCAATGGCATCACAAGGCTCAGTAAATTACATACCAAATCGCTAGGGTTAACATCAACAACCAAGTGGGATCAAACATCGAACTGGGTTTCAAAGTCGAAAGCCAAGACCAGTACACCAACATCGAAAGACAACATCGAATAGGATAGTGCGAATGTTCAGAGCAAAAAACCAACAACAAAAGCCACTGGAGAATTGAAAAGGGTACAGATTCGAAGAACCAGACAAGAGCTAGGGTTAGCGCGAATGTTCAGAGCAAAGAACAACCGAGAAAATCGATTACCAAATTACCAGAGGAGAGCGACGACCAATACCAGAGGAGATCGACGACTGTACGAAGGCAGAGCAGTGACGCTACACCAGCACCAGCGAGGAATCGAAGAGGTGAAGTGGTGCGACTAGTAGAACCAGTCGGGAAGAAAGAGTCGGGAACGATTCTTCAGAAACATCGAACAGGAAGAAATGAGGGATTAGGTTTCAATTGCTTTGACATGTCAGCAATTGAGTAATCCACTCAAACAATGCCACGTGGAGCCTACGTGGACATAACTAACGGAATGGGAAAAAAATGACGGGTGTCAAACGGGCCAAACCTTGTGGGTGGGCAATTTAAATATGCAAACCTCATGGGTGGTTTATGATAATTCGTCAAACCTGGTGGGTGGGGGATGTAAATTTCCCAATAAAAAATTGTGTTTGGTTTTTTTTAAAAAATTCGATTAACTGAAATCCGATTTATAAAATTGTTTTTTTTTTATTTCAGTTAACTGAAATCCGAACTGAAGGAAATTTTGGATTTCAATTCGGTTTTCGGTTTTCAACTTAAAAAAAATTCGGATTTTGGATAATTTAGATTTCGGTTAATTAGGTTTGGATCAAAATTTGGATAATTCGGTTAAAAACCGAATTAACCGAAATCCAATTTTTTTTTTACAATTTGGATTTCGGTTAATTGAATTATCCAAATGCTCACCCCTACTAACTTTGACTTTAAAAAATTAACTAGTTGGGAATGAGGATCAAGTTGGCATTTAGATTTTGATTCATCTTTTGTTAGTTTACTCCCAATATCTTGTGTTGTCCGATACATGTCAATTATAACATTGAAGAGTTGCAATTATATACTCCTATGATGTTTGCACTTGCAAAATCATTCTCAAGCTCCAGCTATCTAATATTGAGATCCCATGCGATCTTTAATTCTAAAATGCTGCACCACAACCCAGCTTCTAGTGTTGTCTAAAGAACCAGTTATGCTCTCTACCTAGGAATCAATCTTTATATCCCACACGCCACCGACTTTGGGACAGACACAAACAGACTTGCCACATTTTGACTGCCACGCAGGAATTGTCACTAGACAATCCAATTCTGAACAGTTACAGTAACTAGTCATAAATTTACAAGGATAAAGGAACTGGGGAGGGTTAAAAACCTCTCAGGACACTCATTCTTCTAGATCATGATACAAGTATCGTCAACCTGATCACTCTGGTTAGAAAGAAACAAATAAACAAAAGTAGTTACTAGTTGCCCTATATTAGGTCCAAAGTTGGAAAAAACCCCTTTACCACTGATCTTCACAATATGAGCAGAGAATATTATAAACTTCTCCCATCTCCAATATATTGTCAGAATTTCAACAAACAACATTTTAACAGGAAGGAATGCAATATCAGGCATATCCTGAACAGAAACATTAACATTATAACTCAACTGTACATGCTTTCTTCTTTTGGAATGGCAGAGAAGGGCGTAGAATTTACAGAGATGCAAAAGTAAAAACTTTAGCAGAGCAAGACATGAAAAGCCACAGCTGATCAAACATAACAGAAAAAAGACTATGGGTCGCTATTTCTTTGCCCCCGACATCCTTCCTATTACAGCACAGCATCTTCAAAAGTGCAAATGCCTAAATCAATCAATGAATTTCCCTCATCATCATTTGCGAACTAGTTTCTTACTCCAAAAACTTTTTTAGGAAAAAAATTGTATACAAGAAAGTATCGCCGATCATGCTTTCTACCCTTTCCCGGCAATCTATAATAACACTATTTGTATCCTAGATTGATGGCCAAGATCCATTCCGCTTCTACCATTACTAATACTCCAAATCCCAGCAGGACCCTGTTGGTGTTCTCTATTATTATTGATACTCAGGCTTTAGAATCCAAAAGGATCCACCTGGTCCTTTATCCAGAGTCGCGATTTCTTTCAGGAGATTCTTAAATAAGGCCAGATTATCTGGGGGCACCCGATCCTTAAAATGACCAACAATACTAGCTGAGTTGGTCCTCCCCCCTCTTTGCTGCATAAAGGTGCATATCTGACGAATCAAAATCTCTGGCGAGACCCCACTTAGGTTCCGTGATGACGAACGAGAAGTCCCAGCCCTACTACTACTGGTTGTAGTAGATACAGCAGAAGTCAACCCAAACTGCTGTTCAAGCCCATCAGCCATAGCTACTGCTTGGTTGCCACGGATTCGTGTGAGCAATTCAGATGATGACAGGGCTTTGCCAGATGAGGCTCCGGCTCCAATAATGCCATTTCCACCAGAAGAGGAGTTGGTGGTAGATGACCTGGCAGTAGAGGCTAACAATTGGGTATTCACAGTTGATCCAAATTTTCTGCGAACTGTTGAAGGGGCTCCAGCAGAACCTGATTTTCCAGTCCATGTTGGCACAGCAACACTCTCCTGGCTGCGGAGCATTCTTGACTGGCGCAATGCTTCCGCGGCCCTTTGGGCAATCCTCGAAGCTTGCTCTTCAAGCCTGATCTTGTCATCATCATGTGCATTCATAATGACATCATGGTTCACCGCACTCTACATACAGAAATAGTTTTACAAAACTGTATATTACTATAAAGATCAGGTCTCCTTAAATACAACTCAAATGCAGAAGCAAATGCAAGGATTAAAAGGTGTAAAACCAAACGTACATGGATTCCATGCGCTTCAAAAAGAGACTTCAGAAAACCAGTTTCTTCATCAGCTTCTGTGCCATTTTGGGTTCCTTCTGTGATTTCTGAACTGGATAATTGCATCGGTTTATCATTTTCTTCATCATTATCTATGTGGCCATTAGCACCAACTGTTGACCGTCTTGGAGAGTTTGTACTGCGTTGGCCAGCATTTTCAGCACCTACAACATTTACTTCGGCCGATACCTGACCAAAGAGGTCCAAAGTTGCAGTCGAGCGGCCATCACCATCCTCATCCAATACAAAAAGATCCTTCAACTCGCGAGATTTGAAAAATCTTCTTTGCTGTGGATTCTTCAATATCTTATTGGTCAGAAAATGCTTGTAGATCTGCCTATGATAAACCTTCTCTTCTATGGTTCCACGAGTTATGAGCCTAAAAACTGTCACATCTCGTTTCTGACCAATGCGCCATGCACGCTCTCTGGCCTATTAAACAGGCAACAATGAGAGCACGGTATATATTTGTCAGTACTGAGCAATGTACAGTTGCACACACAGACTTTAAAGAAGAAATGTAGCAAATGTTCTAAATGCAAGCAATTAATAATCACAGGGTAAAGAAGTTCAAGAGAAGTTGCGATGGACCTGCATGTCTGTCGAAGGATTCCAATCCGGGTCAAAAATGATGACTCGGTCAGCCCCAGTCAGATTTGTGCCCAGACCACCAACCTTAGTTGTCAGTATGAATATAAATACCTCAGTTGAGTTGTTAAATTCATCAATCAAGGCCATTCTATGCTTCACAGGAGTAAGTCCATCCATTCTCCGATAGCTATAACTATTGGAAATAAGAAAATTCTCCAATATATCAAGCATCTGCTGAGTTTGTGCAAAAAGAAGAGCACGGTGATTCTGCTCTTTCCACATCTTAAGTACTTCTGCTACTACCTTCATTTTCCCACTACGTTCTGGATTCCCATAATCCGGATTAGTTGAGGAGTATTCCCTCTCAAGAAGATCAGGGTGATTACAGATCTTCCGCATCACATCAATACCATAAAGGGAATTTCTGCTACCATCAAAAATCTGTTCAACCTCAGAGCTTGCTAGAAATGCTCGGTAAGAAGACCTTTGTTCAGGTGTGAGGCTGCAGAAGAGGACATGTTCCGTCTTCTTGGGCAGTTGAGCATTGACATCTGTCTTCATACGTCTGAGCAGATAAGGCAAAATGAGGTCACGTAGGACAACTGCGCACCTGCATCAAATAACACAAGTCCAGAACTTCAATTACGTCGCAACCTTATGAGCATAGCATCAAAAACGAGTATCAGGCCTACTAAACACAAGCATAAGTTTTGACTTAGAAGTAATAACAGCACAAATGTGTAAAATATACAAGAATTAAGCACCTGTAAGCAGTGGAAACTTGCAGTGGAGAGGCATTTGCATAACCTCCGACCGATATGGGTACTGCGAATTCTGCCTCAAACACAGGCAACACCCCTAACTTTCCAGGGAATACAAAATCAAACAAAGACCAGAGCTCAGTGAGCTTATTCTGAATTGGAGAACCCGACATTATGATACGATGAACTGTTTGAAGCTGTTTGCACACTATGGTTATATCCGCATTTGGGTTCCTAATACGGTGACCTTCATCAAGAATAGCATAGCCCCATTCAATATTGAGCAGAGTTTCTCCCAAAATACGTAGTTGTTCATATGTTGTGATGAGCAACCCTGAATTTGTTCCCAAAACTCGTTTCAACAAGGAATCCCATTTTCTTTTCTTTCTTGAAGATTTCTCTTTCCCGTAATCACTGCCTGATGAATCTCCACTTCCATGCTCACTTTCACCTTCACTTTCACCTTCACTTTCATCAGATTTTGTTCTCTTTTTTCTCACACTTTCAAATGCAGAATCATGAAGTATTTCAACATGGAAGTCGGGATACCACTTCTGAGCTTCCCTCTTCCATTGACGTAGAAGTGTGACTGGGCAAACAACTATGCTGGGTTTGTACAGTCCACTAAAGTGCAATGCTCCGATGAAAGATAATACCTGGACGGTCTTGCCGAGACCCATCTCATCTCCAATAATGCCACCAGCTCTTTGGCAATGTAGTTCCCATAGCCATTGTACACCAACTTTCTGATAATCAAATAGATTGTTGAATATAGTTTCAGGAATTTTCAAACCACCTTCTAGTATCACAAATGGAGGTTCATCTTCATCCTCATCTTCCATATCTCCATTTTCTTCAGTGCTGTGAGTCACCAAATCATTAGGAACAGATTCTGCAAAGAACAACAAGTTCGTAAAATGTAATGTACAAGTTATCTTCATAACATATGACTTCTAGATGGCCGAGTATTCCTCACATTGGTTTTGTGTTAAAAATTCAAACAAACCTATCAAGAAAAAGAGGCTACATACAGGCATAAAACTATTCAAATGTCAATTTCAAAATCAAATAATTAATAATCATCAAATCATGAAAACCTAGAGGCATACACTCATATTTTGTCTTACTGATTCCAGAACAGTTCACAAAATCTAGTAGCACTAATATGCAATGTCGAGTGACAAAGCTGGATGCATCAGCAAGAAGGAAGGAATTTCTACACTATTTACATACTGCCTGCTTCCAATTCAAGCTCTTCGTGGGAAATTCGTTTCCTCCATCTTTTCCCAGGTAAAGGCCTTCTTGTTTTCCTTTGTGTACCTTGAGTCTTCCCTTCATCACCATTAAGAATTTTAGGAACCTTAAAAGGAGCTCTCAAACTTTGAAATTGTTGTGCTGGTGGAAGAAGTTTAGGCAGATCCTGTGGATCAAGAAGCTTAGTTGTTGGGCGAGCCTGAGCAGCCAGTTCTAGGGATTGAGCAACTCTAGCTGCACTTGAAGATGCATTTCCATCTATATCTTTTTCATAAGGTGCATTAGAATGCCCTGGTTGCTGTATACGGCGTTCAAATCCCTTGAGCTTGTGAAAAGGAGTTAGAATACCTTTCCGAATGAGCTCATCCCTTTCCTAAATGAATAAGATGGACCTTGTTACCAATTTTATGAAGCTAAAAAAATAAATACAAAACTCTTTAAAAAATTTAGGAATTTGATTCGACTCTCAACCTTTCTATAACATATCAAAACCAACATATATATCAGTTACTCACTGTTTCGATAAATCCACCGGAAGCTGCATTCAAAGCAGCATCGAAATCACCGTCCTCATCAAATGAATATGCTTTACTCTTCTTTTGTGGACGTTTGTTGGAATCACTAACTTCTTTATGCTTCAACTTCCCTTTGGATTTTGAGTCATCTCTAACCAAAGCCTGCAACACCTTCTCATTATCATAAACATCCGTTGGGCTACCTTTACTCAAATTAGAAAGCTCCTTCTGCAGCTGAGACCTAGTTTTTTTTAGGCTGTTGAGTCTATCGGCAGCTAAGGCATGGTGAAGAGTAGAGTCAGCATTCAGGGACCCATAGATCCTTTTGTCCTCCTCTGTATCTTCCTCCTTAATACCATCAAAATTCTGCTTCTGGGTCTTTGCTGCATTTTTGGTTTGTTCAACTGCAGAAGCAACAGCATCTATCTCAATCTGCACAGCCCTTAGTTTACTGTAAAGTTCCTTTTTGTTCGCAGTTGCAGGAGCAATGTCGCTTGAACCATCATGGACTTCTTCCTTAATACTTGCGTCGTCTCCGTAAAGATCACTTCTTGCCTGATAAATGAACAAATTAAAGACACTTTCATTCACATAAAACTGAGCATTAAAATCTACTTTCTCGCTCTCCTGGACGCCTTCATATAATAGCACACACAATAAAAGAAAAAATAAAAAGAACTAAGACGAATACCTTTTCTAAAATGTTCCGTTCAATATCCTCAGGTTTTGCAGAGGTGACACCCAACGTATTCAGCAGAGCTGCGTCATCCTCTACCTTCATTGCGTCTATAGAACCACCAAAGGGACGACCAAAAATCCTAGAGAACCATTCCAAGAGAAATTCGATTATTAAACAGGCGCTAAAACTAACCTAGAGAAGCAATCCCTAATCAATGTTCAGACCAAATATCTTACCAAAATTACATGAATTATTGATAAATACGACTGCAACTGAAGATTGAGAAGCGGATTAAGACAATGAACTACAATTTCTTCTCGGCGCTAGTCTTACTTGCATCTTCCCGCGAGAATTCAGTGACTATTGAAACTGAAAAGTGCCAAACAAGAAAACGAGACTCTTTATTCACTCCGTCTGCTAACAATTCAGATTCAGAAGAGAGCGAAACTAATCATGAGACATGAGGTTAACGAAGCGTCGTCGTTTCCAGTCGATATTAATTGGATTGTTTATCTGTCATATGAGTGATGATAAAACTTCGAATGATTTTAATTTTTAAATATAAGTCTAAAATTTTAAAATATTATATCATTGTTCATCTAAATTCAATATCTTCAAAACAAGACCAGTCATGAATATGTTTTGACAACTTTGAAAAGAAAATTATTTTTACATTTTATGATGATACATTAAAAAGATATTTTGATTCATTAGTTTTGATATTATGATCATTAAATTTTTATTATAATTCATTAAATAATAAGTGGTGAATTAGATAACAAATTCTGGACCCGATAAAAATAATTATTATTTTGTAGTGTATTATTATTGTTGTATGGTGTATTTTAAACCTTATATGGTGAATCGTGTATTTTTCATACATACCAAATATTATTTTGTGGAGTGTTATTGTGTAAAAATTTTATTCTTATGTGTTTGCGATGATACACTAAAATAACGATATGATTCATTAATTTTGATATCGTGATTCATTAAAATTAATATTATGATTCCTTAACTTGTAAGTGGTGAATTGGATAACAAACTTCGGGGCCGATAAAAATTATTATTGTTTAGTAGTTTATTATTATTGTTGTATGGTGTATTTTAAATCTTATATGGCGAATCGTATATTTATCACACATACCAAATATTATTTTGTGGTGTATTATTGTGTAAAAATTTTTATTCTTATGTGTTTGCGATGATACACTAAAATGACGATATAATTCATTAATTTTTGATATTGTGATTCATCAAAATTGATATTATGATTCCTTAAATAATAAGTGGTGAATTAGATAACAAACTTCGGAATCGATAAAAATCATTATTGTTTAGTAGTGTATTATTATTGTTGTATGGTGTATTTTAAACCTTATATGGTGTATCGTGTATTTTTCATACATACCAAATATATTTTCCGGTGTCTTGTGTAAATTTTTTATTCTTATATGTTTGCGATGATACTCTAAAATGAAGATATAATTCATTAATTTTGATATTATGATTCATTAAAATTGATATTATGATACACTAAAATGATGTTATGTGTTTACGATGATACACTAAAATGATGTTATGAATTATAAGTCTTATTGATGTATATGGATATATACATGTAATTAATATAAATTTTAAAGTGTCTCAAAACATATCTATAACTGGTCTTGTTTTAAAGAGCTTGAATTTAGATGAATAATAGTATAATTTTTTTACATTTTGGACTTATATTTTAAAAGTTATAAAAATTAAAATTCATATAATAAAATGCAGTCTAGTCAGTAACTAATTAGAGTGTTAACTAAACTGCCAACTAGACTACAGAATGAATGAACCGACACTAAACTAGAGTGCACCAAACATGGTGTGATGGTCTGCACAATGGACGCGCTGGACTGTGGATGAGGACATAAAAGGGAAAACCAAACCAACTGCCGCAAGTATTTTTGCTTACACGACGTCGTACGTATTTCCCGGTCGCGTCGTGTCCTCTCCACACCGCACCGCACACCGTTGCAAGCAGGCAACCAACTCGCTACCTACCAACCCAACGGGGGAAAAGTAGATCGCTTTCGCATACATTCAACCGCTTGGATTCATAAATACCGCCATCGTATATTCAACGAATCCTGCCTCTAATTTCCCTTTGCTCTGCCGACAACTCAAACCGAGTGATTGAATAGTTAATTTGTCCTTCATAGAAAATGGCAGATCAAAGTGGTGACAATGCCATTAGAGTGCAAGCTATGCAATTCGCCTATGATGGCCAGCCACCTCTGTTTGCCGACTTCAAGCTCGATATTTCCCCAGGTTCTCGTTGCCTTCTTGTCGGCGCCAATGGATCAGGTTGGACACTTACCTGATTAACTGGCTATTTCAATCATTGTCTTTCATGTAAACATTATGTCTGAATGGAAATATTCATGGCATAATACCATATATCATTGCTTTACTTCTCGGACTGCTTGATGGTCATGTAGATATTGAGGTGTAGTGATTGGGAAGTGAAGTGACCTAAATCAGTTCAGCTGAAACACAATTTCTTCTTTTTGAATGGTTATTTTTGTTTCAAGACGGGTGCATGTTATTATCCCTGTACTCTGGAAGAAGGTCTATAATTTCGTAGCTAAATCTAATAAGAGATCAATTTATTTGCCGTGTATACTTTTAGTTTGCGTTGGCTTGTCTGCACTTCGCGCAAGCGTCAAGACGTCAATGCAGAGTTTACCTTTTACATTTTGACCGGCGAACCTGTAGCAAAAGTTGCGTCGTTGTTGTTTTGTGTATGAAGATTACTTTATCTTGTTCTCGTGTACTGAGTCATGGAAGAACGCTTAACAGGGAAGACCACGCTATTGAAGATTTTGGCTGGAAAGCATATGGTTGGGGGAAGGGATGTGGTGACAGTGCTGAATCGTTCAGCTTTTCATGATACACAGCTTGTTTGTAGTGGTGACTTGTCATATCTGGGAGGTTCCTGGAGTAAAACTGTTAGCTCGGCTGTGAGTTTCTCTTGTACTTTCCGTTAACTATATGGGTGTGTCGATATATGCACTCTCTATCTGCCTTGCCTCATGATTTATAAATTTTTAAAAGGTGTACAATCTTCTATTTCTAGTCTGTGTAGTTGCTGTAATGGTAGACCTCATTAAATAATTGCAGTGAATACATTCCACATTTCTATTGTTTCTGAATATAAACGGTGGAAATACTTTGTGATGCAGTATCTGATAACTGTAAGTGTGCTTGTAACTTTCAGGGGGAGGTCCCTCTACAGGGAGATGTCTCCGCGGAGCAAATGATATTTGGAGGTTAGTCATTAGCATATATGTTATATATTTGAGAGAAGAGAGAAGATTGTATTGCTTGATGATGAAAAACTAACTACAAGACCTCGTTTTATACTGAGATAAGTGACTCTAGACTTTTCCCTTAATTTTTCTAGAACTTTACAGAACAATATTAAATCTAGTAACTCTCTAAACTTCACTTTTTATATAACCCGCATAAGTACATCACTTTAGCTTCCCTTATTATTAATCAACTAATTAACTTTATTAATTCAGCATTATCTTCAGCTCTTGAAATTCAGTCTTTGTACGTCATTGGCTCTTTGTCATGCAGTATTTCTAACAATAGAAGGAAACAAATGGAATGAATGCTTTGTTGTATTCATCTGATCCTCAATAGTATAACTTTATTTTTTGCTAGGGTTTGAAATATACAGTATATTATACGGTTACAGATTTTTATACATATAAAGGTGCCTTTTAAATTGCTATCGTGACAACAGCTTCCACCGATTGGGTCAGTCTGATGAAAAACTATATGTGCATCTTAAGCAATCTATAACAAAAGGATGATCTTATCTTCTCGGTTTATGGTGAACATTATGTTGATGCAGTTACGTCTTTTTGCTGCTGCATATAGTTGAAGGCACTGATCCTGAAAGAAGGGAGAAGTTAGTAGAATTGCTTGATATCAATTTGAAATGGCGAATGCACAAGGTGTCAGATGGGCAGAGAAGGAGAGTGCAAATCTGTCTGGGTCTTCTTCATCCTTTTAAGGTATGCAAGTACTAAGAGCTTAACTTTTTGTTGCCTGCATAATAAATAGTTTTGAAGAAAAAGCTCTTGAATATAATGGGACAAATTTGTAGATTCTTTTGCTGGATGAGGTCACAGTTGACCTTGATGTTGTGGCAAGAATGGACTTGCTCGACTTCTTCAAAGATGAGTGTAAGGAGGTACTACTGCTTTGGTTGACCATGTTTGCCCTTACGTACCAATTTCTTCTCTTTTGGCCATTTCACTTGTTGCTCAAACTTTCAAATTCAACTTCCTTGAATGTGATCTTTTTCTTGGTTTTGAATTTAGAGAGGTGCGACGATTGTGTATGCTACACACATATTCGATGGTCTAGAGACATGGGCAACTGATCTTGCATACATTCAAGACGGTGAGCTCAAGAGAAATGAGAAGTTACTCGACTTGAAGGAACTCGAGTGCTCGGCTAACCTTCTCTCTGTAGTAGAGTCTTGGCTCCGTTCTGAGGAAAAACCCAAGAAGAATAAGAAACCTGTACAATCTGCAGCAGAAGCACTTAAAAAGTTGTCTTCTCCTTTCGACTCCTCCCCTTTCAGATCGTCCAGGCATATGGCTTACTATAGATGATCGACAATGCCACCAGTTCAAATTCTGTTCTACACAAAACTTACAAAAACCTTATTATACAGGTCATTTGGTGATTTCTTTTTAAGATGCTATACATGGCATTTGATTGAATTCTGTAGAAATACGACAGGAAACACATGCATCAAGTGATTCTTCAGTTTTTTTTCTTGTTTGTACTATGTATTGTGTGTTGCGATATTTAGTTGGAGGCGTTGTGGGAAAAGATGTAGGCTCTGTTCGTCATGGCTGTTTTGGCAGCATAAATGCAGCATATTTGACAGCAGGAATACGCTGGCATAAATGTAGCATATTTGCTGGCAGGAATGTGCTGGCATAAATGCAGCTGTTTTGAAAACTGCTGTTTGGCAGTGCAGCATATATGTAGTATGTTTGGTTCAGTTAGTTATATGTGGTGCGTTTACCGTTTTCGTATTACAATTATAATTTATTATATTACACTACGTAACTTTATTTGTTAGTAAAAATAAATAAAAAAATTCACAAACAATAAAATTTTTATTTCTATTATTTAAGCAAAACTTGTAACTCCTAAATAATATATTTTTATTATCTAAATTTTATAATTCTTACAATATAAAAGCGTAAAAAAAGAGAAAAAGCGTTTCAAATTTTCTGTGAATTTATTTAGTGAAATTATAACTTTTAATAATATATAATATTTTTGTAACTTTGTATGTTAATAAATTTATATACATTCATATTTCTATATACTATTTTAATATTTTAATTTAACAAGTGTGTATATTTATTCGTTTTTTAATTTTATTAATCTATATGGTATTACAAATAATATATTATAGATTTGTTTATAAATGTGATTTTGTGTAAATTTGGTTAAAGATGTAGTACTATTTTTTATAAATTATTTAAAACATTATGTAATTTGTAATAAATAAAGTAACTTGTAAAAAATTTCTTTTTTTAAAAAAATCAATAGTTACAGTAATTGCATTATGAAGTGAGTAAAGAAACGAAAGTGAAAGCACGAAAACGAAAAAATATCATTTGCTGCGGACATTTATGCTGTATTTATGCTGTCATTTATGCTGACATTTATGCTGTTTTAGGCGAACAGCAAAAACAAATAAAGGAGTCCAAAACAGCATATGCTGTATATTTATGCTGTCAAAAATGCACATAAAGTGCAAGGCGAACGCATCCGTACTCCCTCCTCACCGTCTTCTTTGTTTTTACACATTTTTCCACTTCAATATTAAGTTTAAATAATTTTATAAAACTAAATTTTGTAACACATATATAATTTAGTATGTAAAGAATTATTTGTGTATCTTAAATTTTTAAAATTATTTATCTTATATCTTAAATATTGAAGTCAAACAACACGTCTAAATTGTGAACAAAACGATGGAAGGAGGGAGTACAACATTTTATCTCAAATTTAGATCAGTGTAAACATAATGAATCACTGTCCTTTTGTTTTACTTTTTGAACGTAATGACTCACGCTGTTATACACCTGCCTTGGGAATGTGATTCTTTGAGATACTATGATTCTTAACGTATTGATTTCAACTAATCCATCCTGATTTCTTCTTCTTTTCTTCACTTTTTTTGGCTGATTTATGCCACGAGTGAATGCCTCGTTAATCATATTATGTAACGAAACAAATGGAAATACTCTGTTACGGGAGCCGGTTCCGTGGGCGTTATATTTTCCGTCGCGGAATATTTATTATCTTTTTTAGGTAAATTTCATCAAATATAAGTAAGTTTTTACTTAATTCATGATATATCATTGTCTTTTAAATTATAGGATAGCATCGAGTTTTTATTTATTTCATCAGATAACACTCTGTCACATATTTCATTAACTTTTACGTTAATATCCCTAGAAAAAAAGACTAAACTACCCTATTATTAGTTAAACTAAGGTGTTATCTTATGGAATTTTTCAATATGTCAATTCATTGTGAGACAATTAATTAATAACAGAAGTATTTTTGTCATTTTCCAGGAAAAATAACAAAGAAGCTAACAGAATATGAGACATAATGTTATCTGATGAAATAAGTAAAAACTCAATGTTATCATGTGTAACTTTAAAAACACAGTGGTATATCGTGAATTAAGCAAAAACTCAATGGTATTTGGTAAAATTTCTTCCTTTTTTATATAGAAGTGAAGTCGCAAAGCAGCAAAGGCGCGTGGATGGATGTGGTAGTTTTATATTTTTTTTTCCTTCTACACTTTTTTAATAACATAATTAGCTGTGATTATTATAGAATAATTCAAGAGCAATACAAAACTTTTACCTGATAATATAAGTGTATATATGACTATTGTATAATAGTTTTCAAATCTCATAATATTTATTGTTTCAATATAATTGTAAATAATTGAGCATACATCAATTCAAAATACATGTTTTAATTAACTGAATAACTTTTTTTAAAACTACTAATTTGAAAACACTAAACTAATATTTATATTTGTATAAATTAAAAAGTGATATATAATTATTTTATTATATATATGAAAAAATTAGTATACACAATGAATCATATATATATATATATATATATATTATATATATATACTATGATCTGATAAAAACGGTCACATAAGAAATATTACAATTAGTGCAGTGATGGTAGCAGTTATAGACTTATAGTCGATATGTAAAAACCAAAGTTAGTGAATACGTAAAATCAACTTCAACAACTCAGTTTATCGTTTCCAAACGCTTGTAAACTTCAGGTTTATCAATCAATCAAGCTCAATAAAAGTAATAAATGATAAGAAAATATTCTTAAACACAGCGATTCGATAAAAACAGTCAAAGGAATATATATAACCGTTAGTGTTATCTTTTTAAAATATTGAAGAAAACGATTGGGGAGAAATTTTTAATTATCGTAGAAACATAAATACTAAGATTAATGAATAAGTAAATTTGACACCAACAACTCACTTTATCATTTCCAAATTATATATAGACTTCAGGTTTATCAATCAGTCAAGGCCTATAAAGTAATAACTGGTAAGAAATATTATTATACACAATTATTCGACAAGAGCGACCAAATAAAATATTATATAACAATTAGTGTCATCTGCCAAGCCCCCGTGGCTTGGTCGGTAGTGAAGTGGTATCCTTGACCAAAGGTCTTGAGTTCAAAACTCACCACTACAGTATTGCAAGAAAGGTTCATTTAGAACCTCAGTACAGTTAGTGTCATCTTTTTACAATAGTGATGGAAACGACTATAGAAGGTTGTGTGCATGTTTCTAATCACCAGTGAAACATTTAAAAATTATTATGGAAACGTAAAAACCAAGGTTAATAAAGTACATAAATTCGACTTCAACAACTAAATTTATTGTTTTCAAACATTATAGAACTTCAACTATACCAATCAGTAAAGTTTTGTAAATGATATGGTACAGAAAATATTTTCATGATTCGTATGAATGACCAAAGGAAAAAAATATACAACAATTCATGTCATCTTTTTTGAAATAGTGGTGTAATACATGTTGCTAATTCTCAATGGAAAATTAATAAATTAACATGGATACGTAAAATTAAGGGTTCAATGAATATGTAAAATTGACTTCAATAACTAAATTTATCGTCTCCAAAAACATTTAGACTCTTTAGGTTTGTCAATCCATCAAGCTCTAAACTGATGAATGCTAAGAAATATTCTTATAACAAATGAATCGATAAGAAGAGACAAAGGAAAATATATATAACATTTAGTGTTATGTTTCCATTATAGTGATGGAAACGATTATAGAAGGAGGTGTACATGTTTCTAATCACCAGTGGAAGCGTTTTTAAATTATCGTGAATATGGGTGTTCATAACCGGTTTAACCGACTATTCGATTAATCGTATTTGGCGGTTAGTCAATATTGATAACTGTAACCGCTTCATTTAGAAACGGTTAACCGGGTTCGGTTAACCACCGGTTTCGGTACGGTTCTTCCGGTTAACCGTTAACCGCATAAAGAAAAATAATGTATTATTTTAGATTACAACCTATAATTAAAATCATAAAAAAATTCATTATATCATAAGTTTTATTATTACAGAAAGTCGTCTTAGTTTCTCTTTACATCACATCTAAATTCTGTCATTACATAACAGCAACTAAACTTTACCATTAACTTACAACATCTAAGGATTGTTAACAAATACCAACCAAGTTTCACCAATCATTTGAAAAGTCGAGAGACTCATCAATTGTTATAATAAGTAGCTCCGTTATGAGCTCCTTCATTCCTACAAGCTTTATAGAAAATATTATAGTAATGATAGGAAATATTAATTGTAAGATAACTATATGATACAGATTTCTGACCTTTATCAATTTCCATATCTTATAATTCAAAAATTTTATCTAACAAAATGTAAGGGTTAGAAGTCAAAAGAAAGAAAGGAAAGTGTATAGAGAGTTTTAGAAAATCTATTTTTTAAAATTTATAAATAGTTGAACGGTTAATCCGGTTAACTGGTTAGGCTAAATCTGATAACCGAAACCGTAACCGTAACCGGTTTATTTAATTGGTCGGTTAACCGAAACCGGAAAATCAGTACGGTTAACCGAATTTTTGGTACGGTTTTCCCGGTTTCGGTATCGGTTATACAGTTACAGTTTTTTTTAACACACCACTAACGTAAACATCAAGGTCAAATGAGTACATAAATTTGACTCAAACAACTCAGTTTATCGTTTACAAACGTTGATAGCCACGTTTATCAATAATCAAGCTCTATAAACTGATAGATGCTAAGAATATATTTGCATACACTATGTTTTGATGAGAACGGCAAGGGAAATATATATATTTGTTAGTGTCATCTTTTATAAAAGAGTGATGAAAACAATTATGGAAGGTTGTGTCAATGTGTTTTAAGGTAGGTAGTGAAGGGTTCATAAGAGTCAAAATGTGTCAAGCCATTGGTAACATTATATTTTTTTGGTGTTAGTGATTTTATTGATCACCAATTTTTCTCCCTCATATTTGATGTGATCAATAACGAGCCCTGCAAATTCCCTGTAAGCTTAGATGTGCATGCATGTAATGCTCATGTGATGGGAGTGTTGTCTTCTTTCTCATGGAACACAACCTCATGGAATGCACTCGTCATGCATGTAATGCAACCACATTCAATGAGAGTGAATCAAGTTATTGTTATACATGTAGCTCACTAAGGAGATTACTTAGGTTTATTCTTATGATGAATGAACACACAGTTACAAAAGAGGAGTTCAACCAAGGAGGTTACAAATAATAATAGGTTAGTCCATTTTTATGGAAGTTGTTCACCAGAGTTATTCAAAGAAAGGAAAAACATTTATTTGTAACAAAGTACATAATAGTTAATTGAACGCATTATAAATAATAGCCTTATATATTTATAAATAAATAGTAGTTTTTTTGTATATAGAACTAGTTTTACAATAACAACTAAAAAAACAACATTATTGATACACCACCATAACACCCCATTTTCCAGCTCTATTTTTTTTCTTTTATTTCTATTTATTATCTTACACAGCGGAATACTTACAAGACTAGTCGGGGTGCTACCGCCATACCCACACTCATTGTGGATGCTAAGGCTAATTACCACCACTATACCAAACTAAGTTGAAACTATTAAACCCTATATATATATATATATATGTTCAAAAAACCACACCTTAACCTTTAACAACTTATACATCCATAAACTAACATCTTCTTTCAAAACTCATTACTATAGTTTACACAAGGAGTTTAAACCTATTACAACCGAACTTTATGGAAATGCCACATCGCCTTCTAACTTCAATCTCTAGTCCCTTTAGCTCCTCCCTCATGCAACTTCTTAACCTGTTTCTATGGTCAGTCATACAATCACAGAGAAAAGACCACAGGCACATGCCAGAATACAAACGTCAGCAAAGTTGAGTAATTCTTGCCACAACATGTAAAATACATTTTATCTTATGAAAACACTTTAAAACAATATATTGTTAACACACAAGTAACCAAACAAGTCAAAAACCATACAACCACCTTACCAAAATACACTTCAAATACCAACCAAGAGATTACAACCATAAGTTTAGTCCGGTTTATTATTCCACCAATCCTCGGGCACACCGGTCTTTCGACAAAGGACACTAAGGCCCTCGGCCCCTTGGACAATTATTCTACCTCACCCCATGTCCTTAAGTGTGCACACCCCCTACGAGTCATCATCTCATAGAGTATATCATGATGGCTTACCCACAATTCATTGGTAGTGGGGAAAAATCAATGTTCGGCCCTCCGAGGGCTCATAAACTTGTAATACCAAGTACTGAAGTCATTACCAAGTGTTCAGGTTGTTCCACCACGTCCTTAACCTTATTAGAACATCCACACAACGTACCAAGAAGAATCAAAGTACATAACCACCATTAAACAAACAAAAACCAAGTTAAAGCACATATGAAACACCTTGAAAATACCATAAAACAAACACATGTTTAAGGTCTTACCTCTATATAACTTTGACCCATTTTTTACCAGTTCAATACCAAAATCTTATGAATATTTAGCCACGAAATCAGATCAAGATACCTTCTAAAGCCTCTTCATAGTTTTGGTAGACACCAGAAAGGTCTTAAAGCATGTTTTTAGGTTTTATCTTACCTTTAACCCATCAAAACTCAACTTAAGAACTTATCTATGAATGGAATATTTTAGAGGGATAAGTACTCATCATTTTTATCTAAAAATCCACGGAAGTTGTTCACGAAAATCACACACCCAAGCTGGCTCCAAGTTAAAGCACAAAAATCACAAGAATTGACATCAAGAATTCAAGGTTTGTTCACCAAGTTTCCCAGGTCCTATCGAGGCCTATTATATATAAAAATCACCATTGAAGAGTCTAATTTCACACCATGAAAATATTTAGAAGAGATAGGCAGCCTAAGCTTCCGAACATTACTCAACAGAAAGCATCGCTAGAATTGACACATAAGGAAAGAATGGTGAAGCACAAGAAATACCTAGCTCCTTCTTGCCATTTGTTTTGACCAAGAGTGAGGTACTTCAAATAGATAAAATGGGACTCCAAGATGTCCCAAAAATTTTCCTGGGAACACCTCCAAAATTCCTCACTTCTATACGGCTCTTGCACTGTCTAGGTTATTTGGCTTCTGTTTTGAAGTTCTGGGTTGGATGGCTTTTTCTACCTCTTAATTCGACTTTCTCTGTATTTATGAAGGTAGAAGAAGATGATTGATGTGTAGTAGAAGCCCAGTTCGTGGCCTCTTTCTTATAGGCAAAGGAAGAAGTCTTAAGACTAAGGTAAGGCATATAAGGATGACACCTCATGACACCACCTATCTACCTTTGTAACCCTTGATTTGAATAAGTAATGTGAACGCATCTAAGGGATGAAAATTTCTAGAGGATTTCATGGCTGCAGAAGTCATAATGGGCTGAAAAATAATCATGACATGTAATAAATGTGGCCAAAATCTTCAGGTTGTAACTCATTTAAGGCGCCACTTAAGGGTACAAAAGGAATTAAGGTGTTTTAAGTGTAATTAAGGAACATGTTGTTGTTCTTTGACTTAAAACCTAACCAATGACCTCATTTTTCCTCCTACTTGCTTGCTAGCTTGTGTGGATCCTACTGGATAGCATGTTAACCAATCATTTCATGACACCTCGTGCTTTCTGACACATCGTGCTTCCTAACAGCTCGTGCTTAGGTTAACAACTAGGTTTACCACCTGCCTCGTGCTTACTACCTACTAGGTCGCCACCTCGTTGCTTACCTCATCGCCCACCTCGTGCTTACCAAGCTCTTGGTGTTTCTTAGGAGAAAAATAGCTATGAAGGTGTAACACTAACTATGGAGGAATTTCCGGCTATTAGTGTTTTATCGGGTCTCCTAGAATTTTCCAAGGTCTTCTGTCTCTAGTTATTAGGGTTTCCTAGCGTTTTATTGAGCTTCCAAGGCTAGTCTAAGGTTTCTAAGGTCATTTACGGGGTTTCCAAGACTTCCGGGATTTTTGGAAACTAGGGTTCCTAGGATTTTCGGGACTTCTGGGACTAGGGTTTTCTGGGATTTCCAGGACTTTTAGGAATTAACGTTTCCAGGTGCCTCCGAGACTTCTGGGACTTTTAGGTTTTCTCATAAACTCGGGTATTTCAACCACTGCATCCACTTAATTTGTTGCATAAATGAATGATGATTCCCTTGCAAAAAACACGGAAAGCTACGCAGATAAATTACATATACTATATACATTAGACGGCTTAGATTAGAGTGTTTTAAAATTAGCTGACGGTGAGGATTTTGTTCGTCAGGGACGGAGATCCACCTTCCGTCACCAAATCCTGAGCAGTTCCGATTGGGGTTGAAGGGTGAGGTTAGGTTTAAAAGGGTGAAGTATACCGGCGTGAGGTTAAAAGATTGTGAATTGAAATGACAATTTAAAATCAGTTTGGAGAAACAAACACCGGAGTGAACAATGGAACAAGATGAATCAATGACACATTTTCATAAACTTAAAATCTTTTTTTAATAAGTATGTAATACATATGTTTATTTTTTTGAATGGGTATGTAATACATATATGAAACTGATGAATAAGATTCATCGACAAATGAATCTTCTTACATAATATAATAAACTTTATTCAATTTGAGGTAGAACCCTAGGACGACTAATACTGGTGAAGAAGCTAACATCGTTAAAGAAGCTGATGTGGTTCAGAATAACCATCACCTAAAAAGAAAACCCTACCCCTATACAACCCACCAAAGAAAAAGAAACCCCTACCCTCATACATACTATAGGACAGTTAAACAATTGAAGATTTATTTGAGGGTTTGAAAGTTTAGAGTCTAACGACTCTAAAATATTCTGAGATAATTGAAACATTGTAAAAAGTGTAATTGAACAAAAAAAAGATACCCTAAATCCTTAAACATACCCTAGGACTGTAAGCCGTCAAAGAAGCAACAACCCTAAGTTAGCTAACACCGCAAAAGAAGCTAGCACGTCAAAACATATAATGTTTTTAATTATAATAGTCATACACACCTTATAACATATATACATTAAAAATGTAAAATATTCATGTTGGATCTTATATCTAGGAGCTTGAATTATATAAATACTCCCTTAGATGATCAAAAGAGAATGATACAACAAAGAGTATAGAAAACTCTTGAACAAGCGTCATCAAATGGGTCAACAAGCGGAGATTGATTAGATTTTGTTGTGAGATTAGTTGTGTAGCTATATCCATTTTAGATGACCAAAGGAGAACGATTTATACAGAAGTTGTAATTTTGGATCGTGTATTAGCTTTTTATATATCATCACTCCCGAGAGGGAATTATCATACTAGTTGAAATACCCCTAACCTTTAAATAATTAAATAATGGTAAATAAATATTATTTTGGGATTATTAAACCCTGAGAAAAGAATATAAGCACTTGGGCGTTAAAACGCACCTAAACTCCTTAAGGTCAAAAACGTGCGTTAAAGCCCGACCTTAAGCTAAACAAGTTATATAAGCTATAGAACTCATATGAAGTTAATCAAGGATCATTTTATGACCTTTAAAACACAAGTCCTCAGTTAGAACTGAGTAAAAATACAAAATGCCCGGGAGTTCCCTTAAGGGCCCCTTAAGGCCTGAAGTCCCAGAAGTACCTTATAAAATAAAATAAAGCATTACACTTCACTCCAAAAGCACTACAACACCTTACTAAACATATATGATGAAGTTCTCAAGCTAATTCTCAATTAAAAATGAAGTGCTCAGAGATTCCCGATGGGGGCCCCATAAACCCCGGGAGTTCCCCGGAGAGGTACCGAAGTGGCACAAACTCCAATATAAATTATTCTTAGAGTTCCTAACATCAATATTCAACATTATAAAGAGAGTACTAGAGCTACTTTTTCAAAAATAAGCAAAGTGCTTGGGGAATTTCTTAACGCTCCTTTTTGCCCCGGGAGTGTCCCGGTAGCCCGAAAATTGAGTTATGAGTTTATATAACCCCATATAACTCAATGTAACACCTTAACATATTATTATTGACTATAAAAAATGTCAATAAACACTTGGAACTAATAGTGAGACTAATTATTTTTCAGAAAAATCCTTAAAGCACAAAACGCACCTTCGGGTGTCACAAAAATGCGTTTTACGCAATTGCCTTGAAGTTTTTGAGGAGCCACGAGTTGATAATCTTAAAAGGGGATAAATTGACCATCTAAATCAATTAATTCCAGTGCTAAAATCATAGCACAACCAGGGCCGATTTTGAGTCAAAAAGGTACCTAAAATCAGCATTTTTACCTTAAAACTTTCATCTTTTTCCATCATATAAATGTACCAATTAAATTCTGGAAACTATTACACATATTAGTATGATCTTAGTACAATATAGTGTAACAAAAATCAAATTAAAAATCAACCCCATTTGACCTCTAACTTGGGCGCCATTTAGGGTATAATTAGGCTAGTTTTAGTTAATAAAATTGCCTTATAGTAATGTGACTCACCTAGCATGTGCTATATGATAATATAGCAAGTATATTCTGTCAATTGGAGCCTCCATTACCGTGTACCTACAAGAGGAAAAGCAAGAAGAGATTAGATGAAAAGCATTGAAATAAAATACACCAAAAGTAAACCTAGACTACAATAATGCAAAGTTGCAAGTAAACAAATAAAACACCCATGTTACTCACCTTGTGCTGCCGATTTGGATCCATAGAAAGGGGGAATGATTGCTGTCAAATTGGTCAAGGGAGACAGCTACCTAACAATGCATAAATCTAAGTCAAATACAAACAAAACCAATTGTCTTATACTACTAGTGTGGCCGATTTCAACAAGAAAAAGAGGGCTTGTTGCCTTATTAAAATCAAGCTAAATTGTCTACCTACCTAGCCATGATATATGGTCTTCAATTATCAAAGAAATCAGCCTCCTATATGCACATGTATTACCGTAGAACACAAGGAGACCCAAGGACAATCAAATAGAAATTCAAAGAAGACACCTACCTATATTTACTCTTGTCTTCTTCTTTCAAGTTGTCAACAAGGACTTCTCATCCCTCCTTGTCTCAGCCAAAGCAAGGTAATAATAGACAATATCATTGAGTCAAACAAACAAATAATTAACAAAAGAAAAGACTAGTTAATTTGACAATTATTGTCAAAATAATTCTATCCTTCAATCTTTCCTTATCTTCTTACGTGAGGCTCCATCCTCATTTGCCTTCATTCCACCGAAATGGGTAAGCTCTCATCCTCTCTCTTTTCTTCTTCATTTGATAATTCATTCCTTAGAGCTTCTATGCTCCATTAATGGTGAATTAAGTTCTAACACCATTTCTATATAATTTTTCTAGTTAAATCTCCTAAGTCTTGAAGCAAGAATCATCATAGCACTCTCTTAATTTTCGCCAAGGTTAGATGCTCCAAGGAGGTTCCTAGATTCAACAACAACACAAGGGACAACAAGATCAAGTTAAGGTATATTTTTATGTTGAAAAATCCTAGTAAATTCCTTAAGGTATTTTTTGAAAATTAGAAACTTCTAATCCATATTCTCTTCATTATTTTCATGAAGGAAATTTAGATCTACAACCACCTCAAGGTCTACCGAAAATTCCTTGAAAAATTCCTAAGGTAAACTCTTGTAAAACTACTCTAAATCTTGTTTATAAATCCTTGTTAGAAGTCTAACAAATGGATCTCCTGAATATGTACAAGGAGGCCGAATTCTTTTATCAAGATAGCATTTGAAGAGCTTGGAGTTCAAGGAGAAATCAAGTACAAGAATTGTCTGATTTAAGGAGTAAGTATGTATAATTAAAGTTTATTAAGTTTAAGCTTGATTTAAGCTTCAAACTTTGGTATAAAAATTATGTATAAGCTCTAAATAAATTAAGGCCGAAAATCATGGGCTATAATACCAAGAAAATAATTTATAACATATAAGGTAAGATTATTACCTTAAGGTATACAAATGTGTCACAAAAATTAAATATGATACATATACAATCAACCGAATTGTCTAAGGATAATATGTCCTATTTTGAGTTTAAATCATTCTAAGTCATTAGCATGATTTTTTTAGAAGTGTTATATGGCTTATATACATTTATATATATTTATTATAAAGTTTAAAGCAAGTTTTAAAACCTTATGGTAAAAGAATATTAAACCCGAGAAGGAAATG
Organism: Limonium bicolor; assembly: GCA_023374045.1. Taxonomy (NCBI): domain Eukaryota; kingdom Viridiplantae; phylum Streptophyta; class Magnoliopsida; order Caryophyllales; family Plumbaginaceae; genus Limonium; species Limonium bicolor. Next base: position 80,151,315 of record CM041779.1, on the reverse strand, counting down.
TATTATTTGGTGATATTTGAAGTGTATAAGTATATTAGCTTGTATTATAGATTTTGGGTGTATTAAAAATAGCTACAGGTATTTAAATGGCTAGTTTTTAAAGTTATGTGGCTAAAATATAAATTTTGAAAAGTATAAGGTACTTATTATAGTTGCCGAGAATAAAAGGATGGATTTGGTGTATTTATGATATAATATAAGGTAGGAATTAATATTATGAATTTTGATGAATTAAATAAGTGTTTAAGTGTTAAATTGCATTTTATAAAGTTATGGGGCAATATTGTAATTATTGGGAAGTTTGGAAGTGAAATCGAGTTACGTATGATTTTATGGGTATATTATAGTATTAATTATGAAATTAAGTCTTGGTCAAAGTGTTGACCAAAAACTTTGGGTTAAAATGATTTATGACATAAAATATTAAGTTTATAAAGTTTAAGGGTGAATATGTAATTTATGAAAGTATATATGAAAAATAGAAGTTAAATGGGACGGAAATATAAATTGAAGAAAGATATGGGTTGTTTCGGTTATTAAAAGAATTTAATATTAAAACTATAATTTATAAGTTAAATTGTAACTTATATAAAGTTGGGGTTAAAATGTAAATATAGAGAATATATCTACAAACCGAAATGGTTAAAGGGCGAAATCATAATTAATAAAATTATAAAGGGGCTTTTCGGTTATTTAAGGTAATTAAGAATTAAAACTATAGTTTATAAGTTAATATGTAACTTATATATAGTTTTGTGGTGAAATTGTGAATAAAGGAAGGATGTATATTAGAACCGAAAGTAATTGTGGTCATTTGGTAAATTATAAAAAAATAATATGTGGTATTGCAATTTCTGAAAATTAATATGGGTATTTAGTAAATTATAAAGGATATATGGTTATTTGGTAATTTGTAAAAGTTTGAGTAATTGAATTGTAACTACCGAAAAGTTTCTGGGCTTAATTAGTGATTTATAAAAGTTTGTGAGATTAAATTGTAATCACCGAAAGTTAGTAAGGGTAATTGGTAAATTGTAAAAGTAATGTGGTTAATTGATAAATTATGAAAGTTATGTGTTCAAAATATAATTATCGGATTTATAAGGTTGGTTTTGTAATTTAATAAAGAAAGGAATTAAAAACTATGTATTATGATACATTATGGAGTATAATATAAAGTTTATAAAATAATTGTGGTTATAATAAAAATAACCAAATGGTATAATATAAAGAATAAGTGGAAGCAATTATTAGTATATAATTAATGAAGTAAGGATATACCATATAATGGAAATTCATTATCACATGTGAATACTACATTAAATAATGAACTGATGAACTACCTGGAACAAGACTAACTGACCTTTAGGTATTATTGAACCTAACTGATGGTCAACTGTTATAGCCTTAATTCAAGTATTGGTTATTGTACCACTGACAAAAGGGCTAACTTATAAAGAGACGAATCCAGACTGTTTCGACTTTCTGGTTGCGCATCGTGATCACTACGAGAGACTTCAATGGGGAGTCACTCAAGGGAATCCATTGTTCACACTCGACGATGGTGAAGGGCACTGCCGTTGGTGCACAGGTTCGACCGGATCGGTCAATATATTATCCAGGGCCATAAGGTCAGCTGGTAACGGTTCCATTGGAACCCAGGGGACTATCGTCCATTAATAAGTTATTAAGGGTTGTCTTATCATGACGCCTGAGGTGGAATTTAATTGGAAAAGGTTAAGTGATTGGTTTAAAGGATAAGGGCCAGGTGGCCAACTAACAAGTACAGTTTAATACGTGTGATTATTGGTTATTATTATGGATTATTGATGTGTGGTTATAGGTGTTGTGTACTATTGTACATTGATGTTTACAGGTGAATTGTTATGTGAGTGTTTAATGTTTACTATCATTACTGTAATATTGTGAACCGATATTTCATGTAAAGAATCTAATATCAAGATGGCTAAAACGACTTAAGGAATCTTGATGATTTAAGACTACATTTAGCATACCAACATTTCGATTGCTGAGCCCTTCAATGGGCCAAACATTCCAGGTTATTGAAGATGACTCAAGCCGGAGTGCGGGACACGGGGGTAGCAGTTGTGTTTTCAACAAACACCTTGGGTTTTATTTTGTATTGTATTAAGGAGGTTGTTGTATTCAGTTAGTTGCTCATTTAGTTGGAATTGGTTTGTAATAATTAGAGTGCTCAGTATCTGTTCATCACAGCATGAGGAGTTGTATTCTTGGAAAGAGTAAGGATGCCTTGTTACTCACAAGGGTGAGTAACGGCGTGTAACACCAAGGTAGATAGTGTTATTTTCCGCTGCGAATTGTTATTTATTATGCTACAACTTGCGACGTTATTACAGGTTTAGATTAGGGGTGTTACAAAAGTGGTATCAGAGCGGAGTACCGCTTTGATGAAAGATACTGAGTCAAGAATATGAGCATAGGATATTTGGGAATACGGGGAAACGTCTGTGAGGATTCGTGACCTAGAAAAATCTAGGAATATTTATTGCTAGTGGTTAACTTTCTTATATGTTTGTGATTGTGTATGAAAAACGGTGTAGCAACCGAGTATAGTAATAATAATATACTATAGATGGCGACAAGAGGAAGACCACGTGGAGGCAGCAGTGGACGCGGTGGCGAGACACCGACGGATGTTCCAGAGATACCAGGCCTAGCAGTAGCCATGGCGGCCTTCGCGCAGTAACTAGGAGCTCAAATTACGGGAGCCATACCCTACCCGCCGCAGCCCAGGGAAACCAACTGGTTGAAGAGCGTTGCAGACACGAGAGTACCGATTTACTCAGGGGAACCAGACCCCGCCGCATTGGAGAAATTCATAGTGGAGCACCAGAAGGCGTTCAAAGCTGTTGGAGTTCTAGAAGACCAGAAGGTCGACATCGCCGCGTACAACCTGAAGGACGCAGCAGACATTTGGTGGCGGTCTGTGCAGGGCCACCGTAGAGCTACACCGGACTTTGGATGGACAGCGTTTGTAGAAGTGTTACGGGAGAAGTTCTACCCCGAACACCTAAAGCAGAGGAAAGGGCAGGAGATCGAGACCTTAATCCAAGGGAGTCAAACAGTTGACCAGTACTACGCGCGGTTCACAGTTTGTTGGACTACATACCAGAAGTCGACCACTCCGACACTGGGAGGATTCATAAGTTTAAGGGAAGAGGCGCAGGAAGAAAGAAGAGAAAGAGTACTGAAGGAGATGATGGTGGAGCAACCTCTGACGGTTACTACAAGAAGTGGAAGAAATTCTGTGATGAGAAGAAGGGGCGAAGGTTTTCCATGGTCAGAAGACGAAGGAGCAGATTCCTCGTCTGACTGGCCCAGCCACGGAGATCAGCACCACCTAGGAGCAATAAGCCAACCCGGCGCCACTACTACTGTAAGCGCTGTGGAAAGGATCACCCAGGCGTAGACTGTGCAGGCATGAAGGTGAGGTGTCGCTGTTGCGAGAAAGAAGGTCACAGGGAGTATGAATGTTTTTCCAATCCAGGGAGCCGAGTTTACAAGGGAGCTAGAAGTTCACAGAGAACACCAACTATTGAAACGGGCAGACCTGGAGGAGGTCAAGCGCCGCAGACTAATACTTATACTAGAGGACCGGGAGGACAGCCATCCTCATCCGGGAGTCAGAAGGGAAAGGAGATAGTTCCAGGAAGAAACACTCTGTACACAGTGGGAACTTCAGGCGTTGAGGCTAGCGCTCAGCGCGAAACCGGTAAGCCTAGAACCTAAACTAAATGCATGATGCATAAATGTGTGTTTATAGTTATTAGTCGATGAGACTTATATGTGATTAGTAAGTATCAAAAATTTAGAGAGACCTAATTTAGGTAACCTCTCACCTAATAGGACACTTCGACATTTGTTTTCCCTTATCTATGAGACTAAGGTCACCTGAGCCTGTGAGCGAAGGTCGGAAATATCCAGGGGCATAATGCCAAGTACATCGACCCGGCATGATCTTACTTAAGCAATATTTAAAACTCTAGATGAGCAAATAACTATTGTAAATGAATGTGGAACTTTGGGAATAGACCTTGGAGGATTTTATATTCCAGGATATGGGAGTGGATCGAAACTTAAATTATATATGATGAGTATGGGTAAGGATTGGGATCCACAGACTAGGTTATATAGTGAAGTAAGAAAGGTAGATGGAACACAAGTTCCTAGTATACCCGATAGTTTCCAAACTTTGGTAACTGAAGCGGTCAAAATCGCACAACAATTAGAAACCAACCACATACCAAATATTGAAGCCAATGCAGAGTGTGAGGTAGTGCAATGAGGAATAGTAAGTTAGTTTTTTTTGGTTTGCCGAAGGGCGCTATCAACTGTTTAAACATACAGTAACTACAAATTATGACCTGCCTAAATGGCGAGCAGATGTCAGGAAAAGGAATACATTAATTAATATGAAATACTTAAGACTACATGAATTATCAAAAGGGTTCGTTGAAAACCTACACATGAAGAACAAACATTGAATTTCATGGGATACCCAGGCACTGAGCTTACCGCCCAGTGCGAGACTGGAAAATCTTACAATCTCTTATTAACTTCGCAAAGAGATAGTGCGAAACCTTGAAATATTACAATAGAGAAACAGAATCTCAAAATATATAACAAAGGAAAACCCATCATGGATAAGCACGAGTTTTAAAAAACCTGAGCAAATACCAAGAGCTTCAGCTAGTATCACTATAGTGACAATGCTGGACTCCTAATTAATAAAGAGAAGAAAGTAAATTTTGAACCTATGTGTTCTGAAGTTAGAAGAACTACCGAATTAACAATACCAAATTCTATATATATACATATAATTTGGAGTTTGTAAATCTAAACTTTTGAGGAATATTGAATATTTCAGAGGGTTAAGTATCATAAAATATACCTACCCTACTTTGAGACACATGTCCTACACTATCCTTATGGTTCTATACGATCATATGTCTTCTATGACAGCTCAACTTAAGGATGCGAATAAAAAGTGCAGGAAATCAAATAAGGTTAACCCCCTATGTAATATAAATCTTTATATAAACGTGGTAATGAATAACTCTCATTGACACTTACAGTAAAGGTAGTATAAGTTATATTAAAAGCTTGAACTAATATATACACTAAAAGTGAGTGGAAGTCATATTTAAAAGTAAGAAGACATACCCTTGGCGTGAAACAATTGTTTTACACACGTAAACCTTCCTAACGTTATATACTAATCCCTGTGATTTTAAATCCTCTATTGGATACACCTAATCGACCTATTTTTGGAGGCCATTGAGCTTGTGAATTAACTACGTTTCTAAGAGATAGAAACAAGCAATAAGCCTTGATTGTCCTGTTACCAAACTGTAGGATTCAAACTGGAAACCCTTAGTGTGAGATGGTACTAATATAAGAGATACTTAACCTAGGCTGAACACTTGGTTCACCGGATTTATGGGGTTTAGATGAAATAAGGAAAGCCAAGCTTTAAAGACGGAGGAAAAAATAACACTTTATGGAACTGTAATTGTTGATGGAGTCATGAAAACTTTTCTTTGGAGTCTATCAGTGACTGCCTTTGTTCTATGAAATGATAACTAAAGCGTAGGCAATAATCAAACTCTGGTAAGATAAATAATAGATGAGCCTTTTTTAAAGAGAAGAGAGTATTCTAAGGTATCCAAGTCCATAACGGAACTTATTACTTGTATGATGGATTTAGGAGTTAAAATGATTGATGGATATAATTATTGGACAGTATGAGCCTAGATGTTTTAATAGGAAATTACCTTTTATGCCAAGAGGAAAAACTGGCTTCCCCGCTTGATGATTTGATCAAAGGAACTTGGTTCCGGGGATTTGGTAATACACTAGATTCAAGTATAGGTTATAACAGTTATTGGAATAGTTGTATAACAATCAAGGGAAAATGTACATGTAGTAATCACCACGTCACAAGATCCGGTAAGATAAAATCTGGAAATGATAATTATGTGGTTGTTTGATATTTGACGTGGGAGGTCAAACTTGATCCTGGTCAGATCAAGGGAAAACCAAACACAAAATGGTGTGGAAGGATAGTTCAACACTGATGCTGACCCCGTCAGGGTTGGATGATTCCTGAGACTCCTTACAAGAGGTCACAAATATTTCTGTGATGCGTACGTATTTATTCTTAAATCTAATATAAAGTTTGACTAATAAGTATATGAGATGTAGAAAGTGTAAAGCAAGAGTTAAGTTGTCCAGGTTACCCCGAGGAGATTAAATAGCTAAAACAATTCCGCATGTCGGAAAAATAACCATTGTGAGGGAAATACTAATTATTATTATCCCATGAACCATGTTAATAATTAAATAGAAGATCAAGAGACAATTATCTATAATAAGAGCATTCTCAATCTACCTTCTAAGTTATGTCCATATTGTCATCTGGAAGGAAAGATCAACTTCCATGTCTTTCTTTACAAATCCAAACCCAATATATTAAATGGGAACCTACCTATAAACATGGTAGAATATAAAGAGTAGAAACATTATACTAATACTCACATGAGTTGATTCACAACCGCAAGAACATGTCCAATTGAGAGGAAACTATACCTTGTTAGAAACCTTAGCAGGAACCCTACTGTGGTATAACTGATGAACATACGATAATAATCGTGTACATACTACCGACAATAGGTAAATCAGTAATATCAAGAAATCTTTCTATAATATACATAAGATGCATGACTCGACCATAGCTCATACTTTAAATTGAAAATGAAAACGAATATGGTGACAGTAACTCAAATACCAAAATCACAAGGTGATAACTTGAAGATCAAAGAGAGAGATTTTAAGTAAGCTCCAATATACAAAACCCGAGCGCCAACCTTATATACAAGAGGCGATTAATGGAAGTGTTTACACACGATAGTTTAAATAAGCCATGAGATAATATTGGCAACATACAAGATGGTATACCTTCACACATACACACGGGATTCAAACAAAAAGCATACGAATGCACTATGAAACATGTTAGGAAATACATAAATTCTTGGGGGCTATACCCCGTAAACAGACAGAAGTCATATCCTGATGTCTGTAGGAGAAACCTCGAGTTCACAGTAGGCGATCGGGTCTTCCTTAGAGTTTCACCTATGAAGGGAATTTTAGATTTGGGCAGAAGGACAAGCCTAGCCCAAAGTATGTAGGACCGTAACTTATTACGAAGCGAGTGGGCCCATTAGCCTACAGATTAGATTTACTTGTTGAGCTTGGGAGAGTGCACAATGTTTTCACATTTCTCAACTAGAGTATGTGCCTCACCCATCACATATCTTAGAGCCCGAGACACTCGAGCTAGATCCTACACTTAGTTATGAGGAGACCCCAGTTCGCATTTTAGACGCCAAGACTAGGGAGACCAAGAACAACTATTAGAATGGTCAAGGTTCTTTGGTCAAACCGCGACATTGAGGAGGCGACATGGGAGTTAGAAGACTCCATGCGAGACAAGTATCCAGCACTTTTCTCTTAGTTTTGTGTATACTTGTGGGGGTACGTGGGCGTAACCCTTTTTAAGGGGGGTAGAGCACCACATGCGACTTGCATATCTGTAGTCTATCTTGGTTTGTGTATGGTTATTTGTGTTTGATTGTTGCGCATGTGTGCAATTGGATGGTTATTGTTGTGTCCTATGTGACACTTGAATAGGTTATGGTTGTGTTCTATGTAACACTTGATTGTTGGTTGTTGACGTGTCCTATGTGACACTTGGTATTGGTGTGTTCTATGTAACACTTGGTTGATTAATAAAAGTGCACTTATTTACTTGCAGTATATTTATTCCTACAATCACATAAGAGATTCACTGCCAAGGGTTACGCCTCTGCCTTCTGTAGGACTGAGTGTTTTGGTATTGCACTTGTGCAGTGATGACGAGTGGGATAGCTAGGAAGTTGGGACACTTATTTGCGTTACAGTATTTACCAAGTTATTTGTGCTACAATTATATTGAATGTCATGAGTAAGGTTATGTATATGTACGAATTGCATACACTAAGATTACAGATGGAATGTAGATGTGTCAATATAGTATTGACACCCGGAATGATAAAGTATACAGAATAGATACGAGGAACTTAATTCCATAGGATTTGTAAGTATAAGTTATGACTTCGGGATGAAGTCCTTTTAAGGGGGGTAGACTGAAATACCCCTAACCTTTAAATAATTAAATAATGGTAAATAAATATTATTTTGGGGAATATTAAACCCTGAGAAAAGTATATAAGCACTTGGGCGTTAAAACGCACCTAAACTCCTTAAGGTCAAAAACGTGCGTTAAAGCCCGACCTTAAGCTAAACAAGTTATATAAGCTATAGAACTCATATGAAGTTAATCAAGGATCATTTTATGACCTTTAAAATAAGATTCCTCAGTTAGAACTGAGTAAAAATACAAAATGCCCGGGAGTTCCCTTAAGGGCCCCTAAGGCCTGAAAGTCCCGAAGTACCTTATAAAATAAAATAAAGCATTACACTTCACTCCAAAAGCACTAAAACACCTTACTAAACATATATGATGAAGTTCTCAAGCTAAATTCTCAATTAAAGACAAAGTTCTCGGAGATTCCTGATGGGGGCCCCATAAACCCCCGGAGTGCCCCAGAGAGGTACCGAAGTGGCACAAACTCCAATATAAATTATTCTTAGAGTTCCTAACATCAATATTCAACATTATAAAGAGATTACTCGAGCTACTTTTTCAAAAATAAGCAAAGTGCTCGGGGGAATTTCTTAACGCTCCTTTTTGTCCCGGAGTGTCCCAGTAGCCTGAAAATTGAGTTATGAGTTTATATACCCCATATAACTCAATGTAACACCTTAACATATTATTATTGACTATAAACAATGTCAATAAACACTTGGAACTCATAAAGACTAATTATTTTTCAGAAAAATCCTTAAAGCACAAAATGCACCTTCGGGTGTCACAAAAATGCGTTTTACGCAATTGCCTTGAAGTTTTTGAGGAGCCACGAGTTGATAATCTTAAAAGGGGATAAATTTACCATCTAAATCAATTAATTCCAGTGATAAAATAATAGCACAACCAGGGCCGATTTTTGAGTCAAAAAGGTACCTAAAATCAGCATTTTTACCTTAAAACTTTCATCTTTTTCCATCATATAATGTACCAATTAAATGCTGGAACCTATTACACATATTATTATGATCTTATTACAATATATTGTAACAAAAATCAAATTAAAAATAAACCCCATTTGACCTCTAACTTGGGCGCCATTTAGGGTATAATTAGGCTAGTTTTAGTTAATAAAATTGCCTTATAGTAATGTGACTCACCTAGCATGTGCTATATGATAATGTAGCAAGTATATTCTGTCAATTGGAGCCTCCATTACCGTGTACCTACAAGAGGAAAAGCAAGAAGAGATTAGTTTATGAAAAGCATTGAAATAAAATACACCAAAAGTAAACCTAGACTACAATAATGCAAAGTTGCAAGTAAACAATAAAACACCCATGTTACTCACCTTGTGCTGCCGATTTGGATCCATAGAAAGGGGGAATGATTGCTGTCAAATGGTCAAGGGAGACAGCTACCTAACAATGCATAAATCTAAGTCAAATACAAACAAAACCAATTGTCTTATACTACTAGTGTGGCCGATTTCAACAAGAAAAAGAGGGCTTGTTGCCTTATTAAAATCAAGCTAAATTGTCTACCTACCTAGCCATGATATATGGTCTTCAATTATCAAAGAAATCAGCCTCCTATATGCACATGTATTACCGTAGAACACAAGGAGAACCAAGGCAATCAAATATAGAAAATTCAAAGAACACCTACCTATATTTACTCTTGTCTTCTTCTTTCAAGTTGTCAACAAGGACTTCTCATCCCTCCTTGTGTCTCAACCGAAAGCAAGGCAATAATAGACAATATCATTGAGCCAAACAAATAATTAACAGAAGAAAAGACTAGTTAATTTGACAATTATTGTCAAAATAATTCTATCCTTCATTCTTTCGTTATCTTCTTACGTGAGGCTCCATCCTCATTTGCCTTCATTCCACCGAAATGGGCAAGCTCTCATCCTCTCTCTTTTCTTCTTCATTTGATAATTCATTCCTTAGAGCTTCTAAGCTCCATTAATGGTGAATTAAGTTCTAACACCATTTCTATGTAATATCCAAGTTAATCTCCTAAGTCTTGAAGCAAGAATCATCCTAGCAACTCTCTTAATTTTCACCAAGGTTAGATGCTCCAAGGCGGTTCCTAGATTCAACAACAACACAAGGAACAACAAGATCAAGTTAAGGTATATTTTTATGTTGAAAAATCCTAGTAAATTCCTTAAGGTATTTTTTTGAAAATTAGAAACTTCTAAATCCATATTCTCTTCATTATTTCATGAAGGAAATTTAGATATACAACCACCTCAAGGTCTACCGAAAATTCCTTAAAAAATTCCTAAGGTAAACTCTTGTAAAACTACTCCAAGTCTTGTTTATAAGTCCTTGTTAGAAGTCTAACAAATGTATCTCCTAAATATGTACAAGGAGGCCGAATTCTTTTTATCAAGATAGCATTTGAAGAGCTTAGAGTTCAAGGAGAAATCAAGTACAAGAATTGTCTTGACTTAAGGAGTAAGTATGTATAATTAAAGTTTATTAAGTTTAAGCTTGATTTAAGCTTCGAACTTTGGTATAAAAATTATGTAAACCTCTAAATAAATTAAGGCCGAAATCATGGGCTATAATACCAAGAAAATAATTTATAACATATAAGGTAAGATTATTACCTTAAGGTATAAAATTGTGTCACAAAATTAAATATGATACATATACAATCAAACCGAATTGTCTAAGGATAATATGTCCTATTTTGAGTTTATAATCATTCTAAGTCATTAGCATGATTTTTTTAGAAGTGTTACATGGCTTATATACATTTATATATATTTATTGTAAAGTTTAAAGCAAGTTTTAAACCTTATGGTAAAAGAATATTAAACCCGAGAAGGAAATGTATTATTTGGTGATATTTGAAGTGTATAAGTATATTAGCTTGTATTATAGATTTTGGGTGTATTAAAAATAGCTACAGGTATTTAAATGGCTAGTTTTTTAAAGTTATGTGGCTAAAATATAAATTTTGAAAAGTATAGGGTACTTATTATAATTGCCGAGAATAAAGGATGGATTTGGTGTATTTATGATATAATATAAGGTAGGAATTAATATTATGAATTTTGATGAATTTAAATAAGTGTTTAAGTGTTAAAATAACATTTTATAAAGTTATGGGGCAATATTGTAATTATTGGGAAGTTTGAAGTGAAACCGAGTTACATATGATTTTATGGGTATATTAAAGTATTAATTATGAAATTAAGTCTTGGTCAAAGTGTTGACCAAAAACTTTGGGTTAAAATGATTTATGACATAAAATATTAAGTTTATAAAAGTTTAAGGGTGAATATGTAATTTATGAAAGTATATATGAAAAATAGAAGTTAAATGGGGCGGAAATATAAATTGAAGAAAGATATTGGTTGTTTCAGTTATTTAACAGAATTTAATATTAAACTATAATTTATAAGTTAAATTGTAACTTATATAAAGTTTGGGGTTAAAATGTAAATATAGAGAATATATCTACAAACCGAAATGGTTAAAGGGCGAAATCATAATAATAAAAATTATAAAGGGGCTTTCCGTTATTTAAGGTAATTAAGAATTAAAACTATAATTTATAAGTTAATATGTAACTTATATAAAGTTTTGTGGTGAAATTGTGAATAAAGGAAGGATGTATATTAGAACCGAACATAATTGTGGTCATTTGGTAAATTATAAAAAATTAATATGTGGTATTGCAATTTCCGAAAATTAATATGGGTATTTAGTAAATTATAAAGGATATATGGTTATTTGGTAATTTGTAAAAGTTGGAGTAATTGAATTGTAACTACAGAAAAGTTTATGGGCTTAATTAGTGATTTATAAAAGTTGGTGAGATTAAATTGTAATCACCGAAAGTTAGTAAGGGTAATTGGTAAATTGTAAAAGTAATGTGGTTAATTGATAAATTATGATAGTTATGTGTTCAAATATAATTATCGGATTTATAAGGTTTGGTTTTTAATAAGAAATGAATTAAAATATATTATAAAGATGGAGTAATTAAAGTTATATTATAATACATTAGTTATATAAATAAGAATAGTGAAATAATTATGGTATTATATAAAGAACCATATGAGGATTATATATAATTAATTGAAATTATTATGTGTATACATAATGAATGATTAGATATATGTCTTATATAATAAACAGGGATAATAAAGATGCATACAACCTAGACACCGAGTAATAAACTATAGTAAAACTTACTGAATAATATTTATCTACGTATAAATCTCTACTCGGTATTACATTTGTGAATATTATATGTTGTACTGTACTGTAATATACCAGGTAATGCTGTTGCTAGCAGTTTACTTGTGAACGTTGTTACAATTGTGTCTTGAATTGTCCTGATGTTATGCTAAGTCCTAGACATTGTGTGTTAATGTGTTTAAGCGATATCTGTGATTTATTGATATTGAATATAAATTGTCAACACTGTTACGTTCTATTTAATACGCGAATGTCTGGAAGTTTAATAAGTTATACCTAAACGGAAAGACTAACACCTTTAGGTATTATTGAACCTAACTGATGGTCACTGTTATAGCCTTAAATCAAGTATTGGTTTATTGTACCACTGACAAAGGGCTAACTTATAAAGAGACGAATCCAGACTGTTTCGACTTTCTGGTTGCGCATCGTGATCACTACGAGAGACTTCAATGGGGAGTCACTCAAGAGAATCCATTGTCCACACTCGACGATGACGGAGGGCACTGCCGTTGGTGCACAGGTTCGACCGGATCGGTCAATATATTATCCAGGGCCATACGGTCAGCTGGTAACGGTTCCATTGGAACCCAGGGGACTATCGTCCATTAATAAGTTATTAAGGGTTGTCTTATCATGACGCCTGAGGTGGAATTTAATTGGAAAAGGTTAAGTGATTGGTTTAAAGGATAAGGGCCAGGTGGCCAACTAACAAGTACAGTTTAATACGTGTGATTATTGGTTATTATTATGGATTATTGATGTGTGGTTATAGGTGTTGTGTACTATTGTACATTGATGTTTACATGTGAATTGTTATGTGAGTGTTTAATGTTTACAGTCATTACTGTAATATTGTGAACCGGTATTTCATGTAAAGAATCTAATATCAAGATAGCTACAACGACTTAAGGAATCTTGATGATTTAAGACTACATTTAGCATACCAGCATTTCGATTGCTGAGCCCTTCAATGGGCCAAACATTCCAGGTTATTGAAGATGACTCAAGCCGGAGTGCGGGACACGGGGGTAGCAGTTGTGTTTTCACAACACCTTGGGTTTTATTTTGTATTGTATTAAGGAGGTTGTTGTATTCAGTTAGTTGCTCATTTAGTTGGAATTGGTTTGTAATAATTAGAGTGCTCAGTATCTGTTCATCACAGCGTGTGGAGTTGTATTCTTGGAAAGAGTAAGGACGCCTTGTTACTCACAAGAGTGAGTAACGGTGTGTAACACCAAGGTAGATAGTTTTATTTTCCGCTGCGAATTGTTATTTATTATGCTACGACTTGCGACGTTATTACAGGTTTAGGATTAGGGGTGTTACACTAGTGCATGGGTTTATCATAGTTTGTTTAAAAAAGTTAATTTCTTGATGGCTATATACATATTTTTTTGATCTATAAAAAACTGTATATATAAAGGTATATATTGAATTATGATATTATTGAAATTGTATTAGATGTTGTATGATAAGCTAACAATACCTGTACTTTATTTACTATGTACAAATTATACACTATAAATATAGCTAAAGATAGCTACATATGTTCAGCTAAGAGGGATTGTTAAAAAAAAAGTGTTCACTACAAAATTATTATCAGGAGCTAGTTACTAATGTTATGAAGAAGAATGTACGGAAACCTTAAAAGTCTATCAATAATAACAATGGCATTCAGCCCAGATGGCACAATGCAAAATACTATAATCAACACGACACCGTATAGTGGATGGTGCTAAAGCTAACAACTTCATTTCTATAAGAAGATTAACAATTTAATGCATCTTGTCACCCTTATTCCCAAGGTTGAGATATATCCGATCACTGTGATCACAACAAGAGAATGATATGTGTGCTACCAGAGATGATCCATGAGAGTCAATGAGCATTGGCACCACAGAAAAGTCTATGACACAAAGTTTCTTCTATGTTAGAGAGTGATTAAAAATTATAGAAACACTCCCCCGAGTGTCATGAAAATGGATCTACATAAGGCATGTGATTTCGCTTCTGAGATATTATGTTGACAATTTTGCAAGGATTTGGTTTAGATTATGTTTTGTTCATTGGGTTATGACTTGTGTGAGATCTCCAACTTCTATCTTTTTTTTGTTTATATAAAGGGTCTGATCTGTGGTTACTCCAAAGGGCTTGGGGTTTAAGATAAGAAAACTTGATATCTTCATTTTTTATTTGTGTTTTGTATGAATACCTTAGTAGAGCACTAATTAGGGATGTCAATCTTGACACGAACCTGAAATCCGATCCGAAACCGACACGCTAATACGCGGGTTTGGGTTTGCAATTTTCAACAACGAAAACATTTTTTAGGCTGCGTTGGGTTAGGTTGCTAAAAAAACGGGTCGGTTTTAGGTTTGAGCTGCCGACCCAATTCAACCCGCAACCTGAAAATATTTTAAAAAAGAAAAGAAAATATATATTCTTATAGTTATGCGACATAACTCTTAATATATCAATCATGTAACCATTTTATGTTTGATGGTTTTATATGTTATGTTATATTGTCATGGTGATTTTGTGTAGAATTTGTATTAATAGTATAATTTTTTTAATTTTGGGTTAATTTCGGGTCGATTTCGGGTCGATTTTAGGTCAAATTCAAGTCGATTTTGGGTCATCAGGTCGGTTTCGGGTTGACATAACATAACCTGTTTCGGGTTCGGGTCAGTTTCGGGTTGAGGTGAAACAATGAGCAGGTCGGGTTCGGGTTGAAGTCAACCCGACCCAAAATCCGAAATTGACAACCTAACTAATTATGAAATATAATGTGAAGTACCTAGGGTGGCATAGGTCAAGTTTGGGTCGGGTGGAGCATCACCCGCATCCATCATATGGTTCTATTACTCCACTCATCACCCGTTAATTATCACCTATAACTCGTTCACCCATCACCCGCAGCCACAGATGATTCGGGTGGATTGGGTGATAAAACAAATGAAAATATTTCTTTAAGTTTTAATAATTTATACAATATATTGATAGTTTAATTATAAATTGATAGTAATTTCTTAGCACAAAGTATAGTTCATCAAAAATTTCATTGATCTGAGTGTAATTCATAGAAAAGTTCTAGGGGCATAGTTGTAACTTACATAAATTATAGGGTTACTATTAAAACGAGTGTCAGGTAATAAACTAGTGATAGATGGAAAAATCATCACCCATTACCCAACCCATAGCCTGCCTTCACCCATTTATGTCAGGTTTTATCACTTTATTCAGATCAGATGAACTGGGTAATGCGGTCACCCATTGGACTTGTCATCCTCGTCACAAGATGCTGTTGAACCACAATTATTTTTTTATGGGGGGTGATGTGCAATCCACGGTTGTTTTAAAGAATTTGCTTATGAAGTTTTGTTAGTGTATATGGGTTTTTGAAGTCATTAAGCATATTAGAAATTCTTTATTATGGGGACGTCAATATGAGTATCATTAAGTTATTGGAATTTCAAGAAATGACTATGCTAGTTTTGGTATTTAGGGATCCCTCGAGCCTCACACAAGCAATGAAACCACTCATTTCAAATGACAAGTAAGTTAACACATTGGAGTTCATGATACCTTAGTTATGCATGTAGATTGACACTAGTTAAAGTGTCATATGCAGCGTGTACAAAGATGTTGGGCACACAAAAAGCATCCATGGTGGGGTGGAGACAAGACAACCAGTTCATTATTGTCACTTGGAACAAGGCGACCATGGTAAAACTACTTATTTAGCTTACTCTTATTGTTACTAATCTACTACTTGTAACTAACAATGCAAACATGTAAGGAGGACATTAGGGTCACTAAATATAGTAGTCTCACATTTCATGGAATAAACGTGTTACAGGATCAAGGAAGAAGTAATTAAAATGGGCTTACAGGACGAGGATGACATTATGATGCTAGGATCATGAAATTAAAGTGAGAAAGTATATACCAAATAATTCATGACAAACACATAGGAAGGAAAACAAAGCATAATCTATGGCATTGCACCATAAGACCCCACTTCTCTTTGTGTGGTGGCAAGCACGCTGAAATCGATTAGCCACTAATGATCGTCTAGCTATCTAACCCAAATACAATTAAATCGTGTGTGTTATGTGCTGATAAAGAAACCCTAGACCACTTGTTCTTCAAGTGTGTTTTTTTTTATTGAGATTCTCAAGAAGTGATGAGAGGTTGATTTGGGTGACGTGCATTAAACAAGTTAAGTAGCTGTATGAGAAGACTGAGTGTTTAGGGAGGAAGATGAAAAGTACATACTTCTGGTTCTAAGTGTCATTTTGACCACATACATTTACCACACCTAGATCTATACATTGAGTTTATTTGATATCAGTTGTTCGGATAAGCTGTCAACCTAGCTGTCAACTGCCAAAATAAACAGAGGACCGAAGAAAAAGTGGAACCGGGCTGCAAAAGCGCAATTGTTGGTCACCAAACAAAGCCAACTAAATATATTGAAATTTGCTAAATATTACATGTAAAAATATGCATTAGTTTATGCGAGGTATTATAAGTGAATGAAAGTAGAATTGAGGATGCCCTTTTATGAATCGGTGGTAGAGTGGTTGGGAGGTATGAAATTTGTAGGTGAATGGGTTTTTTTTTGTAGGGGTTATTTGATCAAATAGAGTAATGTTAGTTTTTTTTAAAGCTTATATGGTTAGGCGAGAAAAGGAATAAGTAACTAATAGAGATAGAATAAGTGTACTTTAATTAAATATTGGTGAACGGAAATAATGAGCTAAACAAATATAAATAGGGAAAAATCAACGATTTGCCACTATATTTTGGTTAATTCATGAAATTCCATTAAAAAAAGTTATTTAATGTCACTATATTTTGTAAAGTCTATGAAATGTCACTATAGTCATTGACCGTAGAAAAAATGACAAAAATACCCCTACTAGTTATAAAGTACTTTTAAAAGTTCACAATATACCCTTAAGTGTTCAAAAATCACCAAAATTCACAAAGAAATCAAAACTATAATTTTTTTAATATATATATAATAATTTAAAAAATTGAGAAATTGAAAAAAAAGAAGATTAAAATATCATAAAATATTGAAAAAAATTTTTTCTTAAACTTTTTAAAATTATTCAGTACCATAAAAATAAATATAAAGTTTTGAGCACATAATTTATATCAATGTTTCTACTAATTTATACCAATTAGTACCATACATTTTTATTTTTTTCTATCAATGTAAATTATTTATTTAAAATAGATTATTTATATTTTAAGATATTTAGATTTTTTAAAAATATTCTATATTGCATATAACTTTATGACATAATATTTTGTAGATAACAAAAGTATTATTTCATAAAGTTACTACAAAATAGAATATAAATTTGAGTAAATTACTCGGAACCCCCAATGAGGTTTTGGGATAATACAGTTAACCCCTTGTCTTTATCATAATTATGGGTAACTACCTTGAGGTTAAGGTATCTTTGACTACGAGCCCCTGAACTATTATTTTGTTATCAGGAAGTTAACTACGTGTTGACCTGCCAGCTTAATCACATTATAATGTCAAGATGGACACTAAAACTACTTATTCATCATCGTCTAACTCTCTCCCCATCCCACTTCAGATGCATTTTTGAGGTAGGGTTGATGTTTTTAGGAAAATAACAATGTTGATTAAGCAGTGTTTTTTTGTCCAGCTTGTCATTATTAATGTGATTAAGTTGACGGGTCAGCACGTAGTTAACGTCTTGATAACGGAGTTAAAGTTCGGGGGCACATAGTCAGAGATACCTTAACCTCAAGATGGTTACCAATAATTATGATAAACACAAGAGGGTTAATGTATTATCCCAAATCCTCATGGGGTTCTGAGTAATTTACTCTATAAATTTTTAAGTTTTTGTGAATTTTTGTGAATTTTTTAATGGTATGTTGTGAACTTAAAATACTTGTTAATTAGTAGGGATATTTTTATCTTTTTTCTATTTGGTCAATACTATAGTAACATTTTATGGACTTTTAGAAGAAAAAAAGTGATATTTTATGACTTTCTATTTTTAAGTAGCATTTCATGAATTAGCCAAAAATATGATAATTTCATGAAATTTCCCAAAATTATTTGTCAAACAGGTCCCTTTCTTCTCTTTTTCTCGAAATAAGTTTCTTCTAAGTTCTAGCTAACATGTAGGGTCCGGCCGTAACAAGTAGGTCTGTGCAATGTCGACAGCTCATATATATACACATCAGATTCATTCATGCCAGTCCATCAAAAAATTCTCCAGCAGATCAACGGCATCCAGCTCAGCAATTCTCCCCCGCCCCACCCCCCCTTCGGTATCATCGATACGATCGATTTCCGCTTTGGTTTCATCGAAGCGGGTCGTCGTCGTCTCTTTTTCTGTGCGAACACTGAAGGACTCACTCTCCTCCTCCCACCATCCGCAACCCTCGCTCCCAAACACCCCTCCTTCAAATCCATTCCCCCCCCCCCCCCCCCCCCCTGCGTTGATTGGTTGAAGTAAGGATAAGCAATGTCGATTAGCGTCGCAGCAGCTTCAGCTTCCGCGGCTGTTGCGGAGGCCAAGGCCTCGGCATCTCCCCTCACCCCAATTCACCACCACCACTTCCGCTCTCACTCGAAGGTCTCCTTCGCACTCTCACCGAAACCCAAGATTCACTTCTTTGCCAAGGTTAGTAGTTTATTGCTCGTTGCTCTCCTCCTGTCAGGGTTGGTTGCGTGTGGTTAATTTCTAGATTTGTGATGTGTGGAACGCTTCTGCTGTTGCATTGAGGCGGATTAGTGTTTTCTAAGGTTGAATTTACGTTGCTGCTGGTGGATGTTTTTGAATCATTCTCGATTGTATCATTGTGATATTATATAGAGAAATTTTTGGTGGTTTTAGCTCTCACTTCTTGGATTTAGTCTCTCCGTATAGTAGCTTAGCTGCTGGACGTGTTTGAACAAAGTGAGGAAAGTGATCACTTTGTAGAGTGATGTTTCTTGACTTGATGAATTCAAATATGTCGTGACACTTTGTTAAATTCGGGGGAAATGTATTGTTTCATGGAGGTGTGGTGTCTGCCTTGGAGTTTGGTGATGTTTACTCAAGCTAAGATCATTTTGTGCAGAATAGAGCATAGCTCGATTTTTTTTTTGAGAAAGAGTAGCGTTAGAACTATTGCTGAAGATTTTCTGATCCGCATAACTGCCTGTGGTGCGGATCATGGGTTGTTGCTTAGTATGACATATTGATCATCATTAATGTTGATTTGCACGTTTAGGGTAATTCTAGGTCGAATCGTCCTGTGGCAGTCAAGGCCCAACTGAACAAGGTAAACTTTGCATCCTTCTTACTTGGTTGAGGATACTATTTTCAATGCTCCAACTATGCACTGAGATGCTTCTGGGCTTTTATATCTTTCTTCAGGATGTTGTGCCTTCCTCAGCAAACTCAGCTGCAACACCCCAATCAAAATCGGCTGAAGCTGCAAAAGAGTCCAACACAGAGAAGCAGCAGCTTGAAAATAAAGAATCTTCTGTATCGGCTTCAGAGGAGTCCATCTCCGAGTTTATCTCTCAAGTTTCAAGTCTTGTCAAGTGAGCTTTCTTATCCTCTGATTCAATCTTTTGGCTAACTTGCTGTAAGCAAAGAGGAAGGAAAAGGATAGTATGCTGTATGAAGTGAAAGAATTGGAAGTATAAAAGGCCCATTATCAGTTAATCAAAATGAAAGGGTTTACAGACTCAGCATTTCTATTTCTATCTCTCGTGATGTAACCTCCATATATCCTGCCGCCCTCCCCTCCCTCAAAACCAATAGCAAGTTAGCCCAAACAATATGCAGTCATTAACTCTGCAGCCAACCCAATTGATTCTTGCAATTGATGTTGTTACCTTTCTGTTAGACTCGTAGATTCAAGAGATATTGTGGAGTTACAGATGAAGCAACTTGACTGTGAGCTATTGATTCGCAAGAAGGAAGCTATTGAACAACCCTCCCCTCAGATGTATGATGCAATCACCCCCTCCACAGTACACATATGCTCAAGGGGCTCCACCTACGGCTTATTCTGCACCAGCGCCACCTGCTTCATCTCCACCTGCTTCACCTGCACCATCCCCACCTCGTGCTTTACCTGCTCCTAAGCCAGCCAAGTCCTCAGCACCACCTCTCAAAAGCCCCATGGCTGGAACATTCTACCGTGTCCAGCACCTGGTGCACCCCCATTTGTGAAGGTAATCTTTGCGTAGTTAACTACCATAGTCTATGGTTCTGTCTTGGATAGTTTTGTCCAGATTGTTTTCTTGACGTCTTTCCTTTTTTTTTTGTAGGTGGGAGACTTGGTGAAGAAAGGCCAAGTAATGTGCATTGTTGAAGCCATGAAGTTGATGAATGAAATTGAGGTAAGCTTCTTCATCCTCCAAGTCTATATCTTCTTATTTTAATCATTATTGTGATTGGATTCCACCATGGAGAAAATTGCTCAAAGATGAAGGAAACAAAAACCATTATGGCATCCTGTAATCATAGAGCTCTAAGTCCATTGAGGTTTATATTTCCAGAATTATGGAACTTTTGTTCCAAAGTAATGTGTTTTGTTCCAAAGTAATGCGTTTTGTTCCAAAGTAATGCGAGCCAAGAGTGGGGATTAGGTTCAAAGCGAGCTGCACTGAATCTTTAGTTACTTTGGTTGCATTAAAGAATAGAACATGAGATGCTATACTGGCCGAGATACACGTCCTTGATCCTAGGAAATTGAATGAAATGATGAGATGTGCATATTTCACTTTTGAATGTATCATGAACAAAATTGCATCACGCAAAATCAGTCTTAATAATTGTTCTTTAATCTTGGACAGGCTGATCAATCAGGAACAATAGTTGAAGTCCTAGCAGAAGATGGAAAACCTGTCAGCGTTGATACGGTAATGTTTGCGACGTTGATACTTAATCAACCGACATCAATTTATCAGCTGTCTTTCCTCTATGCTTGTCATGTGAGACAATATCATGACTTGCTTCTTTTGGTTCTCTTCGCAGCCTCTTTTTGCAATTCAGCCATAGAGGGAGTTGTTTTGCTGCTAGAAGAAACAAAGTATGTGTGACAAAGCTACGAGAGGAGGTCACCTTCTCCCTTACTAGGGTCTTTGAGTTGATCATCACTGTAATAGCTAATTTATGGTCTAAAAGGGCTTCTTATAAGTTTCATATGAGAGGGAGAAGAACTACGCTATTCATTAGATACTTGTTTATTTGTTTTTCTTCTTTCCTGGATTTGTATTCTGAGATTTTCATACTTAGCTTTTAAAATTTTCCCAAATATTTGAACACAAGAATTATTTGTTGAATAATAGTAGGTTTAAGGGTTTGGACTTTGGGTTGTATCTGAGCTTATTTCAAATGTCATGGACCCTCGCATTAATTCTCGTGTACTTTTATATCCCTTACAAAAGCTTTGGCTGTACTTTTTATTCCTCTGGTTTGAAATTTTCAGGTCACTTACCGTGGTATAATATCGTTTACTGAAATTGTTGCACTTTTGCTATGGTTGGTGCCATTAATAATACATAACAGGTGTACAATAACTCTTTTATGGATTGATAGTACATTTATATTTATTGTCTGGGTTTTGCAGTCAGTGTTTTGGTTTCCGTAGTTGTTTTAATGAAAAATACAGTTAAATTTTTTAAATTCATAGTCACCAACATACATTCAATATTCTAGGATCACAGTCACAATTTTTATTTTCAATTTCACACGAAAAACCTTCCATTATAAAAGCTCTCTTTTAGTTGGATTTTATTTTCAGTATTTAAGGTAACGTTTTGTACTCCAACTTTGCCATTGTATGAATAAGAATAGTTTTAGTAATGATATGGATCAAATTGAATTCAAACCGGATTTAAAAATAATAAAAAAATATGGGGTGCGGCTAGGATGAAAATCTGTCCAAAACCGATCGAGAAAAAACGAACGGTCCTCTTGGCTTGACCTACGCGGACGGAAACAAAGGACTGCGTACTATACCATCTGTTTTTAATGTCCACCTGTTTTTAATGTCCACGTAGTACAAGGTCCTTTTTCTTTTTGTCGCGCAGGTCAAGCCAAGAAGAACGTTTGTTCTTTACGGTCAATTTCGGACATGTAGTCCACAGATCTGTTTCACGGACGTGTTTCAACCGTCCCCTGAGGTTTGATCCGTTGCGGATTGTCTTGTACAGAGTCTGTTTCAGACAGTAAAAATGAACCATTTTGCATTTTTTTGTAACTTATTGATCGTAACTTATTGTTGCATTCTCATTTTTTTTAAAGATGAATCAAAAGAACAAACAAAAATCAGGAGATTCTTCTCTTACTGGGGCACCCAAAGGAAGAAGGTGACAAATCTACTCGGGAGCAAATGAATGCGAAGAGGCGGTCCAAGAACGTTGCTGATCGACCATCTGCTTCCCATTCACTTGCTGTCTTCTCCCCACCCTGCTGCTGCTTCTCTCTAGCTTTTCAACCTGCCACGAGCACTTGCTTGTCTCCTGTTCAGCAGAACTTGTCACCGAGGAGGCTGTTCACGTCAGATAATGGCGACGATGATGAGGACCAGCAGACCGGCGAAGATCAGTTAGCCCTTGGTGCTCCAAACGCCTACGATGCACCAACTAATGATGGAGGAGAGGCACCAACTCAGGGTAGGATACCCACCGATTGGTTCATCATCCCGTACCGGATTAACGGTGGTCCTTCAGATGTCAACCTGCTGAAAGCTACGAATAGGGATGACAATGGGTCGGGTTTGGGTCGGGTGGACCATCACCTGCACCCGTCACTCGACTTCACCGCTCCACCCATACCCGACCCGTCACCCTTTATGTATCACCCATCACCCGTTTCACCCGTCACCCGCGGGTGAAGCGGGTGAACCCATTTACCCGTTTGTTTTTCTTTTTCCTTATTCATCAGTTAGGTTTGCAAATTACTGTGAGTGGAGAGAAAATAGAGGCGCACAACATGTATGTTCCATGTCACCGGTCCGGGTTGTGAAATTTGCTTCAGAGAAAAAAGAATGAAATATTACACAAAACATGTACGTTCCATGTTCGTCAGTCCATGTTGCCGGTTTGGGTTGGAAACATTATCTTTAGTAAAGTGAGAAAATAGAGGCACAGAGCACCTATGTTCCATGTTTACCAATTAGGGTTGCAATTACCTTAAGTGAAGAGAATTAAAAATTGCACAGAGCATGTATGTTAAGTCTGTAAAATTATCGAGAGTGGTGAGAATAAAGAATGGCGCAGTCACGCAGAGCATGAATGTTCCTTGTTCACTAGTTAGGGTTGCAAAAATCATGAATGAAGGAGAATGAATATTAGGTAACAACTTAACATATAATAATAATAATAATAATAATAATAATAATAATAATAATAATAATAATAATAATAATAATAATAATAATAATAATAATATATGCGGGTGGGTGGGTCGGGTGACGGGTGAAAAATGTTCACCCGTCACCCGACCCGCGCCCGCACCCGTTCCACCCATCACCCGTTTCTCACCCATTTTTGACGGGTTTTTCACCTGGTTTAGCGGGTCGGGTGACCGGATGAAACGGGTACACGCGGACCCATTGCCATCCTAGCTACGAAGCTTTGGCGAACAAGTTGCGCTTGATGTTTGGCGTGGAGTGGTATGTATCTAACATTTGTTTTATATTATTGTTATCTTTAATGTTTAGAGTTGTCAACTTTGATTGATCGGTATTAAAATAATGGTTCTTAAGCATGAGAGTATAATTTGCTATTAAAATTTAAATTATCTTTTTCATTGTTTAATGTTATAAAACATGAACCGAGTATGATGATAAAATAGAGTGCAGGTTTTAAATTATAAAAGTGTATATATAAACAATAGAAATGGTACACATGAAACTTATAAGCCGGTATATCTCTTGGAGCGTGGTTGTTTGATGTTTACTTCTAAAGGCTCTTTATTGAAGAAGTGGTCTGCTGATACCTAGGGATGATAATTCTCAATGGGTGTCTGTTTCATCCGACCACCGGCCCTCTAAAACGGGGTGAAAAGGGTGCAGGTGACGGGACGGGTCGGGTCGGGTGACCGCTTTCCACCCGGCTACCCGACCCATTCATCCAACCCATTACCCGCATATTATATTAAATAAAAAATTATACAAAATACATAATCTCCTAATTCTTACTATAATAATTTTGCACTCTAATAATGTGACTTCTTTGACTTTGAAGCTCTCCAGCCTCTACTCTCACCGCCATCATCTTCATTCTCTCACCCACGGTAAGTTTGCAACCCTCCATAACTGGCGAACAACAATCTCGCTCACCACTGGTTGAAGACGGGGTTGAAAAAGGAACAAGGATCTCGGTAATATACTGGACCTTACATCTTCTCTCTGCTGCAATAGATATATGCTCATTCTCTTCTTGTGTGCTTGCCACTATGCATATATAAATCATTGGAACTGTTGTCTGTTGCTGCTGATCTCGCTCAACTGATTGAAAGTGGGACTGAAACCAGTTCATCCAGGAATCGGTAATAAATTGGAACTTACTTCTTCTCTTTGATGCAATAAATATATGTTCATTCTCTTCTTGGTGTCTGTGCTTATGCATAGATAAATAACTGAAATTGTCGTTTGTTGTCGCTGCATCTCACTCAACTGATTGAAAACAAGATTGAAACCAGTTCATTCAAGAATGGGTAATATACTCAACTTCTTCTTTCTGCTGCAATAGATATATGCTCATTCTCTTCTTCTGTGTCTGCGCCTATGCATAGATAAATCACTGGAATTGTTGTTTGTTGCTGCTGTATCTTGCTAAACTGATTGAAAACGAGACTGAAACCAGTTAATTCAATGATTGGTAATATACTCAACTTACCCTTTCTTTTTGTTGCAATAGATAAATCATTGGTACTTACTTCTTCATTCTCGTCTTGTGTGATGTGTCTGCAACTCGAGATAAATCACTCGAAATGCTGCAATCAAACAGAAGAGCGTAATACATTTGAACTTAGCTGATTAAATAGATAGTAATCTCTTCTTGTGTCCACGCCTAGAAATAAATCACTTGAACTTAGTTTAAAGTATCATCACATATATCACTACTAGATCGCTAATCCAAAGGTGCATCGGACGACGTCGTCCGTCGCCAATTAGCGACGGATTAGCGACGGATGTGTCCGTCGTGAAAAATCTGTTAGTGACGATTAGAAAGGGAAAACGCCCGTCACCAAATTAGCGACAAAAATTCGATTTTTTTAGATTAACGTTTAGCGACGACGCTATTCCATCGCTAAACTGCGTGCATTTTTTTAAAAAATATTTTATATTTTATATTTGTAATATATTTTCACCTATAAATGTTGACATATAATACATTTTACTCATATCCACCTGTAATATACAATCCTATAAAGATTTGTACTCCTTAATCCCATAATATAAGCAAACATAATATTAATGTTCAATCAACACAAGATACGAAGTAGTGCAGTCGAAATTTGATACAAACATAGTCTCAAGCAAACAAAGTCTAACAAAGTCAAATGTCATATTTATCTAATACCCGTCTCCCCAACCATGCCTATCCCCTGGACGATATCCAGTCTGATCACCCGGACCACCTGAGCCATCATGCGGACCTCTAGGCCACTGACCCCATCCACCCGTACTAGAGCCAGCGCCAGGATCACCGTACGGAGCCTACTACTGAGGGAAACATCTGGGAGATCTGCGCTCGTATCATCCTCTGCATCTCCTCACTGAACATCTCCTGGCGGATCGCTTCCCTCTCCTCAATACGAACCTGGTGCTTGTAATTGTCATCGAACTTCTGAGTCAGCTCCCGCTCAATGTCCGACTTCATGGACTCGTATGTGCTCTAGTCGTAGCCAGAAGCACATGAGCTAGTGCCGGTGCTGTGAAATGAGTCAGGGAAGTACGCTGGTGCTAGCTCGCCCACACCGTAGACCCTCTGCTTTCTGGATTTTTCTTCAACAACCTTAAAAAAAATTTCATTAGGGTCTACTGGTGGTGTGGCTTGCAGAGATGGATCATTAGGAGTGGTTGACTCCTGAGTGGCAGCATCTAACAACTCTTCGTATTTATGCTTCATAATCATAACACAATTATATAATTAGTACTCATCGCTAATGAATTAAATTTGAATAATGTAGCACAACTTAAATAAGTTAAATTAAAACACTTACAACAGTGTCCCCGACCTTGGAGCATACTGGCACACTGTTTCCATGCTCATCCTTGCTCGAATGAGTGTGTATGAATAATGTGTAAGCATCTGGCTGTGTACCGTATTTCTTAGTCTACAAAAAAAAACACTTGATTATATTAAAAGCAAGGCTTTAAAAAATTTGACAGAACCTCCCCTGTTTTTTACATTTGCCTGCACATAAAAACCAAAATTGTTCAGTCAGAATCAGATAATGATTAATCGATCAAGGCTTAAAAAAAATCTGACATAACCTCCCCTATTTTTTTGCATTTGCCCACACATATACAATCCAGTATTGCACATATCAGAATCTAATAACAATCACAACTCACATCATGCATTCAAAGTTGCATTATCATATTCACATTCACATGTACTTGCATCAGGTTTCATATACACTTAGCTTACAAAACAAAAAGACTCACCAGAACCCTCTGATGTTCCTTTATCGTGCGAGAACCGTACGCATGAGTAGATAGACCACCACCAGGTGTGTGCTCTGTCCTTCGGTTGCGAGAGTTATCTCGTTGATCTTCTTACACTTCTCATTCGCCCACTCCTGTTCCCAAGCATGCCAGATTCCATCTCTAACTTTCTCTTCATTCTCCCAGCCTTCATCTTGTAGAATGTGTCTGAATATCGTTTCTGCCCAAGACGCAGAATAACTCATAGACGATACTCTCAAGGTCAGGATCCCAACGGAAGCGCTTCTGCATAAATTAGTAAGTGTAAGCATAACTTATCAAAAAAAAAGAAAGTTAAAGATCAAGAATGGTTAAGTACCTTGAACTCATTGAAATAGAATCTATGGCCGTCCTGGCCCAAACCCTCCCAACTATAACCCTCTGGAAACCACCTCTTCTCAAAGCAAGGAAGAAAAGAACGAGCAACCTTGTTTGTAGGTAGTAGCTCCCTATGATTATATAATGCGTCACAAATTGACAATTAGCATATATATATTAAAACAAAGTTTATTGAGAATGTTTTGTACTTACATAGTACTTACCTGTCAGAGATAGTGATGACCACGCGGGGATCAACACCACCACCGTGTGAAGCGTGTGAAGCCTCTGAGATACGCGGTGCATCGTCAGATGTTGGTGAATCATCATGTCGTGGAGGAGTAGGCTGAAGTGGAGGAGTATGCTGACATGGAGGTGGAGGAGTAGGCTGCCGGCGTGGAGGTAGAGATATAGACCGACGTTTCTCAACAGACGGCTGTGAATCCAGGACTATAGAAGAAGCGTGTGGGTGAGAGTCAAAGAAAGGGGTCCCTATGGGTGCTCGTCCTGACAAGGAGTGCAAAGGGGGCGGTGTGCAGAACCCAACGGGGATCCATGACCGGATCCATCCACATGATCAGCTGCAGCCTGTTGAGAATCACCTGGGGGAGTAGAAGTGCTGCCCCTGCTTCTGCTTCAACTAAATGACCACCCAGATTTAAAAAAACTCCTACCACCTGCCATCACTATGAAAACCCATGACAAGCATCACATTAAACATTTAATAGAATAAATATTTTTATACACTAATTAATAAACAAATGAAAACAATAATATATTGATGTTGCATAGTAGTTGTATGTAAGTTTACTTGTTAAAGTTTTGTATCTGACTAATCAAATGTTTCTTCATCATCAACCAAAGGTGATAAAACCACATGATCTACGGTTTCATCTTGCAGTGGCCGAACCTCCTCATCAACTGTTGATGAGTCGGGCATGTTCAAAGTGCTTCTAGCTTTCACTTTAGAGACAACCCACCAATCTTTCCTATCCCTCTTCTTTGACGGGTATGAGCAATAATACACTTGAACGGCTTGATCAGCTAGCGCAAACGGCTCGTACTTGTCAAATTTCCTTGTATGATTAATGTCAACCAGCTTATATCGAGGATGTACTTGTACTCCTCTCTTTTCTGGGTCAAACCAATGACAAAAAAAACATTACAATCTTCTTCACAGGTAATGCGGGATACTCTAATCCGATGATCTCTTTTAGCAACCCGTAATAATCATACTCTGAGTCACCATAGTTTGTCCCAGAAATGCAAACACCACAGTTGTACGTTGTACGGTCTTCTGAGTAAGACTCTATGTGGAATTTGTACCCATTCACATAGAAACATGAGTAGGAGGTTACCATGTTCAACTGGCCATAGATTCCGGTCAAAATCCACACATGCTTCGGAGTCTAGAAATGGCAGAGATTCTACCTCTCTCAAAGGTTTCATCATCGTACATCCACAACCTATCGGGTCTCATACCTATACTAATCAAACATAACTTTAGTTAAAACTAATAAATTTTTTTTAAAAAAATTGACATAGTCTCCCCTGTTTTTTTTACTTTTCCGCTTATTTCTAAGCATCCCACAAGGACGATTCACAAATACCTACAACAATTATAAACAGAACCCAACAGATTGTCCACACAATATCTACAACAACATACAATAAATCCAACCAGTTAATTCATCGACGCAAATTAAGTAAGTAACAAAACACACATACAAAAAGAATATATTAAAAATATAAAGTAAAAAATATAAAGACATGATTAAACTCATATGGTTTGTCACCACCACTAGCTCCAACCTCGAGGGAGATAATAAGAGGGGAGACAAGGGACATTACTTGAATCATGCCTTGAAAGAAGCCGTGATGTTTGGGGAAAGTGAAATTCTATAAAACTCTATTTTCCTAGCACCAACAATCTCCTGCCTAAAGAAACTATTACTATTATGGTTTGTTGTTGTGAATTCTTTGTTGTTATTTTTCTTTCCATTGTTTTTTACTCATTTTATATGTGACGTAATTAGACAACAAAATATTGTCGAAGCTCAGTTTAATATGACGATGTGAATATTAGTATCAAATATTTCATAACATGTCAACCCAAATGATACTTAAACACCATTAGTAAAATATCAAATAGCTACTACTATGTCACCACTGATTACTATAACACTTCCTTTAACATGAATTCTGAAGAATAATCTTTTCTTTTTACAATAGAATTAACTAGTAGATGAAGCTTGATGCAAAAAACTGTATAATTTTCCCATCAAGGATTAGAGGATTGAAGGCGACGGAGAAACAAAAAAGTTGGACAAATTTTCAATGCCCCATAAGTATGTAGGCTCTTTGCACTTTGAATTAGAAATACTGCAGTGCCCCAAACCATCTATGACATAAATATAACCAAATAGTTCCATTATTAGACGCACGACAATCAATAATTTAGAATGCAAAATAACAAGCAAGGGATATTTAAGTTCATATAAGTATCATATTATACTTTATTTTTACAAGTACGCCTATCTATTAGTTAATTTGTAGTCCATATATAATATGCATGCAATTTGATTCATGCATAACGAAACTATATGGTTGATTAATTAGAAAGCAACAATATTATTCATGCAGTTTGATTCATGCATGACGAAACTATATATGGCAAGAAAGAAGAAGCTTATAGTCTGTTCAGAATCAGCTTAAAATGTGTCTTGGGGTATCAATTTTAACTGCCTGATCCTTTTTATTTTAACTGCTAAAAAGAGACAAACAAAGATGCCCCCTTATTAATTGTTTCCCCAACCCTCATTTGCAAACCCTTTCAAGAGTGTTTAACACTCCAAACACTTTTTTTCTTTATCACTAGTACAAAAATGGCCTGTTTCGGCGCCCCTATTTTGGCGGTTGTTAACAAACCGCCGAAATAGGTTGGTTTCTAAAAAGGTTGGGAACCTATTTCGGTAGTTCCTAGTAAGGAACCGTCGAAATAGGCCCACTTTAATTATAAAAAAATAAAATAGACCTATTTCGGTGGTTCCTCATTAGAAACCGCCAAAATAGGTGTTTTTATTTTTTTTCTTTTTTTATTTTATCACCTATTTCGGCGGTTCTTCGTGAGGAACCACCGAAATAGGTCCTTTTAAACCCCCGAACCCTATCATCGTATTTTCACCGATAACTCTCCCTGCTCCTCTCTTGTTGCGAACGGTGACCGGCGATTACCAACCTCGCAACCGTCGACCTCGCCGGCCGTGGGTGCCGCCATCTTCG